>JARHVA010002484.1:260000-857500 GCA_037957365.1 Torreya grandis | reverse complement strand
CTTGATGACACTTATTTCAACAAAATTTCTAAAATAAAATAGTATTTATCAAAAAAAATATAATATATAGAAAATTACTAAGAAAATAAATTAAAAAACACTTTATAAAACTCTTCATAATATTCCCAAGTAGCATTATTTTTAAAATATTGGTCCCATTAGACCTTGCACTATGACACCTCTCTATTATGAAAATTAAGTTTGTGAGTGTCAATTATTTTGGCAGGTTCTATTGTGACCACCCTAGGATCTAGAACCTATAAATCATTCCAATCGAATACTTGAAAAGGATTAGAAACATACTTTTTAAGATAAGATACATGGAAAATATTATGTATGAGTGTTAAATTTAGTGGAAAATTAAAGTTTTATGCCATGGGATTGACAACTTCCAAGACCTCGAAAGGTCACACTTATCTAAGAGATAATTTGATTGATTTTCTAAATTTGATTGAGATTTTTTAAGGTTTAATCCACATAAATACTTTGTCTCTAACTGAAAACTACCATGTTTTTCTTTTCATATTAACATAGCTTTTTTGTATATCATTAGATTAAACCAACCTTTATCTTATTAACTTTACCTGCTCTTCCATTTCAAGAAGCATATCTAGACCAAAGACCACCCTATCTTCTAACCTATCCTAGATTATTATTGTTCTACACCTTCTTCCATACAATGCCTCAAATGGATATATTTTAAGCATTGATTAGTATGATTTATTATAAAAAAAACTCAATCAATGGAAGATATTATTTCCACCTATACTATTGATCCATTTAATACATTCTTAGAAGATCTTATAACACATGATTCACCCTCTCTATTTGTCTATATATTTTTGTATGGTATGATGTAATAAAGTTCAACTAAGTACCCAAAGATGAATTGAGAGTCAACTAGAATATAAAAGTCATTTTTGGGTCCTTATCTAAAATAATCTTTTCTCAAAATTATGCAATCTATACACTTATTTCATGAATCTCTTCCCAAGCATAGGTGCACCATTTAAAATATTATCAAGAATGAAGTGAACTACCTTGGTGAGTTTATGAACAACCACATAAGTCATGTCTTGTTAGTTATAAGACATTGAAAACCCTTGGAAAAAGTCCTAACTAATGATTTGTCACTTTTGTTATTATATAGTATGTGGGTATAAAAACCCAACAAGGTGCACATGCTCATCTTTAATTCACTGATAGTTTAAACATCGATAAACAAAATATGTTACATCTTTCTTAATTATTTTCAAAAAATATAATAGCCTTAGCTTTGCTAAGAATTTAGTCACACCTGGATGGCCTGAATAAGGTGCATTATGTAGTTCTTTGAGTACTACATTCCTCAAATTCTCCTTATTTGGTACATAAGTCTATCTTTTATACCTCAATAAACCATTATATTCAAATTTGAGTCCCTCATACTTAGGATCTTGAATATTTTGAGCCAATTCTAACTTTACATGTTCATAAAATTCATCTCCTAGAGAGAATTTCATTTCTTGATCATGAAAGGTACTCTGATAGTAGCCAAAGTTGTTATATACCTTCAATGCCTAAAGGCATTTACCACCCTATTTTCCTTGCCTTTAATGTAGTTAATCTCAAAATTATAATCTGATAAGAACTCTAACCATCATCTCTAATATGCATTTAGGTTAGGTTGGGTGAAGATATACTTGAGTCCCAGGTCATTGTTATTGAGCTCAAATAGTTTTCCCAATAGATATTGCCTCCTAACCTGTGAGGCATGAATAATTATAACCAATTCCAAATCATGTGGGGCATAATTTACCTCATACAATTTCAAATTTTTGGACTCATAAGATATAATAAAACCCTCTTGCATGATAACTCCTCCAAGACCATTCCTTGAAGAATTAGTTATTATCAAGAATTAATTTTTTGGATTGGGAACTCTCAACATTAGTACTAACATAAGTCTTCTTTTAAGATCCTGAAAATCTTCCTCACACTTTACGAACCACACAAACTTCTAATTTTTCTATTGAAGAGAGGTAATCAAATTTTCTATCTTAGAAAATTTTGGAACAAACTTCCTATAATATCTTGCCAAACCCATATAACTCCTAACTTCATGGACATTTTTAAGTGTTATCCATTCCATAATGGCTTTAATCTTCAAAGGGTCCATAGATATTCCCTCTATAGATATAATGTGCCCAAGGTACTACACCTTTTTCTAAAATAAGGACACTTTGAAAACATCTCAAAAACTTTATTCTTCCACAACCATTACAAAACTAAATTCAAATTCTCTAGATGCTCTTCCTTAGATTGAGAATAGATGAGGATATAATATAAAAATACTAACACAAAATGATCTAGATAATCCCTAAACACATTTTTCATGAAATTCATAAATATTATTGCTATATTTTTTATCCCAAAAGGAAGAACCATTAATGCATAATGCCTATATAAAGTACTGAAGGCTATTTTTGGAATGTCTTCCTCATGAATCCTTAATTGATGATATACTACTCAAAGATCAATCTTCAAGAAAATTGATACTTCATGAATTTGATCAAAAAGATCATCAATGTGAGGTAAAATATACTTGTTTTTTATCATTGCCTTTTTCAACATCATGTAATAAATACATATGCAAAGGGTTCCATCCTTCTTTTTAATGAGCATAATTAGTGCACCCCATGGTGACACACTTGGTCGTATCAATCCTTTAGATAATAGCTCTTGAATTTGAGCTTTCCACTCCACTAACTCAGTTGTCATCATTATGTAGGGAGATTTAAACTATGGTTCAAACTTCAAAATGATGTCAATTAAAAAATTAAATTCTCTCTTATGGGGTAAACTTGGTAATTCTTTAGGAAAAACATCTCTAAAATCTTGGATAAAAGGATAATCTTTGATAAAATGTTCCTTAGATTCCTCCATATCATTTATTTTTACTATAAATGTTTGACACCCTTTCCTCTAATCTTTTTTCAACTGAGTTTCAAAAATATATCTAAGCTTAAACTCCATATTTATTTTTTGAATTTAGGTTTGATTACCCAAATAATTTATATATTCAACCCTTTTAAGTAGATAATCTACATTGGCTTTATGTCAAGATAATCAATTTACTCTTAGGATCACATCATATGATCTCAATGGATCTATAAATAGATCCACTATCATAGTGAATTTAGGTAGTTTGCTCTCAGCATTAACCAAACATTTATTAACTTTGACCTTGGATTCATTCTCAGATTGAACCGATCATGCATTTTCCATAACTCTAGATTTTATAGACAACTTGTTAACAATACTAGGAGAAATAAAATATTTAGTATTAAAATTGGTTGACAAAATAAAATACTTGATAACTTAATAAGAGAAGCCTAAAACTCAACATGTTAGTTGTCAACAACTACATGAATACTATAAAGATCCCTACTATGGATTGGAACCTTTATTTTTATCATCTAATTTTCCTCGAGTGATTCTCTAGCATAATGATCACCTCTATTTATGAAGCATCCACCAAATGGTTTTTTCCTATTTGATTGTTGATTTCCTTTAAAATCTCCCTTGAAACCATTACCTAGTTTCATTTTCCCTAAATCACTGCTAAACTTGTAATTTAATTCTTGAACTGGTTTTTAGATTTTCTACTCATCTTCTAATTATTTATTTTAAAATTCATTTTGGGACCTCTAAACTTTTTCTTGAATTTATCTTTAACTTGAGCAAGTGGATTTAGATTCTACTCCAACTTAACTACCTTTTCTAAGAATTGATACATAGTAGATGACTCATGCACATCCACTTCACACCCAATTTGAGGTTTTAATCCCATAATAAATTTCTTAATGTGAAAACTCTCATTTGCATGATACTATGGAATGTACTTTAGGATCTTAATGAATCACTCCCAATACTCATTTATTGTAAGGTCTCCCTACTTTTTATTTTGAAAAGCTATCAGCTTCTGATCAAAATAAATTTAGGGAAATGATCATGATTTAAATAAAGTCATGAATTATTTCCATGTGTTGGTATTAGATTCAAGGTTCATCTCTACTTCTTGTTTTCCCACTATGTAAATGATTCATCATCCAATTGATAATCTCCCAAAACTAATTTTATAACTTCAAAGTAATTTTGAATCTTGAAAAATAC
The DNA here is from genome assembly GCA_037957365.1 of Torreya grandis. Lineage (NCBI taxonomy): Eukaryota > Viridiplantae > Streptophyta > Pinopsida > Cupressales > Taxaceae > Torreya > Torreya grandis. Next base: position 853,345 of record JARHVA010002484.1, on the reverse strand, counting down.
TTTTCCATCTCAGTTAGCCACACTTCAGCCCTATCTCCTAGAATAGTTCCATAGAACTTAGGTGGATTAACCTTTTTCATGTCACATGCAAGCTCAATAGTAACATGTGTTGTCACATCTTAAGGTACCTCCTCTTGTCTAGGTTCCTGAGGAACTTCTTTCTCAGTAGGATGTTCTTCAAGTTAATTCTGATTATTCTTCTCAACATGGCCATGATCTTCCTAATCAAGGGTATCTATTCAGTCCCTAGTCTTATTCATGGTTGTAAGAGTCTGATCAATATTGGTATCTTATTCAGTGTTAAACTGATTTATGTCAACTAGAGGAAAAACATTATTAGGATTCAATGTACCCTCATGAGTTACCTTCAATGTCAAATTATTATTTCTAAATAAATAATATAATAATATGTTAGTGGACTCATTAAGTCAAGTGTTTAAGCCTCAATTATGATACCATAATGTAAAAACCCCTTAGGATTAATTAAAGTTAGATTAAAAAAATTTAACTCAACTTCTAAACTAACTCAACATTAATGATCCCTAGCTAAATACATCAATTAATATATGTAATGTTATTAACTAAAAGGTTAAGTATGTAATTCATCTAGCTAGTGATCAATATAACATATATTTATTTGCTTTCATAAATTCAATAATATAATGTACAATAATAATCCAAGTTAATAATTTAGCCACTATTGATTAAGTAATATATTAAGTATAGATAATTTACATCCAACTATTTTGATTTAAATCATATCAAATAGTAAAAGTATACAATAATACATATCTAAATGACAAATTATATTTATATAATGTTTTATTGAATATATGAGTCTCAAAGAACTTGTTAATATCTTTTTAAAATATGAATAAAATCTCTATCGATTGACTATTAAAGGAAAGGGAGAGTATCATCTGAGTTCTTTTCTACAAAAACCATGAGCCATTGATCCCCCACACAATCTCGCCCTCCCTTCATGGATGGGTAGATAGTGATAGTGCAAAAATTGAGAAAGTCAACTAGAAACTTGTGTGTTTTAAGATAAATATCATATGCATAATATCATAAACAAATATTTTCTGGAAATATTTGTCATTGATGTCAAAGGTCTAGCATTATTGGTGATAAAGGACCCATTGCATTTAAAGATGTTTTTGATAGTAATATCTTGGCTAATGTGTGTTAATATTTATTTAATATTAATGAATATATTTTTGGTTGCATAAATACAAAAGAAGGGCCCATGGAGAAGTCAAAGAGTCATGGGGTAAATACAAAAGAAGAATGGGATGCATTTTCCCATAAATATTCATCTTAGGGAATTCTAAGAGTCACCAAGTGAAGACAAAAGAGGAAGGGCACAATTTATCATGAAGGGACACTTTGAGGAATATGAAAAGTCACCAAGATAAAGACAAAAGAGGAAAGGATGCTTTTACTTATGAATGGTTACCATATGACTTTTCAAATGCAAGGATACAAAGGGTCGCGCAAGTTGGGCACCATTTTTGATTAGGATTGAAGGGTCACAAAGGGTGAAGGCCAAAGGTTATTTGGAAAGCTATAAATAAAGGCTTGAGAAGCCATTTGTAATATGTGAGATAGAGTATGATTTGTATTTGTTATAGCTAGCTTAGAAGAGCAGAGGAGAGAGAGGAAAGAGATATTATAATGAACTATCATTTGTTGAAATAGCAACATTGAGAGATAGTTGTGTGGTATACGCAAAAGGTTTGGTGCTCTTGTGGGTTGGTGATCATGAATAGTTGTTATGTTGGTGCTCAGCAAAGGGGTTAGTGCTCCTGTGGGTTGGTGCTCATGAATAGTTGTTGTGTTGGTGCTTAGCAAAGGGGTTGGTGCTCACAAAGTATTATTGTGTTGGTGCTCAGCAATGGGATTAGTGCTCCTGTGGGTTGGTGCTCATGAATTATTGTTGTGTTAGTGCTTAGCAAAGGGGTTGGTGCTCCTCTAGGTTGGTGCTCATGAATAGTTTTTGTGTTGGTGCTTAGCAAAGGGTTGGTGCTCTTGCAAGTTGGTGCTTATGAATATTGTAGTTTGAGTTGGTGCTCATTCATATACTTGAGATTGTTCTCTATGGTTTTTCCCACATTTTGTTTTCATGTTAAATCTTGTGTCTCTTTCTATCTTGTGAGGTGTTTATTATTTTAGTTTTATTGCATATCTTTAATGTATGGTTAAGTGGAATTTGATTAAGGGAAATTTTATAATATTTATGATATACTGATTCACCCCCCCTCTTAGTATATCATGTGCTTAACAATTGGTATCAGAGTAGGTTCCTTCAGAAAGAGTTTAAAAACTTAAAGGTAGATCGGGGAAAGCACAAGATGGCCAAGTAGATAAAGAAGGAGAATCAAGAGTAAAAATCTATGGTCAAGGCTCTTAAGGAATAAGTGTGTATCTTATATTTTAAGTTGGCTATAGAAGCAAAAGAAAATAAGATATTTATTCAAGATCTTAAGAATCAACTAGAGGTTGCAAATTCATGTTTGAAATCAAGAGAAGAAGAGTGTAATTAGTTGAAGGTTGAGTTAGGTTATTTAAAGGATAATCATGAGAAGATAATAATCAATGTTGAGAAAGATCATGAAATATTAGTCCAAGGTAAGAAAGATGTGAGTTTACAGGAAAATTAAAGAAGCCAATCAGGCATCCCAATGCTTTCAAGTTTTCAAATTCCTTTCATGGTCATTATTTTGTTTGTCATCATGCTGGTCATAGGGCAAGAGATTGTATGAGGAGAAGAAATCAATTAAAGGGAGATCTCAATCACATTCATGAAGAAGGTATGAGAAATGTTGTTTGATTTTATTGTCATAAGTTTGGCCATATTGCTAAATTATGTCCAAATAAAGTAAAGAGATCTTCAATGTATGTCAAAGGATACAAATCCCCTAGAAAATATGAGAAGAGACAAATTCAGGTTTGGAGACCTAAAATAGTAAAGGTTGATCAAGTTAAGTTTAAGAGTGAGAATAAATTACTTGTTATAATAGATAAAGAATCAAATAGGAAGGACTGTGAAAAATCTCTTGTTACATTTGAGCATGAGCCTTGTCAAGATAATATAGTTGCAATAGTTGAGAAGATGAAAAAATTCATAAATGATGAGGTTAGTAAGTCAAATAAGTTAGACATGCTTAAACGGATTCTAAGAGAAAGACATAAGGAAGTAACAAAGGAGATGTGGGAATCTCCTAAGATTTTTTTCTAGGACCCTTTGTGTGGGGTGTCTCTTCTAGGCTTCAAGGAGATACTTTTAAGAAAAAATTGAAGCACTGTGGATGTTATTAGGTCTTGGCTATGTTTTATGATAAGAAGGTGAGTTGACAAATTAATTTGTATATCATTTGAGGAAATAGATTTTGAAGAAACTTTTACACCAATAACAAGGTTAGAGGCTATTAAAATATTTCTTGCATATGCAGTATTTAAAATTTTATGAAGTGTTTCAAATGGATATGGTCATAAGAAATTATAATTTTAGAAAAGAGATAATAGTTTTAGAAATAAGAGGAAGGAAACTCATGTATATTCAAGCAAAAGCTACAACTCATTTGCTCCTCTATCAAGTTTTGATGAAGAGGCCATAATATGTTACAAGTGTAACAACTTCAAACACATAGCTTGGTAATATAGAAGCATGTTCGATTCAGTCAAGAAGGACTAGATTTTGAAGGCTCCATTCATTAAGAAGAAGGTTCAGACATGTTCATGGCAGAAGAAACAACTTGAAGATTCTATGTTGGTTTAGACAACTTTGCATGCAAGAAATGAAGATCAACCATGGCTCGTTAATAGTGAATGTTCAAGGCATATGATAGGAGATAAAATTAAGTTCATAACTCTAAAAAAGATCAATAGTGGCAAGGTGAAATTTAGAGATAAAACCACTACCAAGATACCTAGAAAAGGTACTTTGAGATTGGATAATGGTATAACCAAGACTAAGAATGTTTTGTATGTAAAAAGTCTTAAGCATAATGTATTGAGCGTAAGTCAAATATGTGATCAAGGATACACATTAAAGTTTTATGTAGAGGTTTGTGAGATTAGAAGAAAAGATTCAAATGAGTTTATTGTAGATGCTCAAAGGATAGGCAATGATTTATATGTATTATCAGATATCTTCTCAAAGGCATGAACAAAGGACACATTCAAGGATCTATAAGAGGAGTTGGGAGTAATTTATTTTACTTACTACCATTGAGGTTCAACATCAATTGAGGGGGAGCTAAGTGTTAGCTCCAGGTAGGCCCTTTGCCATTGATGTATAAGGGGGGAATAATAGGTACAGGTACAGCTACAAAAATAGATACAAGGAATAGGTATAGGTTGCTATAGTAAGGGGGAGTTATCGTATGGTTTTAAGATGTGGCAATTTTAGGATTGAGGTTACCATTAATGACAAAGGGGGAGATTATTGGAAATATTGTCATTGATGTCAAAGGTCTAGCATTATTGTTGATAAAGGCCCCATTGCATTTAATGATTTTTCTAATAGTAATATCTTGGTTAATGTCTGTTAATATTTATTTAATATTAATGAATATATTTTGGTCTATGGTTGGTGTGGAAAAATATTTTGATGATGCTCTCCATATCCTCTAACAGTCAGTTGATAGAGACTTTTAATCATGATTTCAGTTTATATACACATGATGAGGTTTTTGATTCTCATTATTTTCATAGAAAAATGGATTTATGTATATTTAATTTGTTTTAAAAACATTATATTATTGTATTTGATAAACAATAGATTGGCTACTCTTATTTTATAACTTTTAGTAGTTGACTAATTTAATATTTAGTAGATATACTTTTTGTGATGGATTGAAATTTTAATTCTATTGAATGTATTAAATTTATAATTATCTAAATGAATCATAATTAGTTTATTATGTAAGATGCATTTAGTTAAAGATCAATTAACTTATCTTATTTAGCAATAATCTGACTAGATTATTAAAGTTACTTTTTTTTACCATTTTTTAAGTTAAACCCAATGGGGTTCTAACATCATGATATTCATCACATACTCTTCAACTAAAAATACAATGTACATGTGTGGTAAGTAAGTTAGGAACTAAAGTTTCAACTTGATTAGAACATGAAAATACATATATATCTTTATCATGGCACTAATGTGGCACCACTAGCTGAAGAAGTTAATGGAGTAACTGATGTTGTAGATGAAGTAACCACTGGGCCCCCCCAAGGGATCAAAATTAGGCTTGTTGGAGTCTATAAGACCATAAATATTAAAAATTAGGCACCCTATATTGTCATTATAACATTGACATATAGTCGGGTACTAGGTACTGATCCATAAGCTATCTTTTTACCTTGAGTTATTCAAATAACATGTGATATATCAAACTCTTTATTTATGATGTCAAAATTGAGTAGAAAAGGTTTAAAATTTTTGATGGATTCAACCATCAACCTTGCTTGTTCAAATTCTAAACTCTTTATTTTTTATCTTAGAACTTCAAATCTTGCCACCTTATCATTATCAAAATTAACAAATTGTAAAACTTCATCATTGATTTTGTATATGGTACCTTTAACTTATTCTTTGAAGTTGTTTGTAGCTACCAAGAGAAGGTTATCAAAATTTATCTTTTTTACTAATTCACCTATATGAAATATTACATTAATGACCCTTATGTTCCTCAAAAGTTATAAAGCCTCAATTTAATGATTAGAAAAATGTCCCAATAAAGTCATCTAATTATGCCAACTAAGGGAAGCATCCCTTTTTGTAATTACATAGCTAAGGCACCAAGTTACATTCATGCTAGTCATCAAGTTTAATTGGTTGAATGAAATAGTTATGAAACATTAAACTAAGAAATTCAACCTCTTATCTAATTCTTTCATTTGATGCAAACACTTGGTTACATTTTCCCTACTTGAGTGGCTTCTCATCTTGGAAACCCATATACTATTCAAAATGTTGTATAGTTTAGTAGCCACACTCTACACATCATCAATTATTTCTTGAGGAACATGTATAGTTTGTCTCTATTGGAGTCTTTTATATGCTTCCTCTTTGATTCGATATATTTAATTCATGAACACATTGATAGTATCCAAAAAAGTAGATAAAATATTCATTATACTTAGTGGGATCATTAGGATTCCTCTTATATTTATTTGATAAAGGAAATATATTCTCTCTCTATTAAAAATATATCCTTCTTTTGTGCTTATATTCATCACCTTCCTCTTCCTCACCCTTTGGATGGTTCCACTATATTTATTGAACTGAGTAGAGACTATGAGTAACTCTATAAACACTAGGTTCTATCTCTCATCCATTGCACTTTGTATCTTTTCCCATTGTGAAATAATAAGTTTCTATATTTCTTCATCTGAACCTTGGTCTTTGGATACAAAAGGTGGAGTTATAGAGGAGGTTTTTATTTTTGGTGGTGCCAATGATGTATTTGTTTAAACTAAAAATTAGATATTTGGGTAAATAATTATCTCCTATGGTGATGGTTCCCTTATTGGAGTAACCTTAGCCACAAACTTGGTTAAGCCTGGGATCCTCAAAATAATCATAGTAGTTGATGGCATGGGTGATGATTGGGGCATTAGTAGCTCTAGTTAAACTGATTGCTTCTTGGGAACTAGTGACATTTTAGAGTTAAATTTTGAAATAGTAACTAGAAACACATAATAAACTACCTTCTTAAGAGTTCTTATTGATTTAGAGGGAGAAATAATAGATAAATTAGTAGAACTAGGCAATAATTTTTGGAACAACTGACAGCTAAAATATCTACACTAATAATAGATCAAATAAGGGAAGAAAATACCTAACTTATGTTCTAACTTTTTTATTATGTGAGGATTTTCTGACCTAAGGAGCCAATCAGAGTTCCTTCTTGTTGTAATATTTCTAAACTCATGGCCTTAGCATTCTCCAACTCTGTATCTTCATCATCTAGGGTTAGTTGTTCACTAAATTTTGACCCTGACCCCTTTATTATTTCTACACCTTCCTTCTCATCATTTGAATACTCAAATAAAGATATTACCTATTTTGGATTATCTTTCTTTGCTTATTCCTCTTCCTCCTCATCAAAGGAATCTTCTATAGTGGGAATACCAAGTGATGGCCTTTCTTCTAATTTATTTTCTTTTGAGGAGGTGGGAAGATCTTTAGGCTTACTCTAGTAAGTAACTATAAGTGGAGTGGAAGGTGGACAAGATGGTGAAACAACAAAAGAAACATCAGTGGTGGAAATCACCACTAAAAGTGGTAGTGAAGGAATGGTTGATGTGAAAACATTGTTTGGGGAAAAAGGTGATCAGAGTTGGCATGGTAGGAAGAGTTTGAAGAAAAGTCTCCTCACTAATGATTGTGGATGTTACATTCTGATTTTCCCTCTAGACTTGATAATCTATTTATTACTAATTTTGTCATTAGTGATTGGTTTAATTGATGTATTAAGTAACTAAAATTAGTTATATTCTGATTATGGATAGTGTTTGTTTCTTATGATCATGATAGTTAATTGTTTTTATTATGTTATGATACATTTTAATCATGATTATAAACCATATTTTATTGTAGTAATATATATATATATATATATATATATATTTACTATAATATATATGTTTTAGTGTGTCTATATATATATATATATATATATATATATATATATATAAAACTTAAATATAGATAAATTACTACAATATATATGTTTTATGTATGTATGTATATGTATATATGTATATAAATATGTATATGTATAACACAACTAGTGAAACAACTGAAACGTGTACAAGTTTGAACATCTTTTAAAGTTCTTTAAGAAATGGTACATATAAATTATCATACCCAAAAACACTTAAATTTTTTGAAACCCCTAGTTTATTATCTAGGTTTCTTTAAACATAATAACCATAACCAAAAATGCATACAACCATAATCAATAGAGGGGAAGGCTTTAATATGTGCTCATCCCTCTATATGGGATTTACCCATCCATAGGGTTGATCACATATAACCCACACACACACACACAACCACACACACACACACACACACACCCACACACACATATATTTAAAATAAACACTCAACCTCCAAAACCCAAAAAAAATTAACCAATGACATCCACATTATAATCATGAAATGGTTTTTAACAGAGAAAACTAGAAGTAATTTAAAATAGAACCTACCTCAAATTCTAGGTAAAACAAAGCCCAAAATTCTTCTTTGTATGTATTCCTCCTCATCTCATGCTCTCTTTATCTCTATTTCTCCACCATTCTCTACTCCAAACCTATGGATGCCATTTATCTCAAAAAAATTCAATGTGTATGCCAAAATTTTGACATATTCATTTCCTATAATTTCTCAATAGTCAGTTAAGCAATCCAAAGTTCATCATCACAAAACCATGCAACCAAAATAGTCTATTAGTATTTGTATCATGACTCAAAGAGTATATAACTCAATGGGTCAACCCTATATTCCTGAATATTCCAAGTTTAATAATCCTTTAAATATCATAATTCACATGATATCTTTGACCCAAGTAAATATCAACTATTTACCATGAAAAATGTTATGGTTCAAAGGCTTTTATCTTAAACCTAGTAATCATGTCTTTATTCACAAATTCAAACTATTCATTCGACCTTACCATAATTAATATGCCATGACCTTTATGAACTTTAATATGGCTTAAGGTTTAAACCATTGAATCAATAAAACAATTCAAGTCCCTTTTTTTAATAACAATGAATTTATTTTAAATCAAACATGTCTTAAGGTTTATTTTAAAACCCTATACTAAAACAATTTAATTTATAACAAAATATTAATTACTTTATGTGTAATGGTACTATGATGTTCAAAATAGATATTACTAAGAATAATTACAAATGTTATCAAGGCAATAAATTTAGACTTCACATCATAGTAAGACCATTCAATAACTTTTAATCACAAGTTATGACAGATATAAATACATGAAGTAAGCTAAGTAAATAATTTTAATTTACCTCAACAAACATATGCCATACTCATTTGATCTACATGATACACAGTCATAGATAATGAAGTAAGATGAATATATAAAAATCTTAGCCATCGTATGTCTCATAAATGCAAATACGATAATCAAACACATCTAAATACAAAAAATACATTAGTAATTAAATTCATACTATAACCAATATTACCCAAATAATAATTAACAAATAGATTTTTACTCTATGTGGTGTGTGCAGGGTTCCCATTTCATTCTCTCCTTCCCCACTTGTCTACATCTGCAACATCCTCTCTGATGATACCATCCCTTCATCATAATCAGGAGGGTGGAATCCATCATGCATCCACCTCAGTACAAGTGAACAATATTTAAATCATATGAATCAAAAATCATAATAAATCACTACAATAAAATATGTTTTATAATCATGATTAAAATGTATCATAACATAATAAAAACAATTAACTATCATGATCATAAGAAACAAACACTATCCATAATCAGAATATAACTAATTTTAGTTACTTAATGCATCAATTAAACCAATCATTAATGACAAAATTAGTAATAAATAGATTATCAAGTCTAGAGGGAAAATCAGAATGTAACATCCACAATCATTAGTGAGGAGACTTTTCTTCAAACTCTTCCTACCATGCCAACTCTGATCACCTTTTTCCCCAAACAATGTTTTCACATCAACCATTCCTTCACTACCACTTTTAGTGGTGATTTCCACCACTGATGTTTCTTTTGTTGTTTCACCATCTTGTCCACCTTCCACTCCACTTATAGTTACTTACTAGAGTAAGCCTAAAGATCTTCCCACCTCCTCAAAAGAAAATAAATTAGAAGAAAGGCCATCACTTGGTATTCCCACTATAGAAGATTCCTTTGATGAGGAGGAAGAGGAATAAGCAAAGAAAGATGATCCCAAATAGGTAATATCTTTATTTGAGTATTCAAATGATGAGAAGGAAGGTGTAGAAATAATAAAGGGGTCAGGGTCAAAATTTAGTGAACAACTAACCCTAGATGATGAAGATACAGAGTTGGAGAATGCTAAGGCCATGAGTTTAGAAATATTACAACAAGAAGGAACTCTGATTGGCTCTTTAGGTCAGCAAATCCTCACATAATAAAAAGTTAGAACATAAGTTAGGTATTTTCTTCTCTTATTTGATCTATTATTAGTGTAGATATTTCAGTTGTCAGTTGTTCCAAAAATTATTGCCTAGTTTTACTAATTTATCTATTCTTTCTCCCTCTAAATCAATAAGAAATCTTAAGAAGGTAGTTTATTATGTGTTTCTAGTTACTATTTCAATTTTTAACTCCAAAATATCACTAGTTCCCAAGAAACAATCAGTTTAACTAGAGCTACTAATGCCCCAATCATCACCCATGCCATCAACTACTATGATTATTTTGAGGATCCCAGGCTTAACCAAGTTTGTGGCTAAGGTTACTCCAATAAGGGAACCATCACCATAGGAGATAATTATTTACCCAAATATCTAATTTTTAGTTTAAACAAATACATCATTGGCACCACCAAAAATAAAAACCTCTTCTATAACTCCACCTTTTGTATCCAAAGACCAAGGTTCAGATGAAGAAATATAGAAACTTATTATTTCACAATGGGAAAAGATACAAAGTGCAATGGATGAGAGATAGAACCTGGTGTTTATAGAGTTACTCATAGTCTCTACTTAGTTCAATAAATATAGTGGAACCATCCAAAGGGTGAGGAAGTTGAAGGTGATGAATATAAGCACAAAGGAAGGATATATTTTTAATAGAGAGAGAATCTATTTCCTTTATCAAATAAATATAAGGGGAATCCTAATGATCCCACTAATTATAATGAATATTTTATCTACTTTTTTGGATACTATCAATGTGTCCATGAAGTAAATATATCAAATCAGAGAGGAAGCATATAAAAGACTCCAATAGAGACAAACTATACATGTTCCTCAAGAAATAATTGATGATTTGTAGAGTGTGGCTACTAAACTATACAACATTTTGAATAGTATATGGGTTTCCAAGATGAGAAGCCACTCGAGTAGGGAAAATGTAACCAAGTTTTTGCATCAAATGAAAGAATTAGATAAGAGGTTGAATTTCTTAGTTCAATGTTTCATAACTATTTCATTCAACCAATTAAACTTGATGACTAGCATGGATGTAACTTGGTGCCTTATCTATGTAATTACAAAAAGGGATTCTTCCCTTAGTTGGCATAATCAGATGACTTTATTGGGACCTTTTTCTAATCATTAAATTGAGGCCTTATAACTTTTGAGGAACATAAGGGTCATTAATGTAATCTTTCATATAGGTGAATTAGTAAAAAAGATAAATTTTGATAACCTTCCTATGGTAGCTACAAACAACTTCAAAGAATAAGTTAAAGGTACCATATACAAAATCAATGATGAATTTTTACAATTTTTTAATTTTTATAATGATAAGGTGGCAAGATTTGAAGTTCTAACATAAAAAATAAAGAGTTTAGAATTTGAACAAGCAAGGTTGATGGTTGAATCCATCAAACTTTTTAAACCTTTTCTACTCAATTTTGACATCATAAATAAAGAGTTTGATATATCACATGTTATTTGAATAACTCAAGGTAAAAAGATAGCTTATGGATCAGTACCTAGTACCCAACTATATGTCAATGTTATAATGACAATATAGGGTGCCTAATTTTTAATATTTATGGTCTTATAGACTCCAACAAGCCTAACTTTGATCCCTTGGGGGGGGCCAGTGGTTACTTCATCTACAACATCAGTTACTCCATTAACTTCTTCAGCTAGTGGTGCCACATCAGTGCCATGATAAAGATATATATGTATTTTCATGTTCTAATCAAGTTGAAACTTTAGCTCCTAACTTACTTACCACACATGCACATTGTATTTTTAGTTGAAGAGTATGTTATGAATCTTATCATGATGTTAGAACCCCATTGGGTTTAACTTAAAAAATGGTAAAAAAATTTAACTTTAATAATCTAATCAGATTATTGTTAAATAAGATAAGTTAATTGATCTTTAACTAAATGCATCTTACATAATAAACTAATTATGTTTCATTTAGATAATTATAAATTTAATACATTTTATAGAATTAAAATTTCAATCCATCACAAAAAGTATATCTACCAAATAATAAATTAGCCAACTACTAAAAGTTATACAATAAGAGCAGTCAATCTATTGTTTATCAAATACAATAATATAATGCTTTTAAAACAAATTAAATATACATAAATCCATTTTTTTATGAAAATAATGAGAATCATCATCATGTGTATATAAACTGAAATCATGATTAAAAGTCTCTATTAGCTGACTATTAGAGGATAGGGAGAGCATCATCAGAATATATTTCCACACCAACCATAGACCATAGATCCCCTACACAATTTCCCAACTAGGGAATAGCCCTCCCTTCATAGATGAGTAGATAATAATGTTGTAGGTATTGAGAAGTCAACTAGAACCTATGTGTTGTAAGATTCTAACTAAATGCAACATATCATAAATAATTCTATTCTAACATGACATCTTAAATACATGTATATTAATCAAATAGGTGAAATGATAATGTTTAACTATAGACATTATTTTATAAAAAAAAATGTATAGTTTAATGATCCAATAGATCAATCATAATCACACACACACAATCATATTTCATTTAATCTAACTATTAATGACTCTAAATATATGCATGAGAAAATTCTCATGATAATAATCCTTAGTGTCATGAATATCAAATTTACTAAATAATCCATATACAAGAATTTCACAAATTTCTCATATAGATTTAGTATTAATACCATAGAAATTAAATACAAAAAATAACTTGAAATAATTACATGCTAAATAATAACAACTTAATAAATTCTAATACAACACAAAGTCTATTTTCCATTAAGACTATATTATAAATATACTTTTTTCTAAAAAATAATCATAATATTTAAGAAATTACCAATTCCATACAAACATCCCTTGTTCATAAGTATTATAATAAAAATAATACCATTTAAGAATTTCCCAATAAATCCTAAGCTAATAAACAAATAATAAATACAATATTTATTTGTTCTAATCAGAAATTAATCGTTTATCTCATAATTATTAATTGAAACAACATATTATAGATTAAAGATATAAATCCCATTTTGCATATGAATAAATCTATTCACTATAAACAAACATCTACTTATTTAATGAACTATCTACATACATATATATATCAAATATGTCCACTTATATTTATATACATTTAAAACTCTTAGCCACTAATTTCATAATGGTGTGATATATACATATAAATGGTCACACATCTATATATATACCTATGAGTATAATTTGTAAGTGTTAACTTATATATATACGTATATATATTTTTATGAACTATTCATAAAGAATATAATATCATCTTTATGTATATTTATATATGTTTGATTTTAGTTTCATGTTCTAAATTCTATAATTAAGAAATATTAACTCATATTTAAACTAAATATAAATCACATTAACATCACACATCATTTAAAACCTAAATTAAATGCTTCAAAACATAAACACAAAATATGAAATACTTTTACGTACCATTTGGTACATTGACCTATTAAAATCATTTGACATAAGTTTAACCCCTAAATTAAACTTCCAAGACCTCAAAATAGTTCATCTCAACCATTTTATAAATTTTTAGAATCAATTTGATCTAAATGTTTAATACAAATTAATAAACATCAATTAGACATTTATCTGATCATATTATACATAGTTGATAAGGAAAATAATCCGACTGATAATATATGTCCCTATCCTCACATTTATATGTTCAAAATGAGTTAGACTATAGTAATATTTATACTATTTAGCCAATACATTACATATATATTTATGTTTACTCAACATATAGTCTTAATATCAATTATGTTTAAATAACTTATAATAAATAATAGTAACCCAGTCATCATATACAACTAATAATAGTATAAATATTGACCCAGTCTTATTATGTTTAATAAACCCATGAATTTAATACCTGTATATGTAGCCAATACAAAATAATCATAACTTTTTTAGATAATTAACTAAATGAATTTCTAATCAATAAGAATCTCATTTACACACAATCAGTTCATAATCATTTATACAACATCAACACTAATCCTATATACATAGTCAACTCATATTCTTTAATGCACAGTAGACACATAAACCATAGATACATAGTCATCCATTTGTCTCATAAAAACATTATATATAGGTGTTGGAAAAAATAGTAACACATAACCAACCATATACATAGTCGAATCACAATTTTTATGCATAATCAACTATAAAATTTTATACACATCCAACTCATATTCCTTTACACATAGTCAACTAACAAAGTTAAGTCAAATTCCATTCATAGACATGTGACAGTAAATGTATACACTTAGTAAATTCTAAATGAAATGAATACACATCTAAATAGTAACTAATCAAAACCTAGTTTATATTTTGTAACCCAAAAACTAAAACTATATCTCTAATCCTTATAGATATATAGATACACAGTTGTTTTATTATGTATAAAAAAACATAGTTAAATAAATAGTCATCAAAATCCCCTATTTTGAAACCCTATTTAAATAATGTCTCATTTTTTTTAATATCACTCAAACATTTTATGACATGCACTATATAACACATAGTTAATTTAGCTCATATAAATAACATGCACAACTATATAGACAACCCATACAATAAACACACATCCATATAAGTAAACCGTGAAAAGTAACACTCAGTCATGTAATAAACTACTCAAGGATATTGTATTGATAGTTACCCTAACCCTTCATACACATATTATACTTAATTGAATCATGGATTCAATTCTATGGGGGGATTCCTTCTCCCACAGGGTCAAATCCTTAACCCTCTCAACAGTTTAAAACACTAAATAATCATTTTTTTTAAAAACCCAAAATAATTTTATCATCTAACTGTATAAAATGAATACCAATTTTTAGAGTAAACCAAGAATAAAACCTACCTCTTATTTTATTTGTATTAGTCTTTTTCCCTTGGTCTAAGAATAAAAATCCTTTTCTTTCCTCTTTTTCATCTTCATCGACCCTGACCTCTATCTACCTTTTTCGAAAACTCAATTCCTTATTTTATGTTCTCATAGTCCTCTGCATGCCCTTCATACCCCTAAATTCATGGTGAACCCTTATCCCTCATTATTTATTTAATAATGACTCACCATGAGACCAAAAATTCTTGATATGCTTCCCACAACTCATAATTTAACTGCCAAACTCATAGTCTCCTAATTATTTCCTTCCAACTTGTAGTCAAATTCTAGCCAGTCCAAGTTGCATGGTTTGAATAACAAAGACTAAACCAAATGATAGGTCCTGAATTAGGGTTTAAATTATATTATGTCAATAAACATAATTATTATGTTTAATAAAATACTTGAATACCTATCCACTTTAGACATTACATAATCAAAGCTAAACATTAAATAATCAAACCTAGTTAACCATTAGGTAATTAAAAACTAAGTCACCCTAAGTACCTCCTTATGTCTAAGTTAGATAAAGATTAAAAAATCATTTTTTGATATGATCAAAAATGAAATTTGTTTCAATGCCATCTATGTGTGTGTGTTATAACAATACTTTTTTATTGAATGCTTGCAGGTACACATATATAAGTGTTATGTAGTTAAATATAAGTAAAGTCATCTAAAAAATGTATTCAACTGAATCATTCCATCATGGCAACCTCATCATAATCTTGGAAAATAGTAATAACTATAATTAAAATTAAATAGCATCTAAACATGAATTATAACCAAATCAACCATGACCAAGCATGAATGAATCAAACATAATAAAAATTAAAGCAATTATGCATTATTATACTATTTGGTGTGTGTTGCATTCATTGTCATTCATTTTTATCACCCTCCCTGATGATACTCTCCCTCCATATATATCTAGAGAGTGGAATTTCTCATGCACCACCTTACAAATGAAAATGGTAGTTATCCCGTAACCATGATAATCAATACAAATGCTTATAATACACAATAATACTAAAATATCATAATCCACATGCATATAAAACTCATGTAAAGTTAAAAAATCAAGTAATGAGTCACACACAAATAATCATTATATGTATGTCTATACATCATCATAAATGAAAATAGTGTGCTACAGTAGTAATTAAATAATTTTAACCCTATTAATATTTGTTTAATAAGCAAATAAAGTTTAGAGAAAAAAATAATATGTAACTTCTTTCTCCCCTAAAATTAGTTATTATTTCGATGATATTTATTTCAAACCAATGTTTTAAAATCAAATAACACATAGTATCAAATAAAATTAAAAAAATAAATGCTCTAAACAAATAAATGTGGAAATAGCCTATAGAACTCATCATAGTCCTCCCAAGTGGCACTATTCTCAAAATATTAGTCTCATTATACCTTGCACTGTGACACTTCTCTGTTACGTAAATTAAATTTTCAAGTGTCAATTATTTTGGTTGGTTCTACTATGACCACCCCTAGGATCTAGAACCTATAAAGTATTCTAATCTAATATATGATAATTATTAGCTACATACTTTTTAAGATATGACACATGAAAAATATTATGTAAGATAACTAGAGCTACTATCAAGACAAGCCTATATGTAATAGGATTGACCACTTCTAATACCTTAAAGGGTCCCACATATCTTGGTGAAAGCTTCATTGATTTATCAAACTCAATTGAGCTCTTCTAAGGTTTCACCTTGAGAAATAATTTATCACCAACATAAAACTATCTTTTTATCCTTTTTTAGTTCAACATAGCTTTTCTATCTATTGTTAGCTTCATCCAACCTTTGTCTAATTAACTTGACCTACTCCTCCATTTTTAAAAGCATTTTAAGACCAAAGACCACCTTGTCTTCAAGTTTATCCCAACTGATTGGTGTTTGACATCTCCTTCTATAAAATTCTTTAAATGGAACCATCTTTAAATTTGATTGGTAAGAGTTATTATAAGAAAACTCTACCAATGGAAGATATTATTCCCACTTGTATGTTTGATACATGTAATACATTCAAAGAAGATATTTTAGAACATGGTTTACACTCTCTATTTTTCCATCTATTTCTAGATGATATGTTGTATTAAAATTAAATTATGTGCCCAAATTTGAATTTAGAGTCAACCAAAACCTTGATGTCATTCTTAGATATCAATCAAAAATGATTTACTTTGGAAATCCATGTAACTAGTACACCTCTTTAATGATTTGTTTTACAAGTATTGTTGCATCATCAATCAAATTACCTTATATGAAGTGACCTAACTTGGTTATTTTGTCAACTACCACCAATATCATGTCATGTTAGTTTCATGATAATGAAAAACCTTGGAAAAATTCCATACTAATTACCTACCACTTCTATTTAGGTATATCGTGAGGATATAATAATTATTCCAAATACACATGTTTATCTTTCACATGTTGACACTCCAAATAATGAGACATAAAATCCATTGCATCCCTTTTAATTCCTTTCTAGAAATAAAGAGGTTTCAGCTCAACCATGTGCTTAGTCACTCTAAGATGACCTAAATAAGGAGCATTGTGCAATTATTTTACCACTATGCTCCTCATATTATCTCTATTAGGTACATATATTTTTCAAGTGTACCTCAAAATACCATCATTCTCCAACTTTAATCCTTTAAACTTAGGGCTCTAAGTATTATTCAACAAAGATTTCTTAATTTACTCATAGAATTCATCTATAAAAGAGAATTTAATAACTTTATCACAAAAGGTACTCCTAATATTTTCCAAAGATGTTATATACCTTCTATGACTTAGGGCATTAGTAACTCTATTTTTCTTGCCCTTTATGTACCCAATATCAAAATTATAGTCAGATAAGAACTCTAACCAACATTTTTGATGAGTATTCAGGTTTGGCTGGGTGAAGATATATTTGAGCCCCAAGTTATCGGTCTTGAGTTCAAATGGTTTGACCAATAGATAATGCCTCCAAAATTTTAAATCATGTACTATTGCATCAAGTTCTAGATTGTGTGGGGAATAATTTACCTCATATGTTTTAATCTTTTTGGGCTCATATACTACAACTAAACCATCTTGCATAATAAATCCTTCTTGACCATCCATAGATGCATTAATGATTATTGAGAACTAACCATTAATATTAGGAACTCTTAGCATAGGTGTTAATGTAAGCCTCCTTTTTAACTCCTTAAATTATACCTCACACTTGTCTAACCAAACAAAAATTTGATTCTTCTACTAAAGAGAGGTAATTAGGTTAGCTATTTTTGAGAGATTTGGAACAAAATTCCTATAATACCTTACTAGTCCCATAAAACTTCTCACCTCATGAATATTTTTGTTAGAGGTATAATCACTAAGAGGGAGGGTGAATCAATGATGCAAGATAATCCAATTAAGTTCCCAACTCTTAAACATTTAGCATGCATCAACTTGATCAAGCATCATAAACATGAAAGCACATACATCCAAATCATACATAATAATATACATCACATGAACACATTATATATGTGGGAAACCCCTTTGGGGGATAAAACCCACTAAACCCTACAATAGGACTATATTCCTATAAAATAAGATCTAACATTTAGACCAGCACCCACTAATCAAGGAACACCCATCCCTTAATTTAGTGAGACACCTAGCTCATAAAGAGAAACCAATCCCCTAGGTAACCAAGCACCCACACAGCTACCTTGATCTAATCTTCACCTTTGATCTAATGTCTTATACACCTGATGATGGAATTATCTTACTTTCATTCTTTCCCCTTTACACTCTCACAAACTTGCACACACAAGCAATGTATTCAAAACACCCTTTTGGATCACTCTTTAATTCTAAACACATACACAATCATAAAACTCATAGAAACTCTATCAAAACATCATCAACATGACTTTTAGGTCATGCACACACTCCTTAACCTACTCAGGTCTTCAATCCATCCACTAAGCACACACACTCAATCAGCCTCTAGGGCTTACTCACTCAATCTACCTCTTATATGATTATTAGGTTCAAAGACCTATATGTTCACATCTATAAACTTTATTAGATAAACATGAATAATCCTCTTTCCTCTCTCATGGTGCTCACTAACCTATACCATCTCTTTCAAAGGCTATTTTTCTCAATGCCACATTTGCACTACACTTCACTCTTGAGTCCAAAAACCATTGCCTTGGTATCCACTCTTTATAGAATCTATATGATTAACAACATCTAGGTCAGCCAATATACTTGCCTTAACCGTTAAGATATCTAACATGCTAAAACATATCTCAATATATTGTCATAGGTTGGCCATAGCATCTATGGATCATATTTAAGTAGTTATACCTTTCAATTAGTCCTTTATAGGTCTCATGGAGACCTATTCATCCATTTAGCACTCCATCAAACAAATAAAGAACATCTAATAAATTTGAATTACATGGTCCACTCCATATGATCTCTAAGACATCTTTAGGCAATTTATTCCACCAAAACACTCTTTTGATAGAGCACAAATTGTTCAAACATTATTTTATATGAAAGAACACCATGAATGAATGAATATTTAACTTTGAAGATCCATATCTTCACTTGTACAAACATTTAAACCTTATAACTAGATTCATTGGATGCACATTTAAGTCCTCTAAAACTTTTATTTTTAATGCATTAATAAATTCATCTTAGATAAAAATATATATTCCAAGCACTGAGAACTAATTTTCTTCACAAATTTGAATATTTAAATTCTAATGGTCATTGAGTAGATGTTAAACATCAAGCACTTTAATCTCATCTTGTGCTCCCTATAAATTATGGGAAAATAAGCATCATTTATTTATCTTAGATCAGATCTCCCATGCCACTTGTTATCTTTACGTGCCTTTTACACATTTGAATTTTGACTCAACCCACATTGTTGATCTCTATTAGTATGAATGCCTTTGAATTGTTGATCTTTTGTCAACTCAATGAGATAGTGGAATTTGTCACCAACGTATGAAATCTTAGATTCTTTGACATTTTGACTAAGTATGCGCCATGGGATCAAGATATAGATTATGAACTCTCACCCTTATATCAATTGTCTAATGACCTTAGACTTTAATAAAGTTAAACTTGACTATGTCTGGCCCATCACAATTTATAAGTGAAAATTTTAAGGTTTATAACTTGAGATATAAAACACTTCAAGAGTCCAAATTTTTAAGGTACCTTCTTATCACTATATACAACATCTTCATGAAATCCTTTGACCTTGGTTGAATTTTTAAGTACCAAAAATAAATGCACAAACTTGCTAGTTTGTTCATATATGCATGATGTGTAGTGATGGTATAGCATCTCTTAAGATATAAGATGCATGTTTCTCATTCTAAATGATCAAGTGACATACTATATCTTCACCAAAACATCTATGGATGTCTCACAACTTTTTTATCCTTATAGACCTACAAATGTGTCATATCTCTCCAAACCATCAATATGATCACTGTGTCATTAATTCATTAGTAAAACATACTCTCTTTGACATGAATGATAACCAAACATCAATGACTATGCTCAAAAATATCCACCTTTATTATTGATGTAAAAATAGCCTTTGATTTACTTCATACTCATTTGAAATTTTTCATTCTGATCTTTTTTCCCCTTTGATATTAATGACAAAGGGTCTCTTCCTCAACATTCCAATAATCATTCCTCAATATTATGTATGCATTCAAATACTATTAAGATGCTCAAGATAATTACATATTTTCAATAATATGAATCAATTACTCCCCCTTTGGCATGCACCAATCTAAACTTGGACATATGTGATCTTTAGACCTGACAAACTACTCACAAAGCTTAAAAATATCCCCCTAACATCAATCTCTATCTCATGGTATCTATTCTTTGACATATACCAATCTAAAGTTGGGATTTTATAATCCTTGGACTTTTCTACCTATATAACTCACAATATCTCTTTGGTCATACATGAAGATCCAATACCTTGTCAAAACACATGACTTGGTTTGATCAATTCATCATGTCAATCTTCTTAAATTTTCAACTGTAGTAGACATCTTCACACTTCTATCATGACCAAAGTATATTCACATATGCTCCTTCTTACATCCTACACATCTTAAATAATCTAATTGAGTTAGTTCCCCCTTAACCAAACAAATATTCAAATGATATTCTTATCTTGTAATTGCTTATCCTTGTCTTGACTGATCAACCTCTTGAACTAGCATCCAAACTAACTTAACCTTCTCAAAGTCCTTCATCTATAAGCTTATCTTTCACAATCTCTTACTTTCAAGCTCTATACTGATTGGAACTTTGATCATTACCTAGATCACACATACTTACTTCCACATAAATAGATGTTTCCTAAGAAGCATAGGTAGAGACACCCACTTGTCATAAAAAAAATCTAAAACCTTTTTCATGATATCAACAATATGACAACACATTCTCCTCTTACTCAAATAACCTTATCTTCAGTCTTTATTATTTGATCAATCAATTCAATTAATTGATAAGATATTACCTTTAGGAAAAAACTATGAACACACCTTGAGCATATTTGAACAATATCAACATACCTTTCTATGCAATAGAATATCTAGATAACACACCAACCTTGATCAGACATTTAGAAACTTCCAATCTTTGCCTATAGTCCTTGAAAACCAACATCTTTTTTCCAATGACCTATCTTATCTTATAATAATAATCAAATCTCAACAAGCATCCACCATGATTCCTTGTATTCTTAAGTGTCTCCTTGAAGATTAGAGAGAGACACCCCTTTGACATAGTGAGACTAAAAGTCCCAAAACTCAAGAGAACCCCATATCACCATACTCTTATTTTAATAATATCCCTACCTCATCACCATATTGACTTTGAATGGATCCTTGAATTCATTCTTTGCTTCAGACTTATCAACTAATGTAGATAATATAAACTCTTGACTTTCTTTCATGTCTATCATGGCAAACAAACCATCTTTGTTCATCTAATACCGATAAATATTCATCTTCTTTTTAGGCTTAAGAGAAGCAACATGCTCATACACTACAATATTCTCCTTTTCTTCTAAAATTGGATTGATAATATATGGAGACAATAAAGATTCATGACATACCTTGCAACTGAATAAAGAACCTCATCACTAGGCATTGACAACTGATGTTCTTTACATGAAACATTCTCAATAATAGTATGATGTTCACTTAAATTCATACCTACCTCAAAACTAGTCTCATCTAGCACCTTGTTCTTCTCTTTGAGTTCAACTTAAACTAACTTTTGATTCTCCTTTTCTATCTAGATAAATGACACATTCTCTCAGCATTCCTAAACCTTCTTCATATCTAATTCCTCTTTTGCATTAGTAGGTATTCCACATTGATCTTTTAGCTTAACTAAATTAGTTTTCTTGGTCTTCACTTCTTTAAGATTCCATACCAAGGATTGACCTGTCTTGAGCATACTAGGATGTCCATGCACCTTCTTATGACTTAAGAGCTTATTTTTACAATATCTTTCAAAATGATCAACTTGATGACAACTAAAATAAATAACATCATTCATACCTTTTATTTGATTAATATTATGAATCTCAATAAACATACCATCTTGTCTCTTAGATTCATTATGCTCAAGTTTAACTATCTTAGGTCTCCATACCTAGATTAGTCTTTTCTTATGCATTCTGGAGAATAAGCTAACAATATGTCCCATATCATGACAATTATAGTAGACTACATTATTCATACCTCTAGTTGACCAACTGCTCTCCCTTCTATAGTTTCATACCTTATGACCAAATTTGTGACAAGCATAACAATGAACATTAAAATATATTTCATATCTCATGACACTTGGTTTCTTGGTGGATCTTTTCTTATTTATCTTGGTACTTGCATCCTTATTGTCTTAAGCTAACCTCTCTTGGTCTTTCTCAGTCTTGTTTACCTTGACAACAAATTTCTCATGCTCCTCCTTCAATGAATCTAGCTTGGTCTTCAATTGAATACTATCATCCACTTTATCTTGTTCTAACTTATTTTTTTCTTCTTCTTCAAGCTTGCCTATCTTGATTATGACTTTTTCATGATCATCCTTGATATAAATAAGATTAGTCTTTAATTGAGCAAATTCATCTTATTTAGCTTTCATGCTTAAACTTGTAACCTTTAACTAAATTTTGAGATCTTGGATGGTTTCCTTATCCATATTAGCTTCTTTAACCATGTCATCCTTCAATATACATGCTTTCTCTTCATTAATCTTTATATAATCAAGATTGGATTTCAACTCATCATGTTTACCTTGCTTTGAACTTAACTTGGCATTAGTCTCTTCTAACTAAGTCTTGAGATGTTTGTATTCTTCCTCTTTTGAACTTAGATTAGCCTTTGTAACTCTTAATTGATTATAAAGAATACTAATCTTCTCTTTATCATCTTTTTATCTTGACCTTGCCCTTAAAGATTCTAGCTCCTTATTGAGCTTGATGCACTCATCTATAATAGCCTTAAATTTTTAGGTCATGATTTTATTTTGAGCTTTTTCTTGATCATACTCTCTCATATTACCATTTTACTTCTTAATAAGTACTTTTATCTTATTTCACTTTTCTTCACTTGATTTTATACATGCATAAGTAACCTCCACTTGAGCCTTCAAATCTTAATTCTCTTTCTTCAATTATTTAGCCATTTTGTACCTTGAATCACCTTTAAGTGGTTAAACTTATAAGGAAGGTCCAGCTCTCATACCAATTATTAGAGTTATAATCACTAAGAGGGGGGTAAATCAGTGATGGAAGATAATCCAATTCAATTCCCAAATCTTAAACATTAAGCATTCATCAACTTGATCAAGCATCATAAACATAAAATCACATACATCCAAAGCATATATAAGAGCACACATCACATGAATACATTATATATGTGGAAAACCCTCTTGGGAGATAAAACCCATTAAACCTTTTAATATGGACTATAACCCTATAAAACAAAATCCAACATTTAGATCATCACCCATTGATCAAGGAACACCCATCCCTTAGTTTAGTGAGACACCCATCCCACAAGGAGGAACCAAGCCCCTAGGAAACCAAGCATCTACTTAGCTACCTTGATCCAATTTCCACCTTTGATATAATTTCTTCTACACTTGATGATGGACTTCTCTTACTTGCACGCTTTCTCCTTTAAACTCTCACAAACTTGCACACACAAGTAATGCATCCAAAACACCCTTTTGAATCACTCTTTACTTATAAACATGTACACAATCAAAAAACCTACAATAAATCTATCAAAACATTAGAAACATGACTTATAGGTCATGCACACACTCCTCAACCTACTCATCTCTTCAATCCATCCACTAAGCACACACACTCAATCAACCTCTAGGATTTACTCACTCAATCTACCTCTTCTAGGATTATTAGGTTCAAATACCTATATTTTCACATCCATAAAATTGATCAAATAAACATAAATGATCCTCTTTTCTCTCTAATGGGCCTCATTGACTTGTACCTTCTATTTCAAATGTTCATATGCTCAATGTCACATTTTCACTACACTTCACTCTTAAGTCAAAAAACCATTACCTTGGTATCCATTCTTTATAGAGACTACATGATTAACAACATCTAGGTCAGCCAATATACTTAACTTTAAGATATATAACATGTTAAAACATAGTTGAATACATTATCACAGGTCAACCATAACATCTATGGGTCACACTTAAGTAGGTATGCCTTTCAATTAGGCCTTTATAGGTCTCATGGAGACTTATTCATCCATTTAGCACTCCATCAAGCAAATAAATAACATATAATCAATTTAAATTATGTCCACTCCATATGATCTCCAATACATCTTTAGGTAATTTCTCCTACTAAAACACTCTTTTGCTAAAGCACAAATTGCTCAAACATTATTTTGTATGTAAGAACACCATGAATAAATAAATAGTCAAACTTGAAGTTCCATATCTTCACTTGTACAAATATTTAAACCTTATAACTAGATTCATTGGATGCTCCTTGAATTATTCTACAACTTTTATTTTTATTACATCAATAAATTTGTTCTAGATCAAATGATATATCCTAAAAATTGATCACTAGTTTTCTTCATAAATTTGAATATTTAAATTCCAACAGTCACTAAGCAAATGTTAAACATTGATCACTTTAATATCATATCATGCTCCTTAATAACTATGGATAAATACACACCATATATATCCTCTAAGTAGCTTAATCTTTATTTTTCAATGCTCATTATTGATCTTAGATTAGAGCTTTCATGATTGTGCTACTTGGTAATTTTGTGTGCCTTCTATATATTTGACTTTTGACTTGACTTTCACTACCTATCTCTATTAGTACAAATGTCTAGAAATTGTTGATCTTTTATCAACTCAATGAGATAGTGGCAATTGACACCAAGGCATGTAATCTTAGATTCTTTGAAATTTTGACTAAATACTCACTATTAAATCAAGATCTAGATGATGAATTCTCACCATTAGATCAATTATATAGTGATCTTAGACTTCAATGAAGTTAAACTTGATGGTCTTTGGCCCATCACAGTCTAAAAGTGCAAATTTAAAGGTTTATAACTTAAGATATATAATATCTCCATGAAATCCTTTAACCTCAGTTGACTTTTTGAGTACTAGATATAAATTCACAAACTTATTGGTTCATTTATATTTGCATGATGTATAGTGATGGTTTGGCTTATCTTAAGCCAGAAGATGCATGTTTCTCATTCCATATTATCAAGTGACATACTAGAGCTTCACAAAGACATTTATATATGCCTCATAACTTTTTCTTTGTCCTTACATACTTATAAATATGGCATATCTCTCATAACCATCAATTTGATCATTTTGTCATTAATGCATTAGTAAAACATGCTCTCTTTGACATCAATGACAACTAAACATCATTGACTATGCTCAGTATTTTTTTGGTATTAGCCATAACATTATGGCTCTTAACTTCACTAGATCAATTGAAATTATATTTACGAAGATAATATGTCCCAAATATTACACTTTCGTCTTAAAAAAATATAAATTTGAATAACTTACCATAAATTTTATGCTTTTTCAAATGATGCAAAACCAAGTCTAGATGTTGTAAATGTTCTTTATTTTTAGAATAAATAAGGATATCATCCATAAAAACTAACAAAAAGTGATCTAGATAATACCTAAATGCACTATTCATGAGATTCATGAATGTTGGTAGAGAATTTGTTAACCTGAAAGTTAATACTATAAATTCATAGTGCCCATACTATTTTCTAAACATCATTTTGAGAATATCTTCTTCTTAAATCCTCAGCTAATGATATCTTAATCAGAGATCTATTTAGAGAAAATTGTCACCCCATTCATCTAATCAAATAAATCATCAATGCAAGGTAAAGGATACCTATTCTTGATTGTCACTTTGTTCAACATCTTGTAATCAATACATAAGTAAAAACTACCATCCTTCTTAACAAACATGACTAGTGCATCCTATGGTGACACAGTTGGTTGAATAAACCCTTTAGATAACAAATCCTATAGTTGAGCTTTCAAATCAACCAACTCTATAATTGCCATCCTATAAGGTACCTTAGATTATGGTTCTGAACTATGTGCTATATCAATTGAGAAATTAAACTCCCACTTGGGTGGTAATATTGGAAATTCATTTGGAACCACATCTTTAAAGTTCTTAAGAAAATGATAATTATCTATGGATGATTCCCTAGATTATTCCATTTTATTTATTTTAACAATAAATGTTTGACATCCTTTCTTGTGAGTGTTCTTAAGTTAAATTATAGAAATATGCCTAAATTTTAATTCTCTTTTCTCACCTTGAATTTGAGTTTGATTCCCAAAATCATCCTAACATTTTACCTTCTTCAGATAGTAATTTACCTTAAATTCATTCTTAGCAAGCCAATTCACCCCTAGGATTACATCATATTACCTTAGTGGAGCTTTATAAAGATATACTATGGTAGTGAATTCATGTAATTCAATCTCAGCTTCCATTTAGCACCTATTGAATTTAACCTTGGATTCATTTCCATAGTGCATTGATCATACAATTTCCATTGAACCAGATTTCCTAGACAACTTAGAAAGCATACATGGACAAATAAAACATTTTGTAGCTCTAGTATCAATTAAAATGCAAATAGGTTAACCAAAAATATTACCTAGATCCTCGATAGGTGAAACTTGAAAATTAGCTTGTTGATTGATAACAACTATATGGATTCTCTATTGAAAGTTTCCTTGCTACATAATAACCTCAACTTTACCTTTAAACTTTCTTTGAATACATTCCTTATCATAGTGATCACCTCTATAGATGAAACATCCACTAGGGGGTCCTTTCTTTTCTGACTATTAGTTCCCCTTGAAACCAAGTTTGAATCCACCATCTATTTTTTATTACCTAAGAAGTTATTAAACTTAACATTCTTATTTTTGAACTAATTCTTGAAATTTTTGTTCCTTTTCCAATTCTTCTTCTTAAGAGTGGTTTTAAAACCTCTAAACTTATTCTTAATCTTATCTTTGAATTAAGTAAGAGACTTCAGTTTTGACTTTTTTTTAACTTTCTTCTTAAAGATCTAATCCATCATAGATGGCCCATACACATCTACCTCACATCCAATTTAGGATTTTAATCTCATAATGATTTTTTGAATGCAAAACCTTTCATCATCCTAATATTGAAGATCATAGTTTAGGATCTTGGTGAATTATTCTTAGTATTCATTCATTGAAAGATATCCATGCTTTAGATTCTAAAAATATGTCAACTTCTTATCAAAATACAACTAAGGCAACCATTATGATCCAAACAAAACCATGAATTTCTCAAAGGTGGTGGTAGTGGAGTCAAGGTTTGTCTCAAACTTCTTATTTTCCCAATATGTTACTACTTTTCCAGTAAGTTAATATGCTCCCCAAGCTACTTTAGTGACTTTTGAGTAATTACATATCTCAAAGTACTTTTTCATTTCCATCAACCAAGCTTTATCACCATTGCCTATCATAGTTATATCAAACTTAGGAGGATTTACTTTATTCATGTCCCATGAAAGTTTTGTAGCTACATGAATCATCACATCTTATAGCACTTCATCATGCATATGCTCTTGCTAAACTTTTATTTATGAATAGGGTGTTTTTCAGGTTCTTCCTAATTGACTACCTCAACATGCCCATGTAGTTCTTGTTTTAAGTTCATTGTTTGGTCCCTATTTTTGTGTATAGCTATGAGAATCTGATCCAAGTTTGTAATTTTTTCTATGTTAAATTGGTTTAGATCTAATAGAGGGTTGGTGTTTTAAGTACCCTCACCTTAAGGTCTACCACACACCATTATCCTTTTTGATTAATAAGATAATATGAATATGTTAGTGGACTCATTAATTCTTAGAGTTTGAGCCTCATCTATGATACCATAATGTTAGAACTCCATTGGGTTTAATTTGAAAAATAGTATAAAAAATTAAAACTTTAGTTTAATAATCTAATCAGATTATTTTCAAATAAGATAATTTAATTGATCTTTAACTAAATGTATCTTGCATAATAAATTAATTATGATTTATTTAGATAATGATAAATTTAACATACTCAATAGAGTTACAATTTCAATCCATCACAAAAAATATATATGTTGAATAATAACTCAGCCAACTATTTAAAGTTATACAATAAGAGTAGTCAATCTACTATTTATCAAGTACAATAATATAATATTTTTAAATCAGAGTAATTATACATAAATACATTGTTACACAGAACTAATGAGTATCCATAACCTCATCATGTGTATATAAACTAAAATCATGAGTAAAATTCTTTATCAACTAACTATTGGAGGAGAGGGAGAACATCATAGTGTTTTTCCACACCAACCATGGATCATAGATCCCCTCCACAATTTTCCAACTAGGGAGTGGCCCTCCCTTCATGGATGAATAAATGATAATGGTGCAAGTATCAAGAAGTCAACTAGAACTTGTGTGTTATAATATTCTAACTACAAGCAACATATCATAAATAATTTCATTCTAACATGATATCATGCATATATGCACATTGATCAAAGAGGTGAAATGATAACGTTTAATTATAAACATTACTTTGGACAAATTTTTTGTATAGTTTAATAATTTAACCACACATACACTCAATCAAAATTTATTTAATATAATAAGTATTAATTAATCTAAATATATGTATGATAACCTTCTCACAATAATAATCCTTAGTGTCATTAATACTAGATTTACTAAATAATCCATAAGAAGCTAAATTAATTTCTAGTCAATAAGAAGCTCATTTACACATAATCAGTTCATAGTCATCTATACACAATCAGTACTAATCCTATATACATAGTCAACTCATATTTATTTATACACAATCGACACATGAACCTTATATACATAGTCAACTAGCCATCTCATAAAAACATCATACACTAGTGTTGGAAAAAATAGTAACACATAGTTAACCATATATGTAGTCGACTCACAACATTTATACATAATCAGATATAAACTTTTATACATATTTGACTCATATTCCTTTACACATAGTCAACTAACAAATTTGAGTCGAATACCATTCATATATAGGTGATAAAAAAGTTATACACTTAGTCAATTCTAAATGAAATGAATACACAACCAAATGGTAACTAATCAAAACCTAGTTTATATTTTTTAACCCAAAACCTAAAACCATATCTATAATCCTTATAACTATATAGATACATAGTCATTTTATTATGTATAAACAAACATAATCAAATAAATATTCATCAAAAACCTCTATTTTGAATTCATATTTCAACAATGTCTCAATTTTTTTTAATATCACTCAAACATTTTATGACATGCACTATATAACACACAACCAATTTGGCTCATACAAAATAACACAGACATATATGTAGATAAACCATACAATAAAAACACAACCATATAAATAAATCATATAAAGTAACACTTAGTCATGTAATAAACCACTCAAGGATCTTGTATTCATTATTACCCTAACCCTTCATACACATATTATACTTAATCAAATCATGGATCAGATTCTATGTGGGAATTCCTTCTCTCATAGGGTTGAAACCCTAACCCTCTCAAGGGTTTAAAACACTAAATAATTATTTTTAAAAAAATCCAAAATAATTTTATCATCTAATTGTATAACATGAATACCAATTTTAGAGTAAATAAAGAACAAAACCCTGCCTCTTATTTGCTTTGAATTAGTCTTTTTCCCTTGCTCTATGAATAGAAATCCTTTTCTTTCCTCTTATTCTTCTCCATTGACCCTGGCCTCTATCTTATTTGTTCAAAAACTCCATGCCACTTTTTATTTTCTCATAGTCATCTACATGCCCTTTGAACCCCTAATTTCATGGTGAACCCTTCTCCATCATTATTTCTCCAAGAATGACTCACCATTAGACCATAAATTCCTTGCATTCTTCCCACAACTTAAATCTTGAACACCAAATTCACAATCTCCTCATTATTTCCTTCTAACTCATATTTGAACCCTAGCCAGTTCAATTTGCATAGTTCAAACAAAAAATACTAAACTAAATGATAGTTCCCAAATTAAGGTTAAAATTCTATTATGTCAATAAACATAATTATTATGTTTAATAAAAAACTAGAATGCCTATCCACTTTGGATATTACATAATCAAAGCTAAACAATAAACAATCAAACCTAGTTAACCATTAGGTAATTAAAAATTAAATCACCCTAGGTACCTCCTTAGGTCTAGTTTAGATAAAGATTACAAAATCATTTTTGTTATATGATCAAAAATGCAATTTGTTTCCATGCCATATGTATACATGTTATAAAAATACTTTTATGTTGAATTATTGAAAGTACGCACCTATAAGGGTTATGAAGTCAACTATAAGTAAAGTCATCTAAAAAATGTATTCAATTAAAATATTCCATAATGGCAACCACATAATAATCTTGGAAAATAGTAACAATTGCAATTAAAAATGAATAAAATCTAAACATGAATCATAACCAAATTAATCATGATCAATTACAAATGAATAAAATATAATAAAAATTAAACCAAATATGCATTATTATACTACATGGTGTGTGTTGTGTTTATTGTCAAATCTCTACACCTCTAACTTATTCATTTGTAGCACCCTTTCTGATGATACTCTCCCTCCATATCTTTTTGGAGAGTGAAATTTTTCCTACATCCACCTTATAAATACAAATGATAGTTATTTGTAACCATGATAATCAATATAAATACTATTAAAACACAATAATATTGAATGAGCATAATCCACATGTATATGAAACTCATATACAACTAAAAAATCAATTAATGAGTCACAAAAATAATCATTATATATATATATATATATATATATATATATATATATATATATATATATATATATATATATATATCAGCATAAATGAAATAGTTTGATACATAAATAATTAAACAACATTAACCCTATTAATATATGTTTAATAAGCAAATCAATTTTAGTGAGAAAATTGAGATGTAGCATTATACATGCATTATTTACATGATTTTAGACACATTGTTCTATTTTTAGACTTGTAAGTTTAGATGATTCTTGATAAATGAGGCCTTCC
The DNA here is from genome assembly GCA_037957365.1 of Torreya grandis. NCBI lineage: Eukaryota > Viridiplantae > Streptophyta > Pinopsida > Cupressales > Taxaceae > Torreya > Torreya grandis. The sequence goes on along the minus strand of JARHVA010002484.1, from coordinate 821,391 downwards.
CCATCGTGAGCCTATTTATACTTGTAACCTCCCCATCCCAAAGAGGAGAATTTTGGTTATTAAAAATAATATAAAATTATGAGAAGTTTTGTTTGACTTAGTCTTTATGTGTAAATCTTGATTTTTTTCAAATTATGTGGACTGTGTGGAACATGTTGTCAATTTAGTATCTTAGTTATTTGATTGTGCATGAGTTATCTTTCTAGTATGGTTATTAATTTGAGTTATAGATGATTTGAATGTCTTTTGCATGTTAATTATAATCCTTCCTTGTAGATGTGCAATAACAATTTGATAAATATTGTAACATTTAATTTTACATATTCAAGTTTATTGTGTTTTGATTCCCTTTGAATCATTACTATGTTTAATTATTAGTGTGCTAAAGCAACTTATGGAAAATAATGGTCTTTTTATTTCTTGTCTTACCTTAGTTCAAGTGTTAGTTTTGAAAAAAATCATCTTGTGTGGTGCACATGTCCCTTTTCTACCCTTCTTTTTCATCCTTTCTGAGTTTCGTTTGGTAGTTTTTACCACCTTATTTAAAACCATAATCTTTCCACTCATCTTAAGAAAATTTTAATGAATTTATAGTTAACCCATCTATGGTTAACAACTTGCTTCACTCACTGCTCTTCCACTAATATGTTGTTATAAAACCAAATACCATGTAGCTCATGCCTTAGAGTAAAATCGTTCACCAATCCTAAAATGTTAGATGCTACCTCATAAAGGTCTATGAGGTGTGCATAAAACTCACAAAAACACATTATTTTATAATCATTTTTAAGTATCATGTTTGAGTTTATGTACTTACACATGTATTTATAAATTCTTATATCTTTCATAATATACTTTATATATTATTTAATTAACACTTTTTATATTGAGGGACTAGTAATATATTATTATGTTGGTTTCTTATGATTTCATGTTTTTCCTTTTTACACTTCCTTGATTTTTTTGCCTTTTTTGCTCTTATATTACATGTTTAAGTACTTAAGTATACTTCATTACTTGCATCCCCCATGCATTTATTTTCATATTGTGACATTTTAACATGTCATAGTTTATTTTATGTGGACATATGAACATGTCATTCTATGCTTTGTTGACATTTGACAGATTAATTTCCCTTTGATTGTGTGGAATTTGAGCATGCCCCTTGTATGAGGTCTCCCTGGACAATTTTATTTTTATTTTTTACTATTAAGTTCTCTTATGTGTATGCTTGATTGTATGTTAAGCTTGTAATGTTACTCTCTATATATTTTCATGATTTATATCATACATCTTAAGACTTGGTGTGATCACATACTAAGTACTTTAGTGTTATGTCTACCTAGACATGTTACCCTTATATGTTACATGATCCATACACTGATTATATAATTATATTATTATTTTAAGGTAAATTAATTATCAATTTCTACTTCCCTCACCTCAAAATGGGGTAATATTAGTGGGGGCATGTCATAGAGATGTAACAAGCTCACTAGATTTTATTAGAATAAGGAAATTTTTTTATTTAGTTATTTTAAATTAATTACACAAATTCAACTAATAGATTATATCATGATGAAACCTAAAAGAGTGATCTTTAACTAAATATATTAGTTTCAACTAACCATACAAAGTTATATAGCTAATCTATTTAGCTAATAATCACAATCATATTATCAATATCAAGAACAAGTAAAATATTGATAACAAAAATAAAGACTACATTTAATTCATAAAAGTATTATTACAAATTCAACCATAATTGATACAATATTACATCTAGCTACTGTAATTATAAATATGAATATAAAGTTCAATTTTAGAATAATAAATAACTTAATAATAATATACAATGATACAAAGCTCTATGAAACATGTGAGTCTCAATGAACTCATAATGTCCATAAGTTATCTCGAGTGTAGTCTCTAAAGTAGTACTACTAAGGGGAGGGAAAACATCATCCAAATACTTTTCCATACCAACTATAAACCATTGATCCCCTACACAATCTCCTAACTAAGTAATGGCCCTCCCTTCATGGATGGGTAGATAATGATGATGTGAGAATCTAGAATGATAAACTAGAACCTATATGCTATAATATAACTAATACATTATGTATACCATAAAAAAACTCATTCTAACATGATATTATATAAATATGTAAACTAAATCAAATAGATAAGATGATAATATTTAACTACTTTGACTGATGTTTTTGCATAGTTATTGATCATGAAGATCAATCAATTTCATATACACCAATTAAAGGAATTATACCTTATCTACGCATTAGTGACACTAATTAAATTAGTAGAATCTATCACACTACTTATTTAGGGTCATTAATATGATATTTAGCACACTACTTATTTAGCGTCATTAATATGAGATTTAGTCCATTAATCTATCAAATTTAATGTAATAAATCATAAAAAAGTCTAATTTATTACGACAATTATAAATAGATTTCAAAATAGTCCTCAATAAAATTATACCATCCAGGTAAGAAATATATCTACACATCAAGTTACTGCATTTTAACATGTATCTTCAAATGTTATGTCATCCATCTAAATAACATTAATTAACAACTTATTTATTTATCCCATATCGTATAAATGCTTCAATAAGCTAACCAAATATTGACATAATATGTTTTATATTTAATCTTAAATACCACACAAATTAATAATCCTTCAAACCACGAAACACATAACTAAAGCACCCAAGTTTATTTGCTATATAATGTAATATTTAAAATCATTAGATGAGTGTGTGTATATATATGATATACACATTAGATTTGTACAAAATCAATAAATCATATGTATTATACATATTTATATACCAATCAAACACTTAGTTGTATATATAAAATGAATTAAGTCAACAGATAGTATTTTCTTCCTAAAATATGGTATACTCAATAATAGATATAAGTTTCATCTATCATCTATGAGTATCACATATAAAATCATATTTTAATAGTGTAACTAATTATTTCAAATTATAATCAAATGCTTATCTATGGTGTTTTACACTATGTTTTATTTTATAAAATCCAATATTCCATAATTCACATAATAAAATATACATAGTCTTATATATAATTGGTCATAACATCAATAGTATATGAATATTTTATATGGTATACTCTATTTGGAAAGTATTTAATCTATTAATTTTTTAGAATAATCTGTATAACATTATTCAACTTAGAATTTATAAATTCATTTCCTATTATATGTCAAGACTTAACTAAGTAATTTGACTACATTCAAACCTTTAAAACATGATAGTTCATACTTGAATATCACAAGGATTGATTATCATATAACCATTGATATACACAACTATGTGTAGTTGAATATATTTAATAATATATTTAGAATTTGTTGTATATAATCCAACTAGTTCTAAATTCAAATATAATTCAAGCAATAATATAATTTAGTAAGTATACATAACTAGGGTATGTTTATGAGGAGATTGATCCTTTAATGATCAAAAGGATATTCCCAAATGTAATTACAATAATCCCTAAGAATATTATAATCTATATTTATAGTTCAGACTTCATATTGAATAGAGTTATAAGTTTATATAATTATATCATAACATGTATTAAATTTCTATATATATACATTGATTTATATACATATATCATCAGGTTAATTATGTCCTAAAGGATACATATACATCTTCGTGTATATGTATAAAATAATATAAGTCATATAAATAAAATAAAACCATAATTGTATTATACTTTCTCAGAGTAGGTTTTTTAAGTAAGCTTTAATACATAAATTTTAGGTTTATATAACATAGAGTTGTGCCCTAGTCTGGGCTTATAAAACTCTAATCAGGTAAAATATATAATCATCCCAATGCTTGTACATAAAAAGAATAGCTAAAAATTACCTTATAAATTCTTAGTTTATAACCCCCAAATTCCCTTTCATACCATACTTGGGTTAAAACATAATACCCATGTATATATTTTTATATACAACTAACTAATTATATAGGACATTAAAAATACTAAGCATAGACTGTACAGGGCCTAAGTGGTTCTATTCAACTAATAAAATAATATATACCCTGTTAAGAATTTTCATAGGGTTCTAAATTTGTATCAAATATATACATAGAATTTTCTTCATCAAAAACTTGATATTTTATAAAATATGGCAAAGAGTTCAAATCTATAGTTATTCAACCCTAGGGTTTCAAGGTTATATGCTCAGTTATGTGGATGGCCAAGCCATCCACAAGACCAAACATTTATCCCTTTTTAAAAAAAAATAAAAATAATGAAAAAACAAAAACCCTTTAGAAATATTTACCAAAATTCATCAAAACTCCACTTAATGCATATATGAATGTTAATAATGAAACCAACCTAGGAAATAAGTCCCAAGTGATAATACTACAATCTTTTCTCCAAATTTATCCAACTCTTTTTTTCTCCTTCCCCTGTCATGTACCCCCAAACTTTTTCTCCTCCCTTTTTTATCTTCCTACATGCTTGTTTCCATGCTAACCAAACTCCACATCTCTTTGGCAAATTTAATGGCTAATTGCATGAATGTAAAATAACTCATAGATAAATAACAAAAAAAAATAGTCCTTCCATATATTCTTCATACTAATCCATAGTGAAGTCCATGTTTTGGCATAAGCGTGGTTAACATAAGTCAATAACACTAATCAAACCCTAATATCTCAAACATTTCATTAATGAATCAATTTAATAATAATTCTTTTTATTTAAATATGCACATTAAAAAAATCAATGACTTCACAATGTTCAATTAAATATTATGATTAATGCATTTGACTTTCACAAAAGTCATCAAACATTATAAATATTAACAATGAAATCAACCTTCATAATTAATCATTAACACATTGACTTAACACAATGAATTTACTAATAATCATTATCAATATCAATATTATTAGAAATAAAAATGATTTAGATATTATAACATTGACTAAACAAAATGATCACACCTGATTACATTATAACCTTGCCTTGTTACTTAGTCAATGTAATAATCATTTAGCGCATAATTCAACTAAATCCCTAGTAATGTACTAAGGCATTGATAATTCTGATGACAATCACACATATTTATCCATAAATAGTTGTAAGACATACTACATGCATTCATGGATTCCATCTACTTATTATAGCAACATCATACATGAGATAAGATAAGTATGACAACATAAAGGTAACACAATCATATTCAATCATAGCAAGCATCATTATAATTGAAAGTAAATATTAGTTATCAAATCAAGAAATGAATATAAGATCATATTGAACTATCATGGTGTGTGTGGGTTCCTAATCTTCAATTTTTCATCCCCAAACACCTTTATCTATGCCACCCTCTTCGATGATGCCCCCTCTCCATCACACTCTGATAGATGGATCTATCCTACATCCACCTCACAAAAATGAAGTTAGTTAGCCCAAAATAATATAAAATCCATAATATATTTTTGTAAGAAACTAAATAAGCATGATCATCATGTACATAATATGCAAGTACATCTAACTCCACAATTAAAAATAATGTAAATATAGCAATATATAATTATCCATACATCAGTATATGAAATCCATCTTAACTAAAATAGTAATTAGTCAAAGAATAACCATAAAATCCACTAATCAATAGGTTATTAGATCTAGAGAGGAATCCAGATGTGAAAAGAGGTATGGCTTTCATATTTTCACAATTTTAGATTGCAGTGGAGGCATGTCAAAAAACACATGACCTCCACACTTATTCAATACTTATCATCCCTAGATTACATGGGGGGCATGTTCTATAAATATGTTCTCCACACTTACACTAGTTCTCATATTCTCTAAATTCAGTCGGGAGCATGTCATAAGAACATATCCTCCAAATTTGTGAAAAAAATCAAATTTGTCCAATTTTTGTAGTTATATGATTCAAATACACATTTGTGACATTATTGTATACATTGGTATCATTATTATACCCATATTTTAGCTTGAGACATATATGGTGCATAGTCCATGTAAAGGGCACCTCAAATTACAAATTCAAGTTATTTTTTAGATTTCAAATACTATTATGGATTTTTATCATACCCAAAGTGGAATTTTATAGATTTTATTTTTAGACACCCCATTTTGGCCACAATTGGCTTCCAACTAGACTTCAAACTGATTCCTATCAAACATTAAAAATTAAGCCTAAGAATCACTAAACATCCCAATTTCATGTGCACATCATTAAATAATTATTATAATCATATTGATACATCCTTATTTGGATTATTATATCATATGGAATAATAACCTCTCATGGATTCATGCCCAGTCACCTTGCGACCTAACAACTAGCAGTTTGGTCTATGGACCCATTAAGCAGGGCACTTGAATAATTCTTAAAAGAGTTAAAATACTAATCAAAATGAATCAACTAATTAAACTAGATTAAATTCTTAGCTAAATAATCTATTTTCAATTAATAAATATGTAAAAATGAAAATTCAAAAATTCAAAATATCAAGCCTTTTCATCATTATCTTTATGAGTTATTAAGCTCTCCCAAAATATCTAAGAATATATAATTTGAAAGCCATGCCTATTAATTGAAAATTATAATTACATGACACTTTTTAACTCAACTAGAGTTAGCGTCAACTCACCTAAGGTTAGTTTGAAGTCATTACATATCTAAATTCAACTTTAACTCACCTTGGGTGAGAGTTAACTTAAGAGGCTATAAATACAAGGCCTTACCTATTGATCAACAAGCTATCTTGGTGAAATGTTATTATGCCAAAATACCTCCAACAAGTTATTTTGGTGTAAATTTATTATTCTAAAATAGGTGCTAGAAGATCTTCTAGTAGTGTTATCATGATAATTTCACAAGCCAAGCCAATCCAAACTAAAGTGCCAAGGAAAGGTGGAACAAAGGGAGCTTCATTGATAAATATTTATTGATGAAAAAAGTCGAGTAATCCACTTCAACAAGACATTTTGGAGTTATAAATAAGGTAAAAGGATGATTTATTTTGTTTTCTAGTTGTGTTTTCATTGTATGTTTGTTATATATACTCTCCCTAGTGTCTATGCTAGAGATTTTAGTGTTTAGTGTGTTTTTTTAATGTATTTTATTGACTAACACTATACTAATCTCCCCTATATAGATTCCTTGTTCATATGATGTCATCTTTGATGGGACCATACACCCCACAAACATGAATGGGGTATCTTTTGAGTTTTTTTGGAGCTAAGAAGATTTCATTATAGAGATTATTTTCTTGATTTATTGCTAATTTTTTTGTCTTTACTTGTGACTATAGATTTGTAAATTTGTGACTATGTAACTACAAATTAGACAAGGTAAATCATGAAAAAATTGGTCAAATCTATGAATTTGTCTCAAAAAACTATGAAATCACCTCAACTTTGCAAAACTACAAAAATGGGCTTAGAAATGGCAAAATCAACAAGCAAATTGTGAAATCGTCTTTCAAGAAATGGGGTCCTTTTCATTGATTTTTTTAGCTAACTACAAAATTGTTTGGATTAGTGAATTTGTTAAATTTAGTATCAAAATCATTATTTTGAGTATCAAAATCATTATTTTGAGTATCAAAATCATTATTTTGAGTATCAAAATCATCTTTAAGGGGAGAAAAATCTCATTTTTAGGCTATGAATTCATTTTTCTTAGCTATGAATTCATCTTGTGTAGTAGAATAATTTTTGCTAACAGCAAAATCATTGTAAAATCATGAAATTATCCTTGTGGTTTTTTGTATATTTTCCATAGTCATGAAATTACTACCTAAAATATGAAATTATTCTTAGAAGTGTGAAATCATTTCCCTGAACTGTGAATTTGTCTACCTAAGTAGAGAAATCATCAAATTGAGTAGCAAAATCTTTCAGAATCTATGAAATCACTCACTATGGGTTTCAAATCATTTTGTTTTGATTTTGATAATATGATAAAATAAATTTGTAGTTTACAATCTACTACATAACTATGAAATCATTTCAGAGAGGTGATTTGATGCTTTTTAAAGCTAATTTGCAAGGATATCATTTTTTGTCAAGCAACAAATAAACCTACTAACATATTTTGTAGGACCCAAAGACTAAAAAAATATGTTTTTAACACTCTAAGATTCAAACTCACATTTACATTTGGTGTTTTAAAATTATTTTACTTAATTTATTTTCATTTTTTAAAGTTCTTAAACAACAGCAAGAAGTTAAACTTCATATCATATCTCATTTGGTACTATAAAAATGAACTCATGCCCTAGTTAAATGCTCATTCATAAGTGTTTCCATTATTGTCATTATTGATGTGTGTTTATTTTTCAATCCAAGTGTTACATGTATGCTCTCCTTACATTCTCTTTAAGTAACTTGGGTGGTCAAAAATGCTTCACTCTTTGCATTTTTTTCTTTGTTCAAAAGTGTAGAAGAAAAGTCATTAAGGCCCTCCCCAAAATCCAAGTGATTTGGGTGATCCTAAAATGACCCTAAAGTACTACATAATTCTTATGTTTATGCATCTTAGTTTGTGGGTGGGAGTTCATCACCTCCCCATGGGTTCTCTAGGGAAGTGTTGATCTGGGAATTCATCTCCCAACATTACTTCAACCCCAATCCATGGTAGAGGTATACAAATTGAGTTTTACTTACTATGAATTTTGTTTGAGGAGTTAAGTTCCATTAGTAAGAGATTGATTTGAAATATATGTTTAACTCACCCATCACACTACACTGAGTAATTTGTGGATGTAGTAGTTGTAAAAAAGACAAGACCTTTTCATAACAAGCTAGTTAATGTAAATCTAAATGATGTGTTGTACCCTAGTGTTAGCCACACATATGGGACCATTCAAAGCATACAAAAATTTATAGTTTAGACAACCCCACTTTTTTTAGATATATTTTCAATGCAGGGTGAGTAACCTAAATTTGTATGTTGTCATACAAACTATTGAGAGAAGAGGGGGCCTAAAAATCCTTCTTTTCAAGCACATTTTAATTTTTATATTAATAACATAATTTATTTCCCATGAGAAAGTATAAAGATAGAATTTGATAGTATGAAGTTACCTTGTCATTTTTTAGGATGAAGACGTTACACATAGGTGTTTTTATTATTTTTTATTTTTACTCGCATTTTCATGAGTCAAAATGGTTTGATTGTCATACCACATCCAAAATAGGTCATGTTTGCACATCACTATTTTTTTTGAATAGGTTTTATGCCATATGTTTGATGTCACACTTTACCTTAGTCATTTGTCAAAAAAATTGTGTGTGTGTGTCACTTGCTTGGATGGGGCATCACTACACTACCCATTTCATTATAAATCTTGTGCCTTGGAGTTTTTTTGAAAAACTATTTTTCATATCTTTAGATCACAAAATTATTGTTACAATGCTCTTATTATTTCAAATACTTGTTGCCTTGTATCTACATGTAGTAGTGAAACCACACATGCCTTCTTGATATATGTCTAGTATCATTATGTCATCCATATTGATTTATATTTTTATCCATTTAAAGCACCAAGCCTTCTAAATTGAATTTAAAAATTGGTCTTGATAAATATATAATCAAACATTGATTGGTTTATGCCTATGTCTTTTGTAATTTTGGCTTAGACATTTATCTCTCAAAATTGGGTTGAGTAACTTAGACTAGTTCCTTGCTTAATTTAAAGACTATTTTTTTTCCTAAATTTTGGTAAGTGGTCTATCTTACGTGTGACTAAAGTCTAACATATTTTTCCAAAGGTCAATTTTATGTTTAAATCTGAATGCTTAGTTTGAGTTAAAGTGTTTCAAGTTTGTTAGATTAATTATCTTGCCTTTTTAGACTTAGTGTGTTTCAAATTCAAGCTGTTGTATTGTGTTTCCAAAACACCTAGAAATTTCCCTTTCCAACCTTATATTTATTTTATGCCAAGTCTAGATTTTATATAAATACCTTTAATTTTACCTCTTATTTTAGACCTAGTTGTTTTGAGCCTAGCATTATGCCTTGTTCCCAAAGACCTATCAACCTTTTTCATCTTTAGACCAAGATTAGAATTATTTAAAACACTTATTTACCAAGTTTGGCATTCGGTGTTATCTATTCACTTGACCATTTGTGTAAGACATTTGAGGTTAGACCTTGAGGAAGTTTTAGACCAATTTTATCATTACCTATTTTAGAGAAACAACTCCATTCCTATACTGAGTTCTTAGACCAAGTTTGGGCCATTTGTCTTTTAGACCTTGTTTTTAAGAGTTTGTATAACTCGATGCCTATATTCATAAAAATTTAGTCATTGATTTGGATGTCTCATTACACTCATAGTGGAGTCATGTACAACCCAGGTTATAATAACCTAGTCATGAATGATAACTTTGTTCAAGACTCATACAGTGATGATGTAATATATGAGACAGATCCTTATCCTCCTTAGATTTTTCAATTTAGGGAATAAATTCAAGATCCTTTAATCCATTATTTGGTTAACACACCTCCATATTTAGAGCAAATAATGCAATATCTTGTTAGTGTACTATCAGGTGTAGAATAATTTCAACAATAATTGTACTATGTCACTATGCCATTGACATATGATCCTTATTTTTTTATCATCACTTGATTAAAAAAAATGATGAGGATTTATTTATATCCATAGAGGTAAGTTCCAAGTTTTCAATACACTTCATGAAAACTTACCTAGTCTAGTTAGAGTGTCTCTGAACATGCATTATACCCAAACCATTGAATGGACCTTTACTAGCCATCCTTAATTGCTTGTGTTGATATCATATCAAGACCCAAATGTGATCATAAAATGAAAGGGCCTCATTTAGGACCACTATAAAAATTCAACAAGCATATCAAACCTATTTTAATCTAATAAGCAATTTTAATGCCACAGCCATGTCAAACACTCCACTCATAGAACTAGTCCCTTCAACAGGAGTGTTAATTGAGTTGATAGTTCAAGATAATTTGGGTATAGACCCATTTATTCAAATAAATTTAGTTAATAACATTTACAATGTCTCATATATTGAGGATGTGATTTTGGCTTCTACAAAAAAATAATGTGTCAAACACAATGGATAACATGCAAGTGTCTTCCAATCTAGGCCAAAGTGTGTTAACTACATCAAAAAGTAGTCCACAACAATAAATGCCTTTAGTTAATACCATGAGTGGTACATAATATAAAGGAGGAGGAACTTCTATGTCCCAACCACAACAATTTACCTCTAATCTTTAACTAGTTACATTATCAAGCATGTAACCACAAGGATTAAGTAATCAAGTATCGACCAATGCTTTTCCTTAACAAGTGATGAATGTTACCCCACCTCAATATGTGGTGACTAACATTCCAAAAAAAATAACAATATAATCTACCACTATGATAGAGATATAACACTATGCCACCTCAATATGGGGCAGTAAATGTTTCACCTCTATAGGTAGTGACAAACATACCTTTATAATTGCAAACCAATATACCTTTACAATCAGAAACATGGTCTAATAAAAAATGTGTCTCTTGGTTAAAGATAAATGTTGAAAACCCAAAAAACATATAGATAACAAAAAGTGTTTTCTAAACCAAGAGAAGCATCAATTTTCACCCTTAGAGAGGATTCTCTAGGCTCTCTCCAATTGAGCTACAATATAAGAACAACCTCAAGCGATGGATATCCTATGGTGAGGTTGAATCTCTAGTGAAGGTCGGATTCCTCTTGATGGATCACCTTAACTAATGTTTGAACTAGGAAAAGGGTTAGAAAGGGGGAAAAGGGATCCTAATAAAGCTAACAAGGTGATTCACCAAATAAAATAAGAACTCACATGAGCATGAAGTAAACACTAAGGAAGCATAAGACAATGCTATATTACACAATCTCATAAAACTTATCTAATTATATAAGTGTTTCATAATATAGTTTTAAGAAGCAATGAATGAAGGTAAAAAGGATTCTAAGACTCACTAAAAGCTTGTATCAGTGACAGAAAGAACACTAACTTAGACTTGTAACTAACTTGAAGACACCTAAAAATGAACAAGAAAGTAGGACAATTGGCATGGAATAATCTCATTCATAATTCCATCATGCATAAGCTTTACTACACACAATTTAGAGGGGAGAGATAGAAAAAAGCATTTATTGCTTCAAGAGGTATTTCATATAAATTTGGATAGGATATAACCTTATCAAATGAGAGTCTTTTCTCCTTAGAATTGAGAGAGGAAATCTTATCAAAAGTGAGAGTGATTTTTTTTCTTATAAAATTTGAGATCTATAATGTGTTAAAAAATGAAATATTTAGAGAAAGGGGAGAGAGGGGGGAGTATGCCATCTAAGATCATTAAATGGGCTACCACCACATTTTAATCAATCCATCACCAATTCTCTATTGATGAGTGATCTTCCTTTTTTTCCCAATAGCCTCCAAATCAATTCATTGATTGAGTAACACACTAGAGGACAAGAGTTTGCTGAAGGTGATAAGTCATGATCTTGTTTGTGAAGAGAAACCCTTAGGCACCCTAAAAATCTATTAAATTTTCTAGTTACTTTTTCCAACTGCCAGATCTCCCTCTTAGGGATTTATTTTATCTTCCACTTGGCCTACTTGTGAAGACAAAATATTCATATCTTGAATCTAATAGAGCTATGCTATGTCTATTTTGGGTGGTTATTTGTCAAATTTATGACTATGTCAAAGGATGAGACAATCCACCATGCTTTATTTATTTCTACATCTACCCCAACCTAGACATGGACCTTTATCATAAATTGAAAACCAATCCAAAATTATTGGTTTTTGTATAGTCATTATATCAATGAAGACCCAAAGATTGCATATCTTCATTTTAGAGCATATTAGCTATAATTAGACATATTTTTATTATGAAACTTGTGGAAGTCAAGGAATTATTGCACATGATGGTGAAAACACAATAAAACTAAGTCTACATGTTCTAGATTTTCTAACAGAGGTTTCAATTGAGATTCAATGGCATCCTTTGAAATATTTGACCTAGTTCAACCTTAGGTTGCATTTTCTCTCCATTGAATTCCCTTAGTTTTCAACTTTCAATTTTTATCATCGGTCTTGATCTGGGCTTCTCATAATGTGTCAATTGTCAGCTCTTCATTTATTTTATAGGATCTTGATAACTTTTTATCCTCATGTGTATCATTGATCTGACTCTATACAAATGAATACAAGCCATAGATCTTATGCTATTATAACATAGTTAAGAAACTTAGCATATTCTCATTTATCTTTGAGATCCACTAACCTATTAACTTCTTATTCACCATCAATCTAATTTGGTATGATTAAATGTGCACCATTGATCATCTTGGGCTCATTGGCCTTATCAATCAACATGTACTATTAGATCTTTGTTTAGGTACTTGAGATCTTGACACTTATCATTGATGCATTTATGCTAACTTTTTAACTTGATGTTCACCATTTATCTTTGATACATGATCAAACACATGCCATTATATCTTCAGAACCCACTAGCTTTGTCATTCACTATTTACCATTGGATCTTAACCTAAGATCCCAATATTTGGACACTTGTCACTTATATGTTCACCCTAGAGACATTTAAATTTAAATGGCTATTTCATGAAGCTTAAAATTAGCATCCCTGTGCACGTTTCACTATGTAAGTCTAACTTTGAAGCTTTATATCTCGAGATAGAAAATACATCAAGATATGAAATTTGTAGAGGATAATCTTGGCACAAAAAACATCATGTCTATGTTGTCTTTTGGCCTTGAATAATTCCCTAAGTGCATTTACTAAATTCATAATCAAGTTCATATGTTTATTTTTAGTTGATGTGCTCATGATCGTCTAGTTCTTTTGGAGTTATGTGAGAAATTGTTGTCTCTTTAGAAGGGTCCAAAGAACTTCTAAGACTTTGTGTAACCTAATTCATGCTCTTGAATGCTTTAAATTTCATGATAACCTATTGGTCTTTTTCACCTTGTAATCTTAGACCTGTTTCAAGACTTACTTCTCAAAGATCAATAAAACACACTTTAAGCTTGCTTAAAGTGTTTCAAAAGCTTTTTAAGTGACATTTGATATTATTATTCATTATTGGTCACTAACTCAATCAATAACTCTATTAAACTTGTCACTTCATTTTGGAACTTTCATAAATTGATCTATCTAGGAAAAATTTTGTATGTGGGTCAACATTTATGGTGACGTCCTAAGATTGCATGCCTATTATGTAAAGACTAGTAGCCTTGAACTGATTCATTGGGTACATATATTCATAGTCTTTTCTCTCAACTGATGTGAAATAACTCAAGGTTGACCCTTTCTAAAAATTTCTCTTGAAATAAAAAGGACCAAAAGAAACAAAATAATAATTGTGCCCAAAGCACTTATTGAAAGGAAAACACACAACTGAAAGGAAATGTGCACAGGTAACTTAGAGGAAAGCTTATAAAACTATTATAATATGTTATAATATCATACAATAGTTTCAAACTCATCTAATAAAAAGGATTTAAATAAATTATATTGACTAGGATGGGTAATACCTCTCCATCAAGTTGGGAAAGTTGAAAATCATTATGATATTTACATCTAGAGATCAAATAAGTACCACTCCACAAGTTATCAAACTTGGTATGGTTGCCTAACTTGGCCTTATTTGAGTCCCATTTGAGGACTAGGTCCCCTTCCTTAAATTCCCTTGCTATGGTTCTCTTATTAAAGGCTTTTTTGACCTAAACTTGGTGTGACTCTAATGTCTTCATTACAAGGTCCCTTGTTTCTTAAATCTCCATGATCTCTATCATTCTCATAATCATAGGCTCACTCTCCATCAACTCAAGCTGATGGTCTAACTCTAAGGTAGGTAGTTCAAGAGAAATGGTCAATTTTACTTCCCTTCCATATACAAGGACATATGGCGAATTGCCAATGGTAGCTTTTAGACTCGCTATGTTAGCTCATAAGGTTGTCCTTAGCTTTATCCTTTTTGATAATCCTTATCAAGTTCTTATTTGTGGACTCTACCATACCATTACTTTGGGGGTAGTAATTTGAGGATGTACTAAGTTAGATGCCTAGCTTAAGTGCTCATTCACTTGTCTTCATACCAACAAATGCTAAGTCATTATCTAAAATTATAGTAGCAAGGATACCAAATTTGGTTACTATGCTATCATAAAAGTAAAATACTATTATTTCATTAGCTTCTTTCAAGGAAATTATTTCCACCCACCTAATGAATTAGTTAATTGGAGTGACTACCCATTTATGCCCCACACTTGAAGGTGTATTTATCATTCCTATGAAGTTCAACCCCCATTACATGAAGGGTTGCTTTACTTGGATTGGGTTGAGTGGAAGAGATGCTAATATTTGTTTTCCTACAAATAGAGCACATTTCTGACATTTTATAATCCATGCATAGGCATCCTTGAAAATGTTGGGCTAGTAATAACCAACCCTCATTACCTTTGCTACTATTGTTCTTGAAGTAAAATAGCCTCCTACAGGTCTATCATGAAATTGATCCAAGAGCGTTGTCACTTGATTGTCATCAATGAACCTAAGAAGTACCCCATTAAGGTCCCTTATAAAAAGAATACCATAAATTAATGCATAAGGTATGGACTAAATCTTGAAATACCTTTTTTTAACTTTGTCCAAATCTTAAGGGCATTTTCATATCATCAATAAGTGTGTCATATCTTAGAGCCAACTATTATGAAGTGGAGGTGTATCTATTTGTGTGTTGTCTTGTGTCATCAAAATAACTTCTTTGTCTTCTTGAATGTCATCCACCATATGCTCACAAAATCATTTGCCTCTTACCAGTTTGGTGACCTTGATCTCTACATTATACTCCATAAATTTGGTAATCCAGCCAACTCTTTTCTCATTCAAATCCTTGTTAAGGAGAAATTCCCTCACTCCAAGATGAGACACCATAAGATGAATCTTGCTATTGAATAACATTGGTCTAAAAAATTTAAATCTCCTTAAGGCTAAAAGAACCTACTTTTCTATGAAAGTGTACTTTACCTCATATCCTTATATCCCTTGACTAAAAAAGACAATTGGTTGCTCAAGTCCTTCACCATTCTTCTGCATTAACATAGTTGATATGTTTTCAATATTGGCAAAGGTGTATAATATGAAATCCTCTAATAAATTAGGATTCATGAGAAAGGGTGCATGGGCAATGGCTTCATTGATGGCCTCAAAAGTTGTTGTACCTTCATTTAACCAAGCAAACACCTGGTCTTCTTTAGCATGGTGGTGATGGGTTTGACTAGGTTTACAAAACTAGATATACATTTTCTCACAATATTTATTTTCCCAAGAAAGCTATAGATTCATTTATTGTGTTTGTGTGGAGATAGTGCTAAGATAGCACTTATTCTATTAGGGTCAATGGATAATCCTTCTTTTGAAATAATGTGACCTAAAAAATTTCTTTCACGAATAGAAAATACACATTTATTAGGATTTAAAGAGATCCCATACTCTCTACATATTTGGAAGATCAACCTTAGATGGTACATGTGCTCACTATCCTTCTTGCATAAAATTGTGATGTCATCCAAGTAGACTAGTACCTTTTGATTCAATAACCCTTGGAAATACTTTTCCATGGATCTTTGGAAAGTGGCCCCAACATTTGACAATCAAAAAGGCACCTTTTGGTAATCATATGTTCCCCACCTTATGGTAAAGTAAGTCTTATATTGATCCTCCTCTCTTACCATCACTTGGTTGTAACTTGAATACCCATTCAAAAGTGTAAAATGTTTAGAACTAGAAAATATCTGAAGGAGTTGCTCCATGGATGGTAAGGGGTAGTGATCTTTTAAAGATACCCTATTAAAATCCTTGAAGTCAACACACAATCTAATTTCCCCAATCTTCTTCCTTATAGGTACCAAATTAGATACCCATGAGGAGTGCTTCATGGGAAAGATGATCTTAGATTCAATTAATTTGGTCAATTCTTTCCTCATAAGCTCTTCAATTTTAAGGTTTATAGGCCTTTTCTTCTATCTAATAGGCTTGTCATTAACATCTAGTTCTATAGTGTGTTGGGCCATCTTGGGATCAAAACCTCTCAGGGCACTATATTCCCAAGCAAAGATGTTTGCATACTATTAACAAAGTTCTATGAAAGCATGCCTCTTATCTTTAGTGCTTACCTTCCCAAGCTTTAGGAGCATGTCCTTGAATATAAGGACTCTTTCATAGTTCTTTTCACTTGTTGACATCACTACCTTATCTTTTCTCATATGATCTCCTTCATGGAAGAGACCTTCAAGGGTTATCATCCCTTTAAGAATCTTGTTAGATTTCAAATAAACAATTTACTCCTCATACTGATGTTGAAACTTTTCTTATTTTATGGAGGAGAACTCTACCTTCTATTGTAAGAAACAAGCAATTTTTTTCATTTTCAAAGAACTACCAATAAATTTCATTATCTATCATTTATGGTCTTACTACCACTTTGACATGTGGTTGCACTTTGGTCTTTTTAACTCATTTAGGATATCAAATTGAGCTTCCAAATTTTTCAACTTACCATCATGTCCATTTTTTTTCCTTGGCACTACTTGGATGTTAAAGGCCTCAAAATCCTCAATTAGGTCCCACACTCTATGCTTGTAAGACTTTATCAAGGGATTCTTGGTGATATTCTAGCCTCAAACCTAGTACAGTATCAATTTACTATCTCCATAAACTTGTAATTATTTGATTCCTCTCTTATTATCCCATTTAAGACCATAGATAAGGCCATCATACTCAGCTACATTTCAAGATCAACTAATTTGGAACCTATAATAAGATAAATACTTGTCATTGGATGGGGATACTAGCATTGCACCTACACCCATTCCATGTTTGTTCCTTAAACCATCAAAGAAAAATTTCCATAAGTCACTAGGATATTTTTGAGGTCCAATGAGGGATGGCATAGACTAATTCTCCTTATGTAAGTAGTATATACCCATTTCCCTATCTTCAACTCCTTCCAATAAATCAACCAAATGATTGGTGTTCCATAGTTCATCCAAGAACATGTCTAGTATCTCCTCAAGATGAGTGTTTAATTATTGACCAACTATGAATTCATCTTCATCAAGGATGGTTTAATTGAGGTTTATGCTATCTAACCTATAAGGTTCAATGTGTAATTATGTATTGGGCTCAACCTTAATATATACCTTGGTCCCATATCTTATTCAACATGCCATGTATAACCAATCCACTACAAGATAGACTCCAATATTTGCTAATAATTATTTGGATAAGCATAGTAAAAAATAGGGAGGCACATCAAGGATCAACAAATCTTGAACCACTGAGTCACTAAGACAAACATGCAAGGTCAAGATGAGGTCTTTGATTATGCTAGATGGCTTGGTGGAAGATCCATCAAGTTACAACACTCCTTTAGACTAGGGCTCATATTTTAAACCAATATAGTCTTCTATATAATTTGGCATTACTAAGGTGTTATCCCCAATATATACCAAGTAATTATAAACTAAAGAGTCACCAATGATCACTAAAAATATAGGAGGGAGGAGGTTTTACCACCTTACTTGATTGCCCTTCACTAGGTCCTTTGAATGCATTGATGAAAACCACATTCTCTTTGATTGGTTTCTTATCAAGAATCTTGATCTTTGATAATCCTTTTAAAGGATGTCCATCTATCCAAGCATGGAGAGTATGTCCCACATTATAACACTCACATTGGACCTTTTCATTTATTCCACAATGTTAATGGGTGAACCACCAACCTTTGGTTGTGCTTTGGGAACCACAACTGCATCTTAAGTTTGTGAGTTTTGAGGGACAAAGACATTCTCCTAATTTTAATTCCTTAGAGCTATTAAAACCTTTAAAATAGAATCATATTCATTTGGCTTTGATATTAAAGGAGTAATGGTAGGAATCTCTTTGACTACTTCTTAATTACCATCCATGTTTTTTATTTTAAACCTTATATTTGTTGCCACTAGAATGTGTACCTGGCTAGAACTAGCCTATTGATTGAGTGCATAACACTCTTCTTGCTCATAATTCACCATTTTATCACCTAACTATATTGGTCCTTGACTAGGTCCTTGACCTTATTAAGGATTTTCTATTTTTGTCTACATGGGTACCTCTATGCTCTAAGTCATAAGAGCTTGATTGTACCCATAATTGGTAGTCTGCTACCATTTATCATTGAAAGTTTGGTTTAAGTCAATGTTTGGGATAATGGATT
Source organism: Torreya grandis (assembly GCA_037957365.1). Taxonomy (NCBI): domain Eukaryota; kingdom Viridiplantae; phylum Streptophyta; class Pinopsida; order Cupressales; family Taxaceae; genus Torreya; species Torreya grandis. The sequence goes on along the minus strand of JARHVA010002484.1, from coordinate 802,018 downwards.
GCCCAAAAGACTGATTATAAGGCATGGTAACCTCATATTCTTAAGAAACATTATTCTAAATGGGGACAAAGGTGTTGGAAGTGCTTGCAATAGTTGGATTATAGTTGCCCTATCTATTATAGCAAGGCTACCCTTGTCCTTAGCTTTGACCTTGGTCTTGGCATAAAAAGTTTCCTTTTTAGGGTCACCTATTTGCTTGATAAGTTTATTTTTTAGGTTTATATGAGGCTTAATAGGACCTATAGAAATATTTCTACCTCTTAACATTCATTAGTTCATTTCCCAAGCATTAGAACATGCTCTTGAGCTCTTAAAATTTCTTTTATTCTTAGGAATCACTAGATTGACTAGTGGAAACCTTTTCTTGATTAGATGAAGGAATGGTAGCATTGTAGGCATAGAAGGAATGATAGCAAGGGGAGGAATAGAAATAGGGTGTGGTCTGATCTTAGGGATAAAAGGCATTAGTGGTCTAGGTGTAAACTTTCCAACCTACACCAGATAATTTTTTGATTTGATTGCCACCTCATATGCATTTGGCAAAGTGTTCCATCCCATAGACTAGATCATTATTTTAATGTCACTATTAAGAGATTTCAAATAGTATAAGAAGGCAAAGTTAGGGATAGGCCTAATAGAGACTTGGATTCTATCCCAAGTATTTTGGAACCTTGTGTTGAAGTCTTACATAACTTTATGAGGGACTTTTTTTATTATGGTTAATTACTTTGAAAGTGATAAATGGTCACTTTTATCTTTAAGTCTTTTACACAATGCATCTCCTAATTGGTCCCATGATGTAATAGAGTTATCAATAAGGATTCTATACTAATCTAAGGCTTTATCTTTGAAAGAGATGGCTAATAACCTAATTTCCACATTTTCATCATTGATATCATGAATGTTACAAAATTTGGCTATATCCATAAGGTGTTTAGAAGGGGTTGTAGCTTGGTCTCCAATAAAATATGGGGAACATTTAAGAGATGCTACTGGAATATGATCATATTGAGGGAGGTCTAGAGGAATTTAAACATTAAAATCCACAAAGGGAAAAGCTTTAGGGGTTGTCATGGCAATGAAAGGGTTCAACAAATATTTCTTATAGGTGTAGGCCTTAGAATTGACTTATAAACAAAGTTACCTTTATAAGGGTGCGTATTATAAGATATTAATCTCTATATTGAGTTTAAAGGAAATTTAAAAAATTTATAGGGAATACCTATCGATGTTGATCTTTTAGTCACCTTTGGCATGAGATGTAGTCACTACTCTACTACCAAAATGTTGAATCTTCTTTTGGAGTCACCAGATGTTGTTGCTTAGAAGCTCCAGTACTAAAAATTGGTCAAACTAACATCAAAATTTGACCATTCTTCTTTGGACTGAGTCCCATCAGGCATTCCATAAACCATTGTAGCATAAATTTTTACCCTTCGAGAGGGTTCTTCAAGATCTCTCCAATTAATATAGACTATGGGAATAACCTTAGGTTTTGGGTATCCTATAGTGAGGTTGAACCTCTAGAGAAGGTCATCTTACTCTTGATGGATCACCTATACTAATGTTTGCACTGAGAAAAGGGTTAGAAAGGGGGAAAATATCTCCTAATAAATCTAACAAGGTGATGTACTAAATAAAATGAGAACTCACATGATCATGAAGTAAAGACTAAGGAAGCATAAGACAATGATAACTTACACAATCTCTCAAAACTTAGCTATTTGCATAAGTGTTTCATAATCTAGGTTCAAGAAGCAATAAATGAAGGCAAAGACGAGTTCTAAAACTCACTGACAGATTACATCAATGATAGAAATAACATTAACTTAGATGTATAACTAAATTGAAGACACCTAGAAATGAGTAAGAAAGGACAGTGAGCATGGAAGATTCTCCTTCACAATGCCATCATGCACAAACTTTGCTACACACAATTCAGAGGGGAGAGATAGGCAAAGAAAGTATTTATTGATTCAATAGGTCTTTCATACAAATTTTTATATTGTCTAGCCTTATCAAATGAGAGTCTTTGCTCTTCAAAATTTAGAGAGGAAATCTTATCAAAAGTGAGAGCAAGTTCTTTTCTTCTAAAAATTGAGAGCTATAATTTGTCATTAAAATCAAAGATGTAGAGAAAGGTGAGAGAGGGGAGCACACCATCTGATATTATTAAATGAGATAGCACCACCTTTTCATCAAATCAACACTAATTATCTATTGATTAATGATCTTCCTTTTGTCCCAATAGCCTCTGAATAAATTCATTGATTAACACACTAGAGGACAAGAGTTTGCTGAAGGTGATGAGTCATGTTCTTGTTTGTAAATATAAACCCTTAGGCACCCTAAAAATCTATTAAATATTCTATCTAATTTATCCAACTATCAGATCTCCATCTTGGGGTTTTACATTATCTTCCACTTGGCCTACTTATGAAGACAAAATATTCATATCTTGAATCTGGTAGAGCTATGTTATGTTTGATTTGGGTAGTCATTTATCAGAGCTATGATTGTTTTGAAGGATGAGACACTCCACCATGTTTTATTTATGTTTGCATCTATCCTAACCTAGATATGGACCATTACTATAGATTTAAAACCAATCCAAATTATTGGTTTTTGTATAGTCATTATATCGATGAAGACCCACATATTACATAGCTTCATTATAGGCCATATTAGGTATAAATAGACATATTTTTATTCTAAATCTTGTGAAATTCAAGTAATTATTATACATAATGTTGAAAACATAAGAAAACTAAGTCAACATGTTCTAAATCCTCCAATAGAGGCCTTAACTGAGCTTTAATGACATCCTTTTAAATATATGCCCTAGTTTGACCTTAGGTTGCATTTTGTCTCCATTGAAGTCCCTTAGCTTTCAACTTTTAATTTTGACCATCAATCTTGATTTGGGATTCTCATAATGTAGGAATTGTTGACTCTTCATTTATTCTATAGGATCTTATTGACTTTTTGACCTCATGTACACCATAAATCTACCTATATGTGAATGAAGATAATTCATAGATATTATAACAATATAGTATGGTTAAAACACTTGGTAACTTCTCATTTGTCTTCAAGATCCACTAATTTGTTTACTTATCACTCACCATCAATCTGCTTTGGTATGATTAAACATGCATCATTGATCAGCTTAGGCCCATTGGCCTTATCAGTTGACATGCACTGCTAGATATCTATTTAGGTACCAGAGATATTGACACTTGTCATCAACATATTTATGATGAATTTTTGACTTGATACTCACTATTGATCTTTGATGCATGATCAAACATGTGCCATTAGATATTCAAGACCCACTAGCTTTGTCAGTCACCACTTATCATTAGATCTTGACTTAAGCTCCTGAGATTTGGACATTTATCAATTGTGCATTCACCCTAGAGAAATTTGAATTCAAATGACTATTTCATGAAGCTTAAACTTGACATTAATGTGCACATTTCACTCTGCAAGTCTAACTTTGAAGCTTTATATCTTGAGATAGAAAAGACATCAAGATATGAAATTTTTAGAGGATTATCTTGGCACTAAAAGAATCATTTCTATGTCATAATTTGGCCTTAATTAATTCCCTAAGTATATTTATTAAATACATAATTAATCTAACCTATTCATTTTTATGTGACATGATCATGATGGTCTGGTTCTTTTGGACTTGTGCAAGAAACTATTGTCTCTTTAGAAGGATCCAATGAACTTATAAGACTTTTTAAAACTTGATTTATGCCCTTAAATGCTTTAAATACCATGATAACCTACTGGTCCTTTTCACCTTGTAATCTTATACCTATTTCAAGACTTGTTTCTCAAAGATCAATAAAACACACTTTAAGCTTGTTTAAAGTGTTTCAAAAGCTTTATAAGTGACATTTGATCCTCTTCTTCATTATTTGGTTACCCACTCAATCAAGAACTCTATTCAGCTTGTCACTCCATTCTAGAACTTCAAAAAATTAATCTATCTAGGCAAATTTTTGTATGTCGGCTAAAATTGGCTAACAATACCATTATCCATCAAGTACTAATTAGGCATCAATTACCTTTTACTCTGCATGTGCCACATATCTAAAGATAGGGCCTTGGTTCACAATAATTCCCCCTTATTTAACCAATTTTGATTAGTTGGCATCAATTCCTTACTAAAGCTTAGTAGGCACAATATTTTACCTAAATCCATATTCTTCCATCATAACCCCAATTCCCCCAAAGTCAAGGCTATATATTAAATCAAAACTAGAATATAGCAAAACAATGCATGTAATTTCAATAATTACATCCTAATCCATGGATGCATATTATTGGTTTATACATTCACCAAACCAACATTTTGTAATAGACCATACCTCCATTATACCTAAGTCAAGGTAATCTACCTTTGATTGCCTAGCCACCACCTCATCCAAATGTTCCATCTAGTTTTTTGGCCCAAAAATTGCAACAAATAAAGGATGTGATTATCACTATTCAATCAGTGAAGTAGGCCAAGAAATTTAAGTTAGATCATGTGTGTTCATACCCATTCAACATGGAGTATCTTCAAATACCATTTCCTCCAAGTTATGAACCACCAAAATTTGATAAATACAAGGGTAAAGGAGACCCTAAGACCCATTTGACATAATTATTTACTATTTTCTATCTAGTGGCTTATAGAAACATTTACCTACACCTCTTGTTTCCCCAAAATCTAGAAAGGTAGGATTTGGAGTGGTTTTTCAAATTTCTAAATAGTTCTATATTTGATTTTGCTGACCTCTCAGATAAATTTATGCAACATTTCTCTAATAACCTTAAGCATGAGATTTCATGAGTGGATTTGACTCAGGCCAAATAGAAAGCTGGTGAAATCTTTAAAATATATTTATGAAGATGAAGAGTTATTTCTAGTCACTTCACCTACAACTTACCAAATAAATAATTATTCATTATGTTTATTGAAAATTTACACAACAAGATATCATATCATCTAAAGCTTTAATGTGCACATACCTTCAAAGAGTTAATCAACAAAGGTATAAAAATTGAAAATGCCCTTATTAATAAATATATTATTAAGATAACTTCCTTGAACCAAAATCATAACTAAAACTAAGGCATAGGCCCAAATCAGAACCATAACCAAGTCCAAGCATAAGCATCAACACCAACTCAAGCCAGTAACTATGAGAAATCTAAGTAATAAAACCATAATAAAAATGTTATTGGAAATATATTTATTGAATTTCATCATGTCTAATAGTGAAAATACCATTTTCTTAACTTATGCCACAAATGTAGCTTAATCCTCATCAGCAACCTATTTAACAAGTGTAGCATATGTAATAACCTAGACTAGCTCCACAAATGCATGAACCACCACCTTTAAAAACCCCTCCTCTATGAATAAAATCCACTCCTCAAGTCTTCAGTGATCTTGGTGAGCCTATCAAAGCAGTGTTTCATAAGCTATACATAGCTAATATGATTAGTTGGCCAATTATAAAGTACTATCCTGAGAGTATTCTATATCTAGACTAGTACTGAGAGTATGAGTTATGTGAATACCATCATGCCCATTGACATAATATACATTTTTATGTGTAGGTCAAATACCTCATCAAAAATATGCTATAAAATAGAGAGATTGCATTTAGAGCATCTACTTCTAATTAGAACCTAGGGATTTACCAAATCCCTTTTCTACTACATAAAAATAATAATCAAAAATAGCAACAATAGTATCAATAATTTTAGTGAAAATAATAACAATATTAGTAGTAAAAATAAAATCATCAATCAAATGGGAAGAACCAAGGCCATAACTACACTAAAGTTGTAGGTCATATTATGAGAGGTCACATGTCAACCATCACCACTAATCCTAGACCAAGTGCTAATAGAACAAGACCATTACCAAATAATTCCAATCAACCCACCTATGCCAATAATCCTTCCTTGACCTAAGACTGCAACCAAGTGCAACAGTAACTAGGGATTACTATTTTAGGTCCTTATAATAATAAATCATCATTTACCCATGAACATAACCAAGTGTATCTATAATCAAGACTTATCCTATATAGCCCATCTCTATCATAATCAAGTTATAGTAACCTTGTATCTAATCCTGATTGTGCAATCACAACTTGATGGTCCAAAATAGCCATTTTAGGCCCACAACCTCCTACCAACAAACCAATCCAACCCACTATGTTGGCTAAGAACAAACCATATACCACTATTAAGGAAAAACCATGTGATATTTTGTAATAATTTCAAAAGACACCCACATAAATCTCCATTTTGGACTTGTTGCATACATCTAATATCCACAAGAACATCCTAATAAAACTCCTAGGCCAATCCCAATTTATAAATGACATAACCCCAAACAAATTAAAAGCTTTGTTTGGACATATAGCCCTAGGACAATAGTTTACCTTTGACCAAAGTGATATGTCATCTTGTTGAGACCAACATACCCCCATTTTTTTACTTTTTTGAAAGTGTACCCTTGTGAATGTTTCAAAACATCTATGTTCTAGACTGAATGTGAAAGGGTTATTCCCTCTTAAAATTTAAAGGCAATTCAATTAAAAAAACATGAGCCTTAGTGTATCTAGTTTTGATTATGTTTTATGGACTAATATTGCTAATGATTGTCTTTAAGGTTATTAGTTGTAGGTTCTATGTAAAAATCTAGGGTTCCTAAGCAGTAAACCCTAGGGGTTTGAATTCAAACATCCATGGGAAAATTTTAGAGGGAAATTTTATTTCCTTTCGATTATGGAAACCTTAAGTCTAACTTTATATTAAGTTTCAATTATGTTTCTTAACATGACCAACAATTAATATAAATTCAAGACTTAGACCTCTTGTTTTCCCATTTAAAACCCAAGATCCCTTTTGGATTAACTAGGTTTTTATTAAGGTTTAAATATCTTGGTGTTTGCAAGAATGAACAAACTTTTAAAGGTTGAAACCTTAGTCAGAATGTTTATACATATTGGGCCTTAACTTAAATCTCACACACTTTTTTAGATCATATGCCTCACATTCAATCATATATTTTGATCCAATGATGTGAACCAAAGCTGACACTAAAAGGGAGACCAATCACTATCAAGTACTCAGATTATGATTTGGTGGTCATCACTACCTTGGGGGCCTTAATCTGACAACATGCATCAACCTCAAAGTCTTAGGAAATATAGAGATCTTGATGTGTGGTACTCAATCATTAGACTAAAATAATTCCAATATCATAACTTTAATAAGCTTGATCCCATCATTTAACATCCATGAGGACCTAGTCAATGTTAACGAACTCGCCAAATTTAACCTAGACAAATTTTCAAAGCCTAAGCAAAGGGGGAATTTCTAAAGACCCTTTCAAAGGAATTACTAACATTTTTATGTAGAAATACTTAGTATAAAAGGCCTTAACCTAAGTTAATTTGTGTTTCTTAACATAAAAGGACTTCAGAAATAATGTTTTAAGTCTAAATTTATATAATCATGGAACTAATTAAAAGGTATGCATCTTGCAGGATCTAAAGGTGATCACTTTCTTGCTAGATTTAATCTAATGATGTGTTGATATTGAAGAGTTTTCAAAGGATTCATGAACTTAACATGTGGCCTACCCATATCCAAGGTAACTGACAAAGGCACATAGATCCATGTGAGGAGGATGCATGGTAGCTTTCCAATCGAAGGATGAAAATATGATGGGACCCACTTAATAAAGGTCCTTAATTAAATGACTTAGAACTTTTAAAAACCAATAGTGATCTCTCACCAACTAGATTTGATTACATGGTGTATCGATCTTGAAGACTTTTCAAAGGCCCCATGAGCTTGACACATGGCTAATGTATGGTCAAGATAGTAACTGGAAAAAATAAGTAACATGGGTAAGATTTGTTGGGGTGTTAAGTGGCATAGTCATAAACTCAAAGATCAAGGGACCAATAATAAAATAGGAACTTGAATTTGGATTATCGAAACAAGATAAATAAATCTTTTGAAATCCAATGGCTAGTCTCCAACTAGCATTTATGAAAATTGCCACAAAAGGCACAGAGCCACACCATATAGGCTCCATGTAAGCATGGAGAATCAAAATCAGTGATCTCCTAAGTTTGAAAGCATAGAGGGAATGAGAACAAGGTCTCATAAAATCTAAGGCATGTATAAGATTAAGAAACTAGATATTTCCACCATTAAAGCTCAAAACCCCTAAGCCCTCTATAAAGAAGACCAGAGTCAGCTCAATTGGTCACAAAGCAATCAAAATAGTGGAACTAAACCTTGAAGCAAGTGCCTTATTAAAACCTTTGGTGACCTTGAAAATATAATTTGGTGTCATAAATGGTGGTGGGTAGGCAATAGATGAAGATGGAAGTAGAACTTTATCTAACTTTAGATAGTGAGGAAAGGATCTTCAAAGACATAGAGTTGGACTTGACAGCCCTAAACATACATGGAATCAACAACTGGTCTAAGTTATTCTTCCTTGTGGATGAATTGTAACCAATCTCCAAAGAGGAAAATAGGAATGCCTCTATACATCAAAGATACGATGACCTAGTCTCAAGTTAGCTAGTAGGCCTCCACCATGCTACAGCCAAACCAAAGGTAATGCACTGTATCAACCTCCTTGCTCCCAATTTTTTTTATTGTAGAATAGATAAAGAATGTATCATTAAAGAGGAAATAATGAAGAAGGTTTCATGCATCACCCCTATGGCCTTCAAAACTTATTATAATCTCCCCTTGCCTCATATTGATCTCCCATCCTTGAGAGAGTGGACAAACACCCAAGACTTAGATTTAGTCCTCAAACCTTGGTTAATCCAAGGCTCCCATGTTTTTAGGTCCCATGATGGTGGGATTCATATTTTATAATATAGAGAGGGTGTTAGGATAGCTATGACATTATTTAATAGAGCCTTTGGTGCCCCTTTCACTACTTATATAAGCAAAGTTTGGGTATCTTATGTTCACTGCATGTTGGAATGGAACATAACCCCTCCCATTGGAGACATAATAACCTTTTTCTTGGCCAAACAATTCACATCCATCAAGATAAGTACCTTTAAGTAATTATTTATGATGTCCTACCTCTTGGATTCACTCTTGGCCTTTATAACCTTCCTTGGCATCCAAAATTGGTTGCTTGATGGTAGGACCACAATCTCTCACCACTACTCTAAATTGCATACATTCAAATATAGGAACCACATACAATTTATATGTGATGGTTTTTTCTAAACTATCTATGATCTAATCACCAGTGTCCCTATGCTAAGACTCCACCCTCAAATCAAAAAGTAAGAAGAAGCCATTGGGGATGTTTGGTTATATTTAGATTTCACTATGATAAGAATAGAAGGAATCATGATTTAACCCTAATGATTACCCATTCATGTCCCTGGTAAAATTTTAGAACAAGAGATTGCCTATCAAATCATATAAGGTGTGGATGAGATATGTAAGAAAAATAAGAAGGCTCAGCTCCACACCTTTCTTCTAGACATTGACAGGATTATGATCAAGGATTGGAAGTAACTGGAAATTATGGTGATTCGCATAAATTCTTTTGATTTTAAAATAGATAACTTTAATATGTGGGACCCCAATAATAGAGTGACTAATCACATCTAAGATTAAAAGGTCCCAAATATTGAATACGAATATCAATCAAGCATGGGAGATGGTATTTATACAAGGGCAAAGAACTTTGAAGAGGTCCTATCTAAGATCAAAGGTTAAAATATTTATTTGTATCATAGGCTATTTAGAGATAATAAACCCTTAGGAGAGAGAAGGTAGTTGCATCCCTTGAATTATCACTTATTGTCAATACCATCCAGGACTACTCATCAGGAACCACCTATTGGATGACAATCTTCTAAGCCTCAATGAGTGGAATTGACAAAGCAATCCTAGGTTGGGAAACCTGAGGATATAAAAGGAAAAGGTAAAGTTGTGTCTTATAAGCTAAGGATAGATCATATACCTAGAAAATGTCCTCAACCCCACACATCCCCATAGAGGCCTCCTTACCTAGTGTAAATCAATAGGATGATTACCCTCGAGGCTGGAGAAATAGTGGAGAGTGCCCTTGTTGACATTATAGCATCTTACTATTTTGATAGGGAGGAGGATCCCTCTGATGCAATAAGGAAGTATTTTATCCCACTAGATGGAGGAAAGAGATAATAAAAATTGGCCTTAGTGCCCCTAGCACCTAAAAAAAAATCCTAGGTTAACCTTCACTCACCCTACCAGTGAAGTTAACCTCTTCAGTGCTAAGAACCCTATTTATGGACCAGCCATGTTTGACTAGTTTATTTATGGGAAATTACAAAAAATCACATCTCTCTCCATCATGGGCCTTAACCTCAGTTGGCATAGATGTGAAAGACAATGTCAAGCCATGGATCTATGACATTGTAAATAGACAAGTAGAGAGAAGGATTCAAATCCTTCATGACAAAGAAAGCTAAAGGATTGACACCCCAAGGGTCTCTAGGAGTTTAAATTTAGAATTTCATGAGTAGCTAAAATTCAAGGAGTTTGACACAAATTTCCAATTAAATCCATACACATTAGGGTTTGAGAGAGTATTAACAAGGAAAGCCACCAATGGCACTTCAGAATTCACTTTTCAAAAGGTAGAACCTTTTGTTGGCCTAACTCCTATCCAAGGGTAGCCAGCAGGGGAGAATCCCATCCATTAGGAGGATGTGGATAGTTTAGTGGTGGCATAATTATCATTGACCTTGGCTGAAATCCAAGGAATGAATTAAAGGATTCTCAATTTGGAGAAGGAGAAGTAGGATTTAGAGGCTCAAGTCCTACTCTTAGATCTTGAGGACATATTATAAGTGTTGAATAAATATTTGTTGGATACATTTGAGAATTTAAAGAACATCAAGCTTATATTAAGTTCTTTAAACCATAAAGCTAAGATTTCATAAGCCTTAATCACCTAATGGCAGGATTCTCAAGCTCAGATCACAAAACTCATCAAGGTGCATAGGACAAAGTAGGCCCTGGACTTCAAGATCATCATGCTTAGACATTTAGATATCCTCATGGTATTTTTGATGGATCAGTAACAAGATTTCATCACTTGGTATAGCAATGTGGACAACTTAATTAAGGAAGATAAGGACTTGGTAACTAGAATGGAGAAACTTTTGGGGAGTTTGTTGGACAACCCTTCACAAATAACTACTATGGACTTGATCAATGATGGACAATTCAAGCAAAGAGATGGTGTCCACATCTAGGGCATTAAGCATAATCAAGGCCATTCTACAAAGTATAATTGTAAGATCATTGATACCATCCTTACTTTAGGGAAGTAGATCATGGAAGCACAATGTATCAAGGAACTCGTGGCTAATGCTGACAAGGAATTTGACACATTGGTAAATCAAGAGGAGGATTGTCTAATGAAGCCTATAGTGGATTTTGAGATAATCAAAGATAAATACATCAAGTTAAATGACTTATTTAGATAGGGTTAATCGAGGGGCCCACTACCAATGTAATTTCTAAAATAATATCCCTTTGTAACAAATATATGCTAGCTTATTAGCATATATGGTTTCCTTTTGTCAATTTTGATGTAGTAGGTCATATACATTATGTCTTTGTATTAAGGATAATTTTCCTTATCCTACATGTGGATATTTTGAGAAGATTAACTAGTGAACTACCTATGTTTCCTACAAATAGGCAAGGATTACCATTTTTTAAAAGAGAGATTTTAAGCAATTGTATACCAAGAGCATTTAATATAACTAAGGAATTCTAAAAATATTGTCTATATAGTTTATTAAATGTCAATGTTATCTCTCAATTGTATGTTATCATCTTAAGTTTGAATGATTCTCCATACTTTGAGTCACATTCTCCATCATAGGGATGGTGATTTGTGTTAATGCTAGATTAACTGTAAAGATCTCAAGTATACTTCATTTTATTTTGCTCTACATTTAGATGTGTTTAGGCTATTCTGAACACAATAGCAAATGTTTAAAGTAAACTTGGTTCTTACTTATGATTTATATATTTCCTCTAAATTTTCCCTAATTTTTTATTGTAATCTAAGTTTATGTTATTTTATAACATAAATTGATTCATGTGTGCTCAAAGTAATTAGAATTTTGTCATAATATTTGAGATGAGAATTTGTAATCTTGTTTCCTTTCTACCTCACGCTTCCCTTTTCTTATTTTTTTATCAATACTCACTTTAGTTTAAATATCATTGTTAATATTCATTTAGATTAGTCTGTAAATCATCAAATTCATAAAGATCCAAAGATTCAGACCCTAGTGGTTCCCAACCACTAAACTAAATAAATATTGTGGATAGTTTTCATACTCTACTTCTATTCCACCACAAACATCACCAAATTATCACAAACTACAACTCATGCCTTGGATTTTTCAAATCCTAAAATGAGAAGTGTTCATCAACACTGAAGACCACCTATGGTACATTTAAAATCCTCAATAGGAGGAAGTTCCACTGGCACTAGAAGGAGGGCCACAAATCTTTAAAGATATTTGCTAGTTTTGGTGTATTTGGTCAAAGATCACTCTATATTTTGCATGTTTGTGTTTCTTTTAGAATAAATTATATAAATATTGGTGACATTCATGGTTTTATATTGGTCTTTGGATTTACTTAGGCAAAGATTGATATTTTTTGAATACATGTGCTTAATTCTAGTAAATATAGCTTTTGGTGCTAAGAATTCATTAGTATTTGAAATTAAAATGGCTTATTCTGGTTAAAATCAATAATTATTTATTAATAAGAAGCTTATTTGAGTCATAAGTTACAAAGAATGATCATCTTTTCATAATCTATCACATATTTGAGCTTGTTTAGTCAAAGATTGATGTCCTTTGTCCTCTTATGGGATAATCCTTGAAAAATAAGCTTACTATACAAGTTTATTGTTGATTATCTATGAAGATCTAATTTAATCACCATAATTTAAACAAGATCCTTAATCCTCAAGCTAGAATTGCCAAGGATCAGGACCAAATCACATTGAGAGAAAAGGGACCCCCTATTTGAGCTAGAAACTCACAATAAAACTAGGAAGGATAGAGGAAGGCGTAGACATTATAAGTCTCTACCATCTTCACCATTGAAAGGAATTATTTTATTTAATCTTCATCCATATATGGCATGTCTTGGAAGTTCCCCCATCAATATACCAAGTGTGGTTCATGACTTACCATGTAATCCAAAAAAATATTTGCCAATGTTTAGTCCAATAGGTATTGCAACTGCAGAGGAACAAGTTGAATCTTTCAAAGCTGCATTAAGAATGTTAAACATTATTCATGAAGATGTATCATGTAGGTTTTCCCTGTTTACATTAAAATATGTTGTATATGAATGGTTCCTTAATTTTTTTAACAATTTTATTACCTCATGGATAACTTTGACACTATTTTTCTTGATCAATTTGGAAAGATCATAAGCCCTTGTGTCATCTATCACCAATTTACAACCATTAAGAGGGATGAAAGTGAACATATTAGATTATTTAATGATAGATTCCAAAATATGTTTAGTCATACCATGGATCCCTACAAACCTAATGAGGCTTTAGCTTTAGGCATTTACAAAGATGTTGTTGATCCTATGACTTTTATGTTTTTTAAAAGGGCTATCCTAATTATCATCACATTGGTTCAAGCTTATTCTGAAGCAATGGTTATTAATGACCGAATGTATCCCCAAGGATAGATGGCTTATTCTATCCCAAATTTTAATCATAAAATTCCTATATTAAACATTTTCCCAAATAATAACCAAAATACTCCAGCATTAAACCAGTTCCCTACTTTGAATGTATTACCTACCAGCCATGCTACCCCTAATCAAAACCTAGTTTCTTGAGCCATCAAACCACCAATGGATCTCATATCAATGATTAAAAATATTTAGTGCCTGTCAATGAAATTAGTAATAGCCAAGGTCAAAACTTTGAGACTCTAAAGAATGAGAATGAGTCTATATCAAAAATGGTCCAAAAGCTCAATACAGACTTCTTAGAATCACAAAAGCAAGTTGGCAATGCTAATCATAACCCTAGAAGGAACTTCACTTTTCAAAAGTTTAACAAACCTAGAAATAGATTTTATAATGAGAGTTTCTACAATAATAAAACTAATGATCCTTCCTCTAGCAAAAGGACTGTGGACATTAATCTTACTGATATTACCTTACCAGACTACTATAGAGTGCATGCTACCTCCAAGCATGGTGAGATTGACTGCATTGAATTTTGTAAAGCCTTTGAAGCTTTTCAAGAAGAACTTGAAACATTTGAAGTGGTTCTAAACAAAGATGTTATTTTAAGTCTTTCTTAATCTAAACCATCTGACCAAGTGCAAATGATAGAAACTTTTCAATTCCTTATGAGCCTAAGAATATCCTTAAAGAGATTCAAGCATTCCAATAGTTCTTGAAAACATATACTCTAAGAAATAGGGAGAAAAAATAGACATTGACCACTTCTACTCCACCTAACAAACATGGGACCCCTCCAGACACTGTATCAAAAAATAATCCTAAACCTCCCAAAGGAAGCCCTTCTAAACCTGTTTCCAATCCTTCAAGCAAAATTGGTAACAATATTGTTAAAGATATGAAAAATATTAAAGCCAACATCACTCTGCATGAGCTAACTCAGATAATATAAAAAAGAGACTTACTCTTGGAATCCTTGTCTAAGAATCCTAGAAATCCCCCTAAGATTGATATTGTAAATGTAACTATGCAAGTAACCAAAGCAGAGTCCCCACCCTTCTTGCTTATAATTAAGATATTTGGGAAGAATGTCCATAATTGTCTTTTAGATTCCAGAGCCTCAACAAACATCATGCTTCCTAGGATATGTGAACAACTTGGGTTAATACCAATTAAGTCTAATAGGTTGGTTACTCAATTGGATAAATCTAGATTCAAGGTCATTAGGGAACTAGTAAATGTGCATATGTAGCTAGCCAATGAACCTAAGGTTCAGCAATTCATTGACATACAAGTGGTAGATATTCCTAATGCTTATAGATTGCTCTTGAGGAGAGAATGGACTAAGGCCTTAAATGGTTACATGTCTAATAATTGTTCACATTTGTGGCTACCTTGGAAAGGTGTGTTGAATTAGATAAGAGTAAAAAGGGAACCTAGAATGAAACACATGATAACAAAATACAATGTTGTCAATGAAAGGGTAAACTTCCTAGATTCTGATCTATGATTTTTCACTTTATAAACTACAAGGTAACCTAATCTAGGAGTTTTCACTTTATAAACTACAAAGGAACCTAGTTCTAAGAGCTCTCCTCTAATGCCTGGCTTGTGGAAGTTATATGTTGATAGTGCCAAATGAAAATCAAGATCAGGGGTTGGTATTATATTAATAGACGCTACAAAAAAACAATACCATGCATCTTATAGGTTACAATTCCCATACACTAATAATTTGGTTGAGTATGAGGCTCTCATTCTAGGATTATAGCTTACCATCAAACACAAGGTCAAGAAACTCCTTGTTTATGGAGATTCTAAACTTGTAGTTAGTCAAGGACAAAGTACCAGTGCAAGCTATCTTACCTTAAGAGGTATAAATTTAGAGTTTGGGACTTTGTGGAATATTTCAATGCCTTTAATATATTATCTATCCCTAAGAAAGAAAACAAAGTTTTTGATGATCTTGATTTTTTTATAGCTAATCTAATGCCTAATCATGATTCTCAGAACCTTAGTATTAAGCGTGTACCATGTCCCTCAGTCCCTAACAACATAAATCACTTTCAATTTTTTAATGATGATAATTATAGATTTATTGACTAATTATAGAGCCTTTAAAGCTTTAATTATTGATGAAGCTGATGAAACTTTTCCTGAGAGGGGACTTAATGGTAAAATAATCCAACTAAATGATAATAAGATACTTAAAGGGATTATCTCATTGGAAAGGCTATTTGATCTTGACAAGATTTTTGAAGCACCTACATAACCCAAAGTAAGTAGTAAAGACTATCATTCAATAAACCTTGACCCACATGATCAGGCCCAAATGGTGAATATAGAGAAGGCTTGCATTGAAATGGAAAATAGAAAATCTAGAGAGCTACTTACAAAATACAAAGATGTAATTGCCTGGTCCTATGAAGATCTAAAAATATTTGACCCAAGCATTATTACTCATATTATACCTCTCCATGAGGGTTTCAAACCCTTTAGATAGAATCAAAGACCAATTAACCCTATTTTAGAACCCATGATCTTTAAGGAGGTCAAGAAACTACTGGATGTAAGGATCATGTTTCCTATTAGGCATTCCACTTGGGTTACAAATTGGTCCCAATCAAAAAATAGAATGGGAAAATAAGATTATGCATAGATTTTAGAAATATGAATAGAGAATCTAAAAAATACAATTACCCCTTGCCATTTCAGGATCTACCATAATGTCCTTTTTGGATGGATTTTTTGGATATAACCAAGTGCTTGTTTCTCCAGAAGATAGGATGAAAATAGATTTTACTACTAAATGGGGAACATATGCTTATAAGAGAATGACTTTTGGACTAATTAATGTAGGGGAAACTTTTCAAATGGCCATGGACCATGCTTTCTAAGGTCTAGTGGGCAAATGCATCATCATATATATGGATGATCTCACAGTATTCTCTACAAATAGAGAAGAACATTTTGTGCATTTGAGACAAGTATTTGACAGATGTAGGAAGTATGGTGTACCTCTTAATGCCAAGAAAAGCATATTATATGTCACTAAAGTAAAATTATTGGGGCATGTCATTACCAAAGATGGGATCTATATAGATCTTGATAGAGTGGAGGCCATTTCTAAAATTGGGCTACCCAATAGTAAAAAAAAAACTAAAGTGATTCTTTGGCAAGATTAACTTCGTAAAGAAGTTTATTTTAGGATTTGTTGAGATTTTAAAACCTTTGAATGATATTATTAAGAAATATTCTAAAATTTATTAGAATGAGGAATCCAAGAAAGCATTTGTTGACATTAAAAGTGTAATCAGTCAAGCCCTAGTCTTGATAAGTCCTAACTTTTTAGAGGACTTTTTTTTATATTCATTTGATTTTGACCACACCATGGCTATTGTCTTAACTCAAAAGGTTGATGGGAATGACCACCCTATAGCCTTCATGAGCATTAACTTCAAACATGTAGAGGTGAAATATTCCATCATTAATAAAAATCTTATGCCTTGGTAAAGGTAGTAAAAAAAATCAGACATTACCCCTTTAGAAACAAGGTGCATGCCATCTTACCTAACCTAGCCAAATAGCTTATGTTGAGTTAGAATGAGCTTGGGAAAAGAAGAGGCAAGTGGATGGCAATCCTACAAGAGTATGATATAGAGATGAAAAATTCCAAATTAGTGAAATGTCAAGGCTTAGTTCAGATGATTTCCAATATTGACCCCAAGCTTCATGTCATGTAAGTGGATCAACAAAATTCCAGCCCAATGAATGGTATGACTATTTAATGCATCTTCTTATTAGAGGTAGTTATCCCCTTGGACTCACTAGAGAATAAAATAGAGCTTTAAGGCTCAAAGCATCCCATTAATTTATCAAAGATGGAGTCCTTTATAGGAAAAACTTTAAAGGGGTCTACTTAAGATGTGTGTTAAAAGAAGAGGCCTCTCAAATCATGTCTACTTTCCATGAAAAGTTGGGCAGTGGACATCCTTCGTGGAGAACCATAAGCCATAATATTCTCAAGGTTGGGTATTATTGGCCCACCCTTTTCAAAGATGCACACAAAAATGTGAGGAAGTGTCATTCATGCCAGATCTTCAACACAAAAGATCCAAAGGCAACCATGCCTTTATAACCTATGATGGTAGATAATCCTTTTGCACAATGGGAATTGGACTTCATAGGAGTGATCAACCCCAATTCTTTTAAAGGTCATAAATATGTTCCAACTAATATAGACTACTGTAGTAGGTAGACTGAGGTAGTAGCTACTAGGTAATGTAAAACAAAAGAGGTGATTAATTTCTTAGAGGGAAATATTTTCACTAAATTTGGAACCCCAATTTTCTTGGTTTGTGACAATGGATCTACCTTCATATCTATTGAAATGAATCAATGGGCTTATGATAATGGCATCTCTTTGAATTTTTCCTCCAATCAATATCCTCAAGGAAATGAAGTTTTTGAATCCACAAACAAGAATCTAATGAAGGCCATTAAGAAGTCAGTAATAGATAAACCTAGAACATGGCATAGACTCCTTAAGTTTACATTATGGGTAGACAGAATTAAGATCAAACAAGCCCTCAAGGCTTCACCATTTTTTTTAGTATATGGTCATGAGCCTATCTTTCCCATCACCATGAAGTTTCCTACATTCACATGCATGCAATAATACATGGAAGAAAACCAGGAGCTTGTTAATTCTAGGCTATTGGACATCATTCAAATGGAAGATGTCAAGGAAAAGGCATTTTTAAACTTCAGTAGGCACCAATCAACCATGAAAATATGGTTTGATAAAAGGTTCAATGTGAAGGTGTTTAGGTAGGAAGACATAGTTCTCTTCTGAGACAAGGCATCAGAGCCTAAAGGTAAATATGGCAAGTTCACCCCCTTGTGGATTGACCTATACCAAATTATATAAATCTTAGGCAATAACACTTTTAGGCTAAAGGATCTTTAAGGAGTAGAGTTTAATTTTCCCACCAATGGGAAATACCTCAAGCATTACTTTTTTGCTACCCCACCAAGGATCTTCATGGAATAAATCTGTAATATTTTTAAGCTTAGAGTAGGTAGGCCAGTTATTTTCCTTTCTTGCTTTATTTGTTTCTTTCTGGGCTTATATATATTTGTTTGCTTGTGCTTATCTATTTTTGTTATTTTTTTTTTGTGTTTCATCTTTTTTACTTGGTGGTGTTCCTTGGTTTTAGTAAAGTCTCATATATTATTTTTTTTAGAATTTCTCAAAAAGTGTGAGTATGACTCTTACAAAAGTGAACATATGTTGTTGATATAGAATCATTATGCAACCAAGGACACTGGTATAGATAGGCATAAGAGCTAAATGTCCCATAAAGATTCAAACCTTATTCTAAATCAAAGATTGGTTTTAATAAGAATCATATGTGTATAATATTAATTCAATGTGTTAATTCACATTCATGCTTACACTTAAAACACATCCTTGTCTGGGATTAAAGTTTCAACTAAAGGAGAGTATACTAAGGCCAAGACATTTGACCAAGTACTTAAACCTAGCTATCTAGGCTCCAAACCTTTTTTAAAGAAAAAAGAAAAAGAAAAACTTAATGTTAAATCAAAAGATGTAAAGTCAGAGGTGATTTAGACAATCTCCACTAGGGTTATGGACATCTAGTTGGCAATGGAGCAAGGTCATAAGTCGAGCCAAAGGTATCTCTATCAAGACTATATATTCCTAGCTGGTAGTAGAGCAATATCTAAGACTCCCTTAAATTAAGAGTATTTTTTCCTAAGAGAATATTTAAATATGCTCAAAGTCAAATGTAATGGCCAAAATGGTATGAACCTAGACATTATTTCTTGAAGTTTCATGACAAACAATAAGTGGAATAAAAGCACACACTACATGTTTTTATTTTTAATATCCAGGTTCAAATTTTACACATAAGAGGCTTGTTTCAACTAAGAACTAATTTAAGAGATAGTATATGTCAAAATGAGATTAAAAAAAACTTAGGTACAGATCTAAACCAAAGCCTTGGGTTCCAACATATTGTTATGTTCCTCATGTGAGTCACCATTTGTTGAGATCAACATACACCTATGTTTCTACTTTTGCTAAAAGGGGACCCTTGTGAATGTTTCAAAACATCTGTGTTCTAGATTAAAAGTGAAAGGGTTATTCTCTCTTGAAATTTAAAGGCAATTCAATTAAAAAAACATGAGCCTCAGTGTATCTAGTTATGATTATGTTTTATGGACTAATGCTTCTAATGATTGTCTTTGAGATGATTAGTTGCAAGTTTTATGGAGAAAGCTAGGGTTCATAAATAGTAAACCCTAGGGGTTTGAATTCAAAACACTATGGGAAAATTTTAGCAAGAAATCATACTTCCTTTCGGTTATAGAAACCCTAAGTCTAACTTTATATTAAGTTATGACTATGTTTCTTAACATGACCAAACATTAATATAAAATCAAGACCTAGACCTCTTATTTTGCCCTTTAAAACCCAAGAGCCCTTCTGGATTAACTAGGTTTTGATTAAGGTTTAAATATCTTGGTGTTTCCAAGCATGAACAAACTTGTAAAGGTCTAAACCTTAGTCTAAACCTTTATACATATCAGGCCTTAACTTAAAGCTCACACACTTTTGTAAATTTGATTCCTCATGTTCAATCAAATATTTTGATCCGATTATGTGAACTAAATCTAACACCAAAAGGGAGACCAATCACTATCAAGCACTCATATTATGATCTGGTGGTCCTCACTACCTTGGGGGCATTAATTTGATAGCGTGCATTAACCCCAAAGTTCTAAGAATTCTCAAGACCCTGATGCATGGCACTCAGTCATTAGACTAAATCAATTCTATTATCTTAAATTTGATAAGATCACTCCCATAATTTAACATCCATAAGGATGTAGTCGATTTCACCTATCTCACCAAATTAACTTAGACAACTTTTCAAAGCCTAAGCAAAGGGGGCATTTTTAAAGACCCTTTCAAAGGAATTCCTAGCATTTTTATGTAGAAAGACTTAGCATAAAATGCCTTAACCTAAGTTAATTTGTGTTTCTTAACATAAAATGAATTTAAAAATAACATTTTAAGTCTAATTTGATATAGTCATGGAACTTATTAAAAGGTGTGGATCTTGCAAGATCCAACAGTGATCACTCACTTACTAGATTTGATCTAACAGTGGGTCAAGCCCAAAGACTTTTTAAAGGCTTCATGAGATTGACATGTGGCCTACCCATGGATAGGGTAACTGAAAAAGGTACATAGCGCCCCATGAGGAGGATGCATGGTAGCTTTCTAGTTGAAGGACAAAAATCTAACAGGACCCACTTAATAAAGGTGCTTAATTAAATGACTTAGACCTTTTAAAAATTGATGGTGATCACTCACCCATTGTATTTGATCCAATGGTGCATCAAGCCTAAATATGTTTCAAATGCCCTGCAAGATCAACATATGGCTAATGCATGGTTGGGATAACAACTAGCAGGAATAATTAACATGGGTAAGATTTGTAATGGTACCAAGTGGCATAATCATGAACTCAAAGATCAAGGGACCAATAAGAACATAGGAACTTGGATTTGGATTTGGATTATCAGATTGAAATAAAGAAAGATTTTTAAATCCAATATCTAGTCTCCAGCTAGCATTTATGAAAATTTCCATGAAAGGCATAGAGCCATGCCATATAGGCTCCACATAAGCATGGAGAATCAAAATCAAAGATCTCTTAAGCATGAAAGTGCAGATGACATAAGAATAAGATCCCATCAAATCTAAGGCATGTATAAGATTAAGAAACTATATATTTCCATAATTAAAGCTCAAAAACCATAAGCCCTCTATAAAGAAGACCTGAGTCAGCTCAATTGATCACAAAGCAATCAGAATAGTGTAACTAAACCATGAAGCAAGTGCCCTATTGAAACCTTTGGCAACCTTGAAAATATAGTTTGGTATTATTAGTGGTGGTAGAAAATCAATAGATGAAGATGTAAATATAAATTCATCTAACTTTAGATAGTGAGGGAAGGATCTTCAAAGACACAGAGTTAGACTTGACAGCCCTAAACGTGCATGGAATCAGGAACTAGTCTGATTTATTCTTCCTTGTGGAGGAATTACAACCAATTTCCTAGGAGGAAAAGAGGAATGTCTCTGTGTATTATAAATACAATGACCTAGTCTCAATTCAATTGGTAGGCCTCTACCATGTTGCATAGAAACCAGAGATAATGTATTGTATCAACCTCCTTGCTCCCATTTTCATTGATTGTAGAATAGATAAAGAATGGATCATTTAAGATGAAATAACTAAAAATGTTGCATTCATCACCCCTATGGCCTTTAAAACTTATTATAATCTCCCCTTACCTCATATTGATCTCCCATCCTTGAGAGAGTGGATAAACACCCAAGACCTAGATTCAGTTCTCACACCTTGGTTAATCTAAGGCTCCCATGTTTTTCAATCCCTTGGTGGTGGGATTACTATTTTGAAATTTAGGGAGGGTATTAGGATAGCTATGACCTTACTAAATAGAGCCTTTGGTTCCCCTTCCACTACTTATGTAAGCAAAGTCTAGGTATCTTATGTTCACTCCATGTTGGAATGGAACATAACCCCTCTCATTAAAGACCTAATAAGATTTTTCTTGGCCAAAAAATTCATAGCCATCAAGAGAATGACATAAAAATAATTATTTATGATTCCCTACCTCTTATATTCACTCTTGGCCTTTGTAACCTTCCCTGGCATCCAAAATTGGTCCCCTGATGGTAAGACCACAATCTCTCAACACAACTCTAAATTTCATATATTCAAATGTAGAAACAACATGTAATTTATCTGTGATGGTGTTTTTTGAACTATCTATGAGGAAATCACTAGTGTCCTTATGCCGAGACTACACCCTCAAATAAAAAATCAAGAAGAAGCCATGGGGGATGTTTGGTTCTATTCAGATTGCACTATGATAATAATAAAAGGAATCATGATTCAACCCTCTTGATTGCCAATTCATTTCCCTAGTAAGATTTTAGAAAAATAGATTGCCTATCAAATCATCCAAGGTGTGGATGGGATATTCAAGAAAGATAAGAAGGCTCAGCTCCACCCCTTTCCATTGGACATTGGTAGGATTGTGATGAAGGATTGGAAGCAACTAGAAATTATGGTGATCCATAAAAATTCTTTTGATTTCCAGCTAGATGACCTTAAGATGTGGGACCCCAAAATTAGAGTGACCAACCACATCTAAGATAAAAAGGTCATCAATATTGAATACAAACATCAACCATGTGTGGGAGATGGTATTTATACAAGGGCAAAGAAATTTGAAGAGGTCCTGACCAAGATCATAGGATACAATATCTAGTTAGAGCATAGGCTAGTCAAAGATAATAAACCCTTAGGAGAGAGATGTAAATTTCATCCCTTACATTATCACTTGTTAACAATACCATCCAAAACTACTCATCAAGAACCACCTATTGGAGGACAATATTTTGATCCTCAACAAGCGAAATTGACAAAGCAATCCTAGGTTGGGTAATTTGAGGATATAAAAGGAAAAGGTAAATTTGTGGTTGAGGAGCTAAATATAGAGCATAGACCTATTTAAGGCCCTCAACCCCACACATCCCCATAAAGGCCTCCTTCCCCAATGTAAATCATTAACATGATTGCCCTAGAGATAAGAGAAATAGTGGAGAGTGCCCTTGTTGACATTACAACATCATATGGTTTTGATAAGGAGGAGTATCCCTTTGATGTAATAAGAAAGGATTCAATCCCATTGGATGGATGAAAGAGGTAAGAAGAATTGGCCTTAGTGCCCCTGGCACCTAAAAATAATCCTAGGTTAACCTTCACTCACCCTACCAGTGAAGTTAACCTCTTCAATGATGAGAACCCTATTTATAGACCAGCCATTCTTGACTTGTTTATTAATGAGAAATTACAAAAAATCCCATCTCCCTCTCTCCATCATGGGCCTTAACCTAAGTTGTGCAAGATAATTTCAAGCCATGGATCTAAGACATTATAAATAGACAAGCAAAGAGAAGGATCTAAATCCTTCAAGACAAAGAAAGCTAGAGGATTGACACCCCAAGAGCCTCTAGGAGTTCAAATGTAGAAATTCTTGAGCAGCCATAATTAAGGAGTCTGACATAAAGGTCCAATTCAATCTAGACACATCAGGGTTTGAGAGATTAGTAACAAGTAAATCCACTATTGGCACTTAGGAATTCACTTTTCAAAAGGTTGAACTTTTTTTGGCCTAACTCCTATCTAATGGTAGGTAGCAAAGGAGCATCCCATCCATCAAGAGGATGTGGTTAGTTTAGTGGTGGCACAATCAGTAATGACCTTGGCTAGAATCTAAGGAATGAAGCATAGGACCTTCAACTTGGAGAAGGAGAAGTAGGATTTGGAGGCTCAAGTCCTACTCTCAATTCTTGAGGACATATTATAAGTGTTGAATAAATCTTTACTAGATACATTTGAGAATTTAAATAACATCAAGCTTAGATTAAGTACTTTAAACCATCAAGCTAAGATGGCACAAGCCTTAATCACCCAATGGTATGATTCTTAAGCTTAGATGATAGAATTCATCAAGGTGCATAAGAAAAACTAGGCCCTAGACTTCAAAATTAACAAGCTTAGACATTTAGATATCTTCATAGTAGTTTTGATGGATAAGCAAGAAGATTTGATCACCTAGTGCAGCAATGTCAACAACTTCATCAAGGAAGACAAGGAACTGATAACCAAAATGGATAAAATTTTGGGGAGTCTATTAGACAACCCTTCTCAAACCACTACTTGTTAAGGTGTGGAGCCTAAAAACTTCACATATGAGTGCATTTAACAGTTTCGGGTCTACATAGTCACCGGCATCGGTCAGGAGAGACCATCGTCAGTCAGGTGCAGTTGAATAGATGCTGGCATCGGTAGAGGATTAGCTGACGTCGATCACAGGTAAGCAGTAGGAATCGGTGTCGATTACCTGTGCATCCAGAATGCTATTTTCGAGGACAGAAGTGAGTGTTTGCATGATGAGTTTAAGTCTTAGTCTTAAGTTTGTGTTTTTATTATTAGTAAGATTGTTTTTAGAGCCCTTGTTCAAGAGGCTTAACTGTTGGTTGTAAGTGTATGCTCAATTCTCCTAATTCTATATGTAGAATTAGATCTTCTTAGCTTTGTGTGAATTATTGTAGTAGTTCATTGTATGTGAATGTTGAAGAACAGTACAGAGTTGTATCAATCCAAGTTGTTAGAATTGATTGTACTTGAGAGAGAGAGCTCTTAAGGGATAGAGATCTAGAGAGAGATCTTGTGCATCTGAGAGAGGTGTGGAAGAAAGAAGTTTCTTCAATTGTATTCCTTTTGTAAAGAGTTTTAATAAAAGTTTTTAGGGTGGTTTCTTGTATCTCTTGTTCGTTGCTATTATTTGATTCTAGTTACTTATCCATCTGATTTAATTTTGCATTTATTGCTTTCATAAGTGTAATCTATTGTTGGTTGATCCCCAACAAGTGGTATCAGAGCCTTAGTTGTAGGTTTAGAGTTTGATATCCAATAATTGGTATCAAAGCTCAGGTTCACTAACAGGCAGTTCAGATCTGTATAGTGTGTATTGATTATAGGTTGCTCACAAGAGTTTTTGCAAGGATTTCTATTTGAGTGGGAGAAGCAATGGCAGATGAAAGTAAACTAAGAATGGAAAAGTTCAATGGCAAAAACTATCAAAATTGGAGAATGCAGATAGAGGACTATCTGTATCAGAAGGATTTATACTTACCATTAGGTGGGATTGCAAAGAAGCCCATAGACATGGAGGATGAAGAATGGAAAGTTCTTGACAGAAAGCCTCTGGGGTCTATAAGACTGAGTCTTGCATCTACTATGATATCTAATTTATCATAGGCAAAAACAATGGTACAGTTGATGACTACTCTAGCAAATTTGTATGAAAAACCCTCAGCTTCTAATAAGGTATATCTTATGAAGCAGCTATTCAATCTGCATATGTAGGAAGGTGGATCTGTATCTAATCACCTGAATGATTTCCATGGTATTGTAAATCAATTAAGTTTAGTCAAAATTGTATTTGATGATGAAATAAATGCTCTCTTAATATTATGTTTTTTTTCTGAAAGCTGGCATAGCTTAGTAATGGCAGTTAGCAATACTGCATCTGCATCAAATATTTTAAAAGTAGAGGATGTTGTTAGTGTTATCTTGAATGAGGAAATTCGCAAGAAAAGCACAGAAGAGACATCTGGGAATGCTTTAAGTTTTGAGAGCAGGGGAAGGCAAAAAGAGAAGAGCAAGAAAGGGAGATCAAGATCCAAGTCTAAGGGGAAAGGCAGATCTAAATCCAGAAATGGTAGAAGGCCACAATGCTAGAATTATGGAAAGATGGGGCACATAAGCAGAGATTGTTGGTCAAAGCCTAAGGAGGACAATAAGTACAAAGGAAAAGAAGAAGCAAAGGTTGCAGGTATTGCACAAGATGCTTTAATATTCTCTTTGCACAATAATATAGAATCTTGGGTGTTAGATTTTGGTGCATCTTTTCACGCTACCCCCAATAGGGAATATTTTTGTGACTATATCCATGGAAATTTTGGAATAGTGTATCTAGGGGATGATGAACCTTGTAAAATAATTGGCAAAGGTAAAGTGCAGTTGAAAATGTAGAATGGCAACACATGGGTGTTGAGAGAAGTTATGCATGTTCTTAGCTTGAAGAGAAATTTGATTTTTGCAGGAAAGTTAGGGGATGAGGGTTGTACAGTAACTCTCACAGTAGAATCTTGGAAGGTGACCAAGGGTGCACTTGTTATGGCCAGAGGTAAGAGAGTAGGTACTCTCTATTTGTGTAATTGTGTTACTAACAATTCTCCTTCTATATTATCTACTTCAGATGTGGATGCAAAATTGTGGCACTCAAGGCTTGGCCACATGAGTGAGAAGGGGATGTCAATTCTTAAGTCTAAAGGTAAGCTTTCAGATTTGAAAAGCATGGATCTAGAATTTTGTGAGCACTGTGTATTTGGAAAACAGAAAAGGGTTAGTTTTCTCAAGACTGGGTCTACAAAGAAGAAGCATAAGTTGCAGTTTGTTCACACAGACGTGTGGGGACCAGCTCAGGTAGTTTCTATTGGAGGATCACAGTACTATGTTTTGTTCATAGATGATGCTAAAAGAAAGGTATGGATCTACTGTATTAAGAAGAAATCTGATGTATTTGAGACTTTTAAGATTTGGAAAGCTATGGTTGAGAATGAAACAGGGAAAAGATTAAAGTGCCTGAGATTAGACAATGGTGGAGAGTTCTGCAGTTATAAGTTCAACTGGTATTGTTACATGCATGGAATCTGTAGGCAAAGGATAGTTCCTAGAACACCTCAGTAGAATGGTATTGCTGAAAGGATGAATAGAACAATCATGGAGAATGCAAGATGTATGAGATTGCATGTTGGTTTGCCTTTAGAATTTTGGGCAGAAGCTGTTGACACTATAGTGTACCTGATTAACAGAGGACCCTCTACAGCTCTAGATGGTGGAATTCTAGAAGAGTCTTGGATAGGTAAAAAGGTAGATCTCTCTTTTCTCAAAGTTTTTGGTTGTGAAGCCTTTGTGCACGTAGATAAGGAAAATAGAAAGAAGCTCGATGCTAAGTCTATGAGGTGCACGTTTATTGGCTATGGCTCAGATGACTTTGGTTTTAGATTTTAGAATCTAGGAACTAATAAGGTAATTAGGAGCCGTGACATTGTTTTCAATGAAAAAGTGATGTATAGTGATCAGCTGAAGAAGCTGAATCAATCTGGGCAGAGCAATAGTGAATTGGACGAGGTGATGGTCTAAAATGAGCTCACGAGAAAAAGAAATAATCACTTGCAGGAAAACACAGAGACCAACGTCGACAGGTTAAAAACTAGCGTCGATAGAATAGAAATCAAGGTCGATCATATAGAGATCGATGTTGGCAGGATAGGAATCGGCATCGATCAGGCAGAACCGGCATCGGCTAGTAATAGGTCTTGAGGTGACTGAGGTTGGTCACTGTCAGAGAATTTGGGTGGACAGCATGTTGTGAACGAGTCTCAGACACCCATCAAGAGGTCAAAAAGGGTGAGTAAGCCTCCAATTAGATATTCTCCTTCTTTATTTTATCTATTGCTAACTGATGGTGGAGAACTAGAGAGTTTTGAAGAAGCAATACAGGTGGAGTCTAAGAGTCAGTGGGAGTGTGGCATGGTTGAGGAGATGGAGTCCTTAAGAGAGAACCAAACATGGGATTTGGTTGAATTGCCAGCTGGTAAGAGAACACTAAAGAACAGATGGACCTATAGGTTGAAAGAAGGTGAGAATGGACAGATGAGATATAAGGCCAGATTGGTAGTGAAAGGATTTGCATAAAAGCTAGGTATTGATTTTGGTGAGATTTTTTCTCCTGTTGTTAAAATGACTTCTATACAGATTGTACTGTCTTTGGTTACTGTTGAGGATTTGCATCTTGAGCAGCTAGATGTTAAGACAGCATTTCTTCATGGAGATTTGGATGAGGAAATTTATATGGAACAGCCAAAAGGATTTGAGGTCAAGGGTAAGGAGAAGTTAGTGTGCAGATTGAAGAAAAGCTTGTATGGCCTCAAGCAAGCTCCTAGGCAATGGTATTTGAAATTTGATAGGTTTATGACTGAGCATGGCTACAGTAGGTGTCAATCTGACCATTGTGTGTATTTCAAGAGATTTTATAATAGTAGATATATTATTCTATTGTTGTATGTAGATGATATGCTGGTTGCAGGATCACACATGTAGGATATCTCTGAGCTTAAGGTGAAATTAGCTCAAATGTTTGCTATGAAGGAGTTGGGAGCAGTAAAGAAAATCCTTGGCATGAGCATTAAGAGAGACAGGAAAAATCACAGGTTGATATTGTCTCAAGAAGATTATGTGGATAAGGTGTTGAAACGGTTCAACATGCAGGATGCTAAACTGGTAAACACACCTTTGGCTAGACATTTTA
Source organism: Torreya grandis (assembly GCA_037957365.1). NCBI lineage: Eukaryota > Viridiplantae > Streptophyta > Pinopsida > Cupressales > Taxaceae > Torreya > Torreya grandis. Next base: position 773,128 of record JARHVA010002484.1, on the reverse strand, counting down.
AGTTGAGTAAAGAATAATGTCCTAATTCACATGATGAGGTAGAGTACATGAGTAAGGTTACATATTCTTCCACAGTAGGAAGTTTGATGTATGCAATGGTGTGTACTAGACCGGATATTGCCCAAGCAGTGGGAGTTGTAAGTAAGTATATGGCCAATCCAGGTAAGAAACATTGGAAAGTAGTTTAGTGGATCCTTAGATATCTGAGAGGAACCAGCAGTAGGCACTTGTGTTATGGAGGTTCAGATACTTCTCTACATGGTTATGTAGATTCAGATATGGTAGGTGATTTGGATGGCAGGAGGAGCACTATAGGTTATGTTTTCACTGTAGGTGGAATGGCGGTTAGTTGGATATCTAAGTTGCAGAAGGTTGTTGCCTTGTCAACTACAGAAGCAGAGTATACTACAGCCACAGAAGCTAGCAAAGAGATGATATGGATGACACAGTTCATGGAAGAGCTTGGAAGGGAGCATGGAAGTTGCAGATTGTATAGTGACAGTCAGAGTGCAATCCACTTGGCTAAGAACTTAGCTTTTCACTCAAGAACCAAGCACATATAGCTAAGGTACCATTTCATACGACAGGTATTGGAAGATGGTGATTTAAAGCTGGAGAAGATCCATACAGATAGGAATCCTATTGATATGTTAACCAAGCTGGTTACAAAGGAGAAGTTGAATTTTCATTCAACTTCTGTTGGTCTTCATGATTGAGTTGAAGATGGAGGAGCTAGAAGATGTTGCTGTACAAGTACTGGTGCAGCTGTTTATCTCCAAGTGGGAGATTGTTAAGGTGTGGAGCCTAAAAGCTTCACATATGAGTGCATTTAATAGTTTTATGTCTACACAGTCACTGGCATCGGTCAGGAGAGACTGCCATCGGTCAGGTGCAGTTGAATAGACACCGGTGTTGGCAGAGGATCGGTTGACATCGGTCATAAGCAAGCAGCAGGAACTGGCATCGGTTACTTGTGCATCCAGAATGCTATTTCCAAGGATAGAAGCGAGTGTTTGCATGATGAGTTTAAGTCTTAGTCTTAAGTTCATGTTTCTATTATTAGTAAGATTATTTTTAGAGCCCTTGTTCAAGAGGCTTAACTGTTGGTTGTAAGTGCAAGCTCAAGTCTCCTAATTCTATATGTAGAATTAGATCTTCTTAGCTTTGTGTGAATTATTGTAGTAGTTCATTGTATGTGAATGTTGAAGAACAGTATAGATTTGTATCAATCCAAGTTGTTGGAATTGATTGTACTTGAGAGAGAGAGCTCTTAAGGGATAGAGATCTAGAGAGAGATCTTGTGCATCTGAGAGAGGTGTGGAAGAAAGAAGTTTCTTCAATTGTATTCCTTTTGTAAAGATTTTTAATACAAGTTTTCAGGGTGGTTTTTTGTATCTCTTGTTCATTTCTATTATTTGATTCTAGTTACTTATCCATCTAATTTAATTCCACATTTATTGCTTTCATAAGTGTAATTTATTGTTGGTTGATCCCCAACACTACTATAGACCTGATCAGTGATGGAGAATTCAAGGAAAGAATTGATGTCCACATCTAAGCCATTCAGGATAATCAAGGCCATTCTACCAAGTATAATCATAAGATCCTTGACACCATCCTTACTTTAGGGAAGCAGATCATGAAAGCACAATATATTAAGGAACTCATGGATAAAGCTGATAAGGAATTTGACACATTGGCAAATCAAGAGGAGGATTGTCTAATGAATACTACATTGTATTTTGAGCTAATCAAAGAGAAATACATCAAAATGAAGGACTTCCTCAGACAGGGCTAATCTAGGGGCCCACTACTAATGTAATTTGTAAAAGAATATCCCTTTGTAACAAATATATGCTAGCCTATTAGCATATATGGTTTCCTTTTTCAATTTTGTCATAGTAGGTCATATACATTATGTCTTTATATAATGATAGTTATCCTTATCTTGCATGTGGATATTTTGAGAAAGTTAACCAGTGAACCACCTATGTTTCCTATTAATAGGCAAGGATTACCATTTTTAAGAGAGAGATATTTTGAGAAATTGTATACTAGGAGCATTTAATATAACTAAGGAATTCTATAAAGATTATCTATATATTTTATTGAATGTCAATGTTGTCTCTCAATGGCATGTTGTCATCTTAAGTTTGAATGATTCTCTATACTTTGAGTCACATTCTCTATCATAAAGTTGTTGATTTGTGCTAATTCTAGATTAATTGTAAAGATCTCAAGTATACTTCATTTTATTTGCATTTGCATTTGGATGTGCTTAGTCTATTCAAACCATAGTAGTAAACATTTAAAGTAAACTTGGTTCTTACTTATGATTTATATATTTCCTCTAAATTTTGCCTAGTTTGTGATGTAATCTGAGTTCATGCAATTTTATTACTTAAATTATTTCATGTGTGCTCAAAGTAATTAGAATTTTTTCATAATATTTGAGATGAGAATTTGTAATCTCATTTCCTTTCTACCTTACCCTTACCTTTTCTTATTTTTTATCAATATTCACTTTAGTTTAAATATCATTATTAATATTCATTTAGATTACTCTAAAATCATCAAATTCATAAAAGATCCAAAGATTTAGACCCTGGTGGCTCCCAACCACTAAAATAAACAAATATTTTGGACAACTCCCATAGTCTGCTTGTATTCCACCACAGACATCACTAAATTGTCATAAACTACAACTCATGCCTTAGATTTTTCAAATCCTAAAATGAGAATTGTTCATCAACATTGAAGAGCACTTGTGGTACATTTAGAATCATAAACACATCCCTTAGCTCTCTCCATAACAATCCCATGTACAATGAAGTTGTCATCAAGTGACACAAATTCAAATGTGTCCTCATAGACAATGGGTCTAGCTTGAATATTATGTCTCTAAAGCTCATCAAGCATCATGGATATATAACAACTAATATCTGGCCAGAAATAATTACTATCAAAGCTTATGGTAATGAATAATTGGAATCATAAGGCACTATAAGCTTGCTAGTTATCATTGGGCCTTTGACCCATGATACACTCTACCATGTGTTGGACTTAAACCTATCTTAAAATTTTATTATGGGTAGACCTTGGATACATGAAATTCATACAATCCCTTTGATGGTGCACCAGTGTCTCAAGTTCTTGCACTTAGGCATGGAGATCACTATCAATGGAGACTTTTAGCCCTATGAACATTAAAAATATTTGGAGGCTAAGTATATAATTTATAACTACTAATTTGTCCTATATTTAGTTCCCAAAAAGGACAAATACAAAGAAATACTTGTTGAGTTTCTTGATGGCATTTATATAGACCCAAATAGCATTGACTCATCTTCCCATATGCCTCATCTTAAAATGTCTAATCATTTTACCATCTCAGCCAATGGCTCAAGTGAGTATTTAACCCATGACACATTCCACATTTCTAAGCTTCCATAAAACCCCAAGTCATATGGAATACCTAAGGCTAGGCCACCTTACATGGAAGGATAAAAAAAGAAAAAGATAAACTTCATAATCTAATTCCTATCATTTTCACACTAGCTACTAGCCATGAAAAGGACCCACTAGCCATTGATGAATCCTAGTTGTAAAACAACAAGTTGGTTGATTGCTATAGAAATGCCAAATATCTCATCCCTAATAGGAACATAGATAAATAATCCTATGAAGGTGGATTCCTAAAGCCAAATCATTAGGGTACTCTGAAGCTAATTTATATAACTTGATACAAAAGAACTTATGGTCTCAGATTTAAACCACCTGGGGGTGACCCAACATATCTTATTCATGTTTTAATGCCAATGTATAGTGATGAAGATGTCAATAATGAAGTAGAGTTTAATCATAGTATTTATAAATATCTTTCCAATACCAACCCATTTGATCCCCATACCATTTGTACCATTATCCTAGTAAATAATGTACATGCTTCTTCTATATCACCCTCAACTTATAGCCTAGCACCAACAAGAATCCATAGTGACTATAGATGAGTTCGAGAATGATGAAACCTTTTACGATTTTCTAGGCTTAAGAGATAATGTTACATTAGGATACCAAAAACAAGGGTTCTCTATCAAAATGGATCTTGTAGACTATTTTGAAGAATGGGTGGACAGCCTTAGCAAAAAATAAAAGAATAAAGTATTGAGGTTCCAAAGTGAAAGCCTCTTTAAATCATTTTTAGACTAGGGTAAAACTAAAGAAAAAGGCCAGTCTTTTGTTGAAAACCTATTTTAGGTGCCATTAGATGGGTGTGTTCACCTTTCCTCAAATGAAGCTTAAGAGACCACTAATGATTAATTTGATGTTGGGTCCAAGTTTAATTCTATAGAACAACATGTTTTTGATCAAATTAAACAAAAAATTCCTACCATATTTATGGCATGGCCATTATTTCCATTAGGCAATTTATATTAATCTTGTTTAGGAGATCTTGAAGAGCTAGTCTAACTAAAGAACTTTGTAATTACAAGCTTATTCAAATCACTGCCAATCATTTTGGAAGATGGTTCAACTCTCGTAGTAGAATATACTATGAAATTCAACATTAGGAATCTAGATGACTTGAAATGGATCAAATTAGGCATGTCCCTCACTAAGGAGGAACATGAAATCTTTATATCACTTTTGAGGTAATGTGTTGACATCTTTGCTTGGGCCTATTCAAACATGCCAGGTTTGGACCCCATCTTGGTGGTATACCACCTTTATTTTACATCCTGATGCCAAACTTGTGAAGCATAAATTATGCAAGATGCGTCCTCATATTGTTGTAGTAGTAAAGAAAGAGTTTTAAAAATTCTTAAAAGTGAGATGCATCTAACTAATCGACTATTCAAAGTGGAGTTTGAATGTTGTGCCTATTAGTAAAAAGCTAGAAGGAATCATAATATGCACTTATTTCAAAGATATAAATAATCCTACCCTAAGGACAACTTTCCTCTATCAAATATTGACATGATAGTTGACTCCATAGTAAATTATGAAATGTTTTCACTTATGGATGTATTTTCAAGGTACAATCAAATTAGGATCACATCAGAAGACCAACACAAGATAGAAGTCACCACTCCTTGGGAAATGTTTTGTTATCATATTATACCATTCATCCTCAAAAATGTTGGGGCCACATACCAAAGAGCCATGACTATCATATTTCATGATATGGTGCATGACATTATTGAAGACTATGTTGATGACATAATGGGTAAATCAAAGACCCGTGTCGATCACCTAGTTGCACTACAAAGAATATTTGAGAGGCTTTATGAATATAAGGTTAAACTTAATCCCAAGAAGTGCATCTTTGGTGTCACCTTAGGGAAACTATTAGACTTCATCATCTCTCACTGAGGCATTGAAGTTGACCCTACCAAAGTGCAATCCATTTTTGAGATGCTACCACCTTTTAATTTGAAGTATCTCCATAGTTTTTAGGGAAAAATATAGCCCATGAGATGCTTTATTTCACAATTAGACAATAAATACCACCCCTCCACTCACATAAAAAAGGAAGGTGTCAAATTTCATTGGGATGATGAATGCCACAAAACCTTTTAGCACCTAAAGGAATATCTTTCCAATCCACCTATGTTTTTACAACCAATGCTAGGTAATCCATTTCTACTATACCTATCTAGCATAGACAAAGTCTTGGGGGGGCTTATAGCTCAATATAAGAACTATGGAAAAGAAAATATCATGTACTATCTAATTCATACACAAGTTTTGTATGAACAAAATAATATTCCCATAGAAAAAACTTTTTTAGTTGTGATTTTTATAGCCCAAAAGTTGTGGTACTAGATTTTTAACAACAAGACCATACTTATTTCCAAAGTAGATTCGATCAAGTATCTACCATATAAGAGAGTTTTATAAGGTCACATGGTTAAATGGATCATGTTTCTAAGTCAGTTCAAGATCAAGTATATCAACCACAAAGCTATAAAGGGATAATTACTTAGAGATCAGCTTGTTAACACTCCCCTTATAGATACTGAACCCCTCATTTTTCAATTCCTAGATGAGTCCATCATGACCATCATAGAAACACCTCCTAAGAAGTAGCACTAAAATCAATATTTTGATGGATTATTCACATCACATTGATTAGGGGTAGGCATATTATTTAGTACACCATAGGAATATCTTATTCCCAAATCATTCTATATCATCTTTCTTTGCACTAACAATATGGTTGAATATGAATCACTTGTTTTAGGGATACTTTAGGTGATAAAATGGCATATTTATTATCTAATGGTTATGGTTATTCTCAATTAATTATCAATTAGGTTACAAACCACTTTCAAACCAAAGATGACAAGATGGTGCTATACTAGGCCATGATCAACATTCTCAAATATAAAATCATAAAAATATAGTTTAAACACATACCTAGGGATAATAATAGGATAATATATGTCATGGCCACTATTGGTTATTTGATCTACCATATAGATAAGGTAAAAGAATATCAATTCCTCATTAAAAATCTTCTATCACATGTTTATGAACCCTCAATTATCATAATGATTTGTGATATTGTTGGTCCCATATCTATATGGTAATCCAACATTTTTAACCACCTTCATGAACATATCATGCCTCCAAACGTATTATTCAAATAACTAAAAGCCTTTTCCCACCAAGCCTCATGTTATACCTTACTTGGCCCAACCCTTTATCACCATATCTTTGATGGAACTTTGATTCATTATTTAAATTTGGTAGAAGCTAAATTATAATTAATATAAGTTCATTAATGAGTATGTGGAGCCCCATTAGCAAGGCCATCCTAGCCAAAAATCTCCTACATACTAGTTATTATTGGCCAAATATGGAAGTAGATGTAGCTACTTATGTCGAAAGGTGTGACAAGTGTCAAATACATGTCAATTTTATTCTTTCCCTAGCCAAAACACTAAAATTGATGCTTAAAATATGATTTGCAACATGAGGACTCAATCTCATTGGGACTATTAATCCTACCTCATCTAATGGCCATAAACACATCTTTATGGCTACTAAATATTTCTCTAAGTGGTTTGAAACTATAACCCTCACTTACGTAATTGGAAAATATATTTCTAAATTCATCTTCAATCATCTCATTTACCACTATGATATTCCATCTTAAATTATATCTGATAATGGATGATCATTTAAAAACAAGGATGTCAAAACACTTTATGTCAAGAACAGTATATCCAAAAAATTTATATTGTGTATTACCCACAAGGTAATGGTTAAGTAGAGGCATCAAATAAAACCATTATCAACATCTTTAAAAATATTTTCAATGATCTTGGCCATGATTGGCACCTCCAAATATTTCATGTCTTTTGAGAATACCATACTATTTATTGTACTCCAATAGGATCCACTCCATATTCCCTAGTTTATGTCACTAAGTCCATTCTTCCCATCAAGGTTAAGTTATCTTATCTATGCATCTCATTGAATAACATCTTGGATGATGAATATTATAGAGTAACTCACCTATAAGATCTAGAGTTACTTGATGAAAAATGCATGGTTGTTGTCAACAACCTTCATGCATACCAAAATAGACTTTATGGCTAGTATAATCAATGGGTCAAACATAGATATTTCAATCTTGGAGATATTGTTCTCAAAGAAAACCAAAAGAACACCATGAATAAAAAGAAGAAGAAGGGAAAGTTTAAACCCAATTGGATAGGCACATACATCACTATTACAAATTTTGACTCCAAAGCATACATACTAACTACACCAGATAGAAATGAACTTAATGAGCCAATGAACACCATACACCTCAAGCATTATTTTTCTTGAGAGAATTGAAGTATTGTCTATGAGGTACATTTACATTATACCATATCATCATCTTCTTTGTACCATACCATCTACCATTCTACCATACCTTCCCTATTAACCAAAGTTTTTTTACCCTCCCTCCCCAACCCTTTGACCTTGGTTATACTTCATTGGTTCTTTGGGTACCTTTAACAAAGGGATTCAGATCAAGTTCCAGTATTATATTTAGTATTCTTGATAGAGGTAGTATCTTGGACTAGTATGATAGTGGTTTAGCATTTGCATCCTTCATTTATTATTTTATCATTATGAGTGTTCTTGATTATAACCACCTTTGGGAAAATTAGTGTCCCACTCCATGCTATTAATTATAACTACCTTTGGGAAAGTTAGTATCATTAACCTATGTCATTATTTCCTACTTATAATTGCCTATATATAAGTTAAGAACAACACCTTGATCATATATTTTTACATCACCTTGCCATTCCTCTGTTATATTGTGTCATTTGCCTAATTTGTAAACTTGATAATTCCTAGTAAGATTCTTATACTTTAAGGTGAAACTATAATGGCTTGAGGTCCTATAATGACTATGTAGGTAACACTTGATTCATGTTAAGGTTAGCTCAATCTCCTTTTTACCATGCTCTCACCATTTTATGAGCAATTTCAAGAATTAAACACCCTCACCATTTTGTGATTTAGACCATTTCATATCTCATCATTATCAATCAAGTTGAGATGCTTCAATAAATTCCAAAACATTTGCAAAAGATATAACAAATCCTAAAAATTACAAAATCATGAAAATTGACTTAGAATTTCCATGTGAGATATAAGGCCATGAAAAAAATTGGGTTGGACCATCTTCTTTGTTCAATTTATTTCTCAACCAACTTGGTTTTTTTCCTCACATTTATAGGAGACCTACATCATATTGAGGCTTGTATGGGCTATGTAAGCATCACTTAAATACATGAGGTATCTTGGGTTAGCTCAGCCACATCTTCTTTTCTTTTTTAACAACTTTTTTATCATAGGGATTCTGTAACTCCTAACTATTTCATGAGTAACCACTTGTCACTTAGTTTCCCCATCCTTATTGGTCTTAGGCTTACACTCTTGTAATTTTATGAGTTCCTATTATGTGTATTATGTCTTCAAATTTGAAACATTCATGCCCACTTGGCTTCATTTTATTCTCTCACTATTTTATGATATCATCCCCATATTCCTCTACAATGCAATTGAATTTCCTTCCCATCATTTTCTTCTATGCCATATCCTAAGAGAACTACATTCAGACTAAAGTTCATATTGGATCTTACGTACATGGAATTATGTAGGTAGCATCTACTTGTCTAGTACATCTGGAGTCAACTCAACTACCCCTTCCCTTTCTTCTTTCCCCCTTATTGTGTCTATCTATTTCATTTTCTCTTATAGCCTCAGGGCAATGTGTGTTGTCTTGTGTGTTTTTATTTCCCTGTAGCCTAGGGGAAACCTTGTGTCACTGTTCTTGTGTTGTTATACCTATGTCATTACTATCTAGCTTAAGGGTCACCATATCATTAATAGTAACACCTCTATTACACATGCATGAATAATTTTTTTTTTTTTCACTAACATTATGATTAATCAATGTTTGTGTTTTATTCTAGTTGTTTTTTTTGCTCTTACCTTTTGTTTCTTGGTGTTTTATTGTGCCTTTTATTTCTTCATATTTTTTTGTGTTTTTTATCTATTGGTGTTTTATCTTCTTATTTATTTATTTGTTTACCTATTTATTTTATTTCATTGTTGTGCCTTGACTTATTATATTTGCATTCATTGGGTGATTCCTTACACATTATACTTAAGTCCATATATATTCATATGTCAGCATTATTATCATGGTTTTGATCACTAGTAAATTATTTTTTATTATTTATTACATCATATGTCAGTCCTTATGTATATTTTAGCTATGTTATCATGGTGTTCTATATCATGATGAATACCATCCAGTGATATAACAAAAATTAACTCAATAAATATTACAAGTAATGTTTTTGTGGTACTTCTCCTTGGTCACCTAAAAAATTCATTCCCCAAATATAGAGTAATTAAATCTTAAAATTATTTTTAATCCTTGTTAGTTAGGATGTGTATCTCCATACTAACAAGTTTCCCAAATTCATCTTTCTCATTTGTCCTAAGTTACTCTTATGCCATGAAGTATGGATTCAATTTGTAATCCCCCTTTTCAAATTTTTCATATTATTCTAAACTACAGTGCCATGATTATAACCATCTTTGGGTAAATCATTGTATTTCAACCTATCTGGATGTTAATGATTATAACCACCTTTAGAAAAATAATTATCATTATATTTCCCTACAAAGGCCTATTTTCATGGTTCTAATGATTATAACTACCTTTGGGTAAATATTTATCTATATATGCCCAACTTGAGCATGTTTTTCATTATGCTAATGATTATAACCGACTTTGAGTAAATCATTATTTTCTTTTTGCTAATGATTATAACTACCTTTAGGTAAATCATTATCTTTTTATCTTGCTATGATGATGATTACAACCACCTTTGGGAAATCATCCTTTTTCACACCTAGGGCATCTCACTATGCCACTGATTATAACTATCTTTGGGTAAATCAGTCTTTTACACCCCCCTTTACCTTTTTGTCACATCATTTTCCTTCTTTCAAAGGACTAGTTACTGACCTTCTTACTAACCACTCCCTCAAGAAGCATCCAAGGCTCATCCATTATCTATTTGGGCATTAGTCATAAAGGACCTTTTCATTCTTTGAGAAAATATTACTATGCCTATAGCTTGCCATGCCTTCCCAAATAGAGTAAAACTATAGATACCTCATTCTAGCCACAACTGCTTCTGACCATATTTTAGATTGATTCTTACCAAACATTGTAAATTAAGCTTAGAAATCACTAAACATCCCAATTTCATTTATGCATCATTTATTAATGCTCAGAATCATGTTGAGCATCCCTATTTGGAGTATTATATCATATGTAACAATAATCTCTTATAAATCCATCCCTAATTACCTTATGACCTAATAACTAGTAGTTTGGCTTATAGACCTATTAAGTGGGGCACTTGAACAATTATTAAAAGAGTTAAAACACTAATTAAAATAAATCAACTAATTAAACTAAATTAAATGCTTATCTAAATAATCCATTTGTAATTAATTAATATCTAAAAATGAAAATTCAAAATATCAAGTCTTTTCATCATTGCTTTTATGAGTTGTCAAGTTCTCCCAAAATATCTAAAAATATCTAATTTAAGAGCCATGCCTATTAATTGAAAATCATAATTACATGACAATTTTTAACTCAATTTGAGTTATCCTCAACTCACCTAAGGTTAGATTGAACTCATTCCATGTTTAAACTCAACCTTGATTCATCTTGGGTAAGAGTTAACTTTGGAGGACATAAGTACAAGGCCTTACCTATTGATCAACAAGCTATCTTATAGAAATATTATTATGCCAAAATACCTCTAACAATCTCTTTTGGTGTAAAGTTATTATGCTCAAATAGGTTTAATAATATCTTCTAATAGTGTTACCATGCCAATTTCACAAGCCAAGCCAAGCCAAACTAAGGTGCCAAGTAAAGTTCAAACAAATGGAAATTCATTGATAAAGTTTTCTTGATGCATAAATCCAAGTAAGCCACTTTAACAAGTTATTTTGGAGCTACAAAGAAGGTAAAAAGATTATTTATTTTATTTTCTCGTTGTGTTTTCATTATATGCTTGTTATAAATGCTCTCCCTAATATCTAGGCTAGATATGTTAGTGTTTAGTGTTTATTTTGATTGTATTTTATTGATTGACACTATAATAATCTCCCCTCTAAAAATTTATTATTCATAGTATTGAGTCAATCTATTGTAATAGTTGGCTCACCTTTTAGCATGGTTGCAATGATTAAATCACTCAATCTTACCAATTTTATAAATTAGAGTTGATTATATCATCTAACTTCACCAGATTTATAGGATGGAGTGATTAAATGATCCACTCTTATTAGATATATAGTGTTATTTGGTTGGATCACTCATACTCGCTAGGTTATAAGTATGATTGGGTTCTATGATTGAGATAAGCTCAATGGTTATGTGAAAACTCACCTTTTCACTAAGGTTGGGGGAATGTTACCTTCCAATATATATGTATGTATGTATATACTTTCAAGTTTCAAAATTATTCTAATCTCAACTTTACTAATTCATAATGAAGTATCTCTGCAAATCAAACTACCAAAAGGCAAGATGGTTGCACCAACACACATGTGTACTCCTAACCTTTCTCTCTTTACTTTCAATCATTTCAAATTCTTTCAATTTCAAATTTTATAAAATAGTTATATATTGTAACATGTTCTTAATTATAGGTGAGTCATTGACAAATCTCTCAATATGGGCTCACACAAAGACAAAGTGTATTTTACACACTCAAGTATACATTTATTTCCTTTAAACTATTAATTTCATTACTAAATTAAAGGGAGGAAATATAGACACTAAATCTGAATTATATAGCACCTTGATCTTGTACACTTATAAAATATGTATCATGGTTATACCCTTCATCTTTAAGACCTTCTTATTACTGAAAGACTCATTTTTATTAACCCTTTTTTTCCAAATTGCTTATCACATATCCTAACCATATATTATTCTAATGAGAAGGATTTATATACTATACAAAATCTTATAAACCTCATCATTATCCTTCTCTACCATTTTTAGACATGCACCTATATTATAGCTTTTCAAACACCTGAATCTTAATTAGATGCCTACATCAATGCAAGTATCCATTTTCTAGCTAAGTATTCAGTGCCCAAAATTCATCCAATTTATAAATTAAACATATCCTAAAGGTTAGCCTAAGTGCTTTAGTATATTTTCAAAATTGATTGTTAAATATATAAGATCAACCCTTATGAATTCCACACCTAAAAAATACTAGGAGCTCATAAGGTAACTTAGCAATAATCACTCAATCAAGTATTCAAGTAAGAAAACCTACCCTATTCATCCCTATTTCCATATCAATCATAGGAGTTGTATCCCCGTAGGTCTAAAATACTAAAGGATCAACCCATGAGCCATATTTTCTAAGTTACAAGCTAGGACATTGTATGTACTTGCTTATCACATATTTTATCTTTATGATCACACAAGCCAACACATATGGGAGAACTACGTAAGTCTATGTCCTTCTTCAGCATATTGGATATGTAGGTAGTGCCTATTAATAGAGAAGTTCTTGGGGTAGTTTTATATTATGTTCTCACTAACTTAATTTTCCCATAGTCACTCTAAGGGTCACGAATCTAGGGTTTGATCATTTAACAAACAGAGATGACATGTGCACATGATATGTATACATCAAAAGATAGAAAACAAAAAATATATAAGTGTCAATTTGTCACATCCAAATCTAGTCAATATTTTGTACATGACACCTATGTCTAGTTCAGATACCAGTGTCAACGTAACTATCTAGATCCAAGTCCAAATAGTAAAAAATATAGAATCTAATGACTACTCTAATATCTTGATCTAATCTATTTCCATCTTATTTTATCCTAGATCTATATGCACATAGCAAACTAGCTAAGTACTCTCATTTCTAATTTATTGCAATATCAATTAATAGTTATACTTTCTATTTTTAGCATATTTTAGTATTTAAATTCATAATATTATTTATCTAAGTTTCTAAATTAATTGGTTTTCTATAGATATGTTTATTACATTTGTGCTTATTCATTTATATATTATTAACCCTAGATACCTCATGTCAGAAAAATTATGATTAAAAGAGTATATCATCACATGCCTAGTCATTTAAAGTGCAAAAACTGAGAAGTGAACATGGAAATTAAAACCCATAACACATAATGGAAATTTAGTAAAAGGTAAACCAATGTGTCTCTCTATATATGTGTCATAATAATGTTGAGTTTATAAAATATAAGTCGTCAATATAGTCACCTCTATAGAGGGTCAATGTATCTCAAAATCTTAAAAAATAAAAAGAAAGGTGTACAATATTATCAATAGGTACAATAAATCAAGATCCTATCCTCCTCCTTTAGGAGGGTCCTGATGTAGAAGAGTGATGGGGATTATGTATCCTATGTTGTCTCATACTAGTACCACCCTAATAAAATGTCTCTTCAACTGAAGGGCTCCTATCTCTCCTCTCACTGATGCCTCCCTCTAAGTTTGTGCTTCATGTCCATCAGATAAAAGAATTCATACTTATGATGTATACCATCATTTTTACCATCGCTTATACTCTCTTATCTCTCACCTTAAGAGTGTTCTTATCCATCCTCAACCTAATCAGTGTCACAAATGCATGGTAGGCTAGAGAGAAGACATTAGTATGTCAACCTATCCTAAAAGGCAATCTAGGATGCACCAGTAGCTTGTCTTTGGTCATATTCATGCCCATCTAAAAAAATATTTATCAAGGGTCCTTGATCATGGTCCTTCATCTATTCAAGGTATATACAATCATAAACTAGAAGAATTGATGTTAAATATAGTCATAAAAAAATTGAAGTTGTAAATCATCTAAGAAATTGATCCTAAAATTGAAGTATCAAGTAATAAGATAAAATGCATAAATTAATGGTTTACCTAAGTCATCCTCATGTCAATATAGATTAGAGTCATCCACATCATGGTCCTTTTCTAGTTTAATATACTTTAAAACCTTTTCATCTCCTCCTCCCTATTGTTGTTGCCACACTAGATCATGTTCACGAAGATCTTATTGTGGTGGTGGTGGTGGAACTAACTTCTACTACCCTATTAGGTCCTACCCCCCATATAAATCCTACCTAAATGACCTAAGTGATAAGAACCCCTCATACAAGTAAGTGTCATGCCAACAATCATAATCTCCCTACCCATGCCTCTTGCACACCTTTATACAACTATTGGTATGGGAATTTCTCCCACATAGGGCATGTCAAACTATTGAGGCACCTTGTCCACTAGGTATACCTCAACCTATAATAATGTGTTTCATACTTGGTTGGCCTCAAAGGTTGTCACAAGATAATAAGCCTCCTAATTTAACCTTTTATGGTTTAATTATGTAAATTTTATGTTTAGATTAAAGGACTGAGATATATAAATTAGTTAAATAAATGTTAATAATTAAGCACTAATTTATTATGGCATTTTCCCTTATTTAACTTTATAAAAATATAAATTAATATTCATAAATATAATCTTTTTAAAAAGTGACTGTCGTAGATGATCTAGGTTCTAAAAACTAAGTTCTAGATAGTTTTGAGTGTTGTCAGTAAGATTCTATTGTTTGTTTGATTACTAGATAGTAGTGCCCCATATAGATAGTAGTGTCATATTAGTGGATTTTCCTCAATATAGAGTTAATGTCCCTTTTGTGGGATTATTCTTATTTTTTAGGAGTACTTGTGCCTATTTTTTATGCCTTGTTCCTACGTGCATAAATCTTGGAGATCTATGTTATGCCTGAAAAACTATATTTAATGTGAAAACCTTAATGATCTTTATAAGTATGGCATGAGCAATAATTGTGTGTTTACTAGTAGGATAGGTTGGAAATCCTCAACACCCTATTGTGAAGAGAGTTTCCTACATACCAATACTCAAAAGAGGGATCAATATTGATGTATTTCTCCCACCTAGTGCTTGATGTAAGTGAAAGTAAATGTTAGAATGAGAGTGGACTTGGGTTCTTTAAATGTGCTTGATCTTTGAAATCTTTGAAAATTGGGCTTATGGATATTTTAGATGGTATTATGCATAATTAGGATAGAATAGGGATCAAATACCTTAATTTTACTCAACTTATCTTTGGTTTGAATGTGTTTTGGAATCTATTTCCCATCTAATTAATAAAGGTTAATTAAACTTGTATTTATAGATATTTATAGCTTATGTGGATAAGAAAATGTGATTAGGATGACCTTAAGAATGGCACACATTTGAAAAATTATCTATTGATAAGATTTAAGGCTAAGGACAATAGCACCAAGTTGGGGACACTAATGTCATGTGGTTGTAGTATGCCAAATGTAATGTTAATGTCCACTTGGAAGATTGCTAAGAAAGTTGGGTTGGGATCTAAAAAGACAACCTTCAGACTATGTTTTGATTGATTGTAGGTGACTATGGTATTTTTAATAATTGAAAAAGTGTATCTAAGGCTATATTATAGGTATAGGGCTAAGCTAGGAATAAGATAACTCAAGTGACACTTAGCATCCAATTACCACGTTTAGGTGATTACATTTGCCCCCTCCCCTTTGTGTTAGTAATGTAGTAAATTGAAATGACTAGTATAAAGGAAAAATAAATGTACCTAGACTTACCTTGGAGGTGAATCCTATGTAGCTGAGTCTGAGTATACAAATTTGGGCTTGAGTATGTGAAACATGATTTAAAGTAATGTCTTATAATGAAACATGCAAGAATTGATCCTTACTTAAGAGATTATAAAAAGTAAAATACTATGTTAAAATAAAGTAATTGAGTAAAGCTTAGTAAAAAGACAAGAAAGGAATGAATACTCCTCATCAAGTATACAAACCAATGCATGAACCTAGTGACAACTTGTGTGTGTGAGTGTACATAGTGATCATATCTTTGATTAGCTTAAACTAAGTTGATGGCTTTCTTAATATTCATATGGGTAGCTCTAGAACTCAATCTAATTTTGAATCCATCATTGCCTACCCCTACTCAATGGATCTTGATCTATGAATACCTTAGATAAGACTAGAAGTGTGTCTAACCCTCTCATGTAGGTGGTTCAAGAACTTAAGTAGGTCATGACTCTATCATTGTCCACCTATGTGAAGTAGATGCATACTTAAATGAATTTAGTAAAGTGTTAAAATTATATAAGTAAATCTAACTGTGTATGTTGGATTCATAGACACTCGGGTATATTAAGTGGATCTAGGCCACTCAAAAATGCCAATCACTATAGATGGAGTAATGCATGAATCTTGTGACAAACTGAAATGTGATAGAAAGTGTATATAGTGTAGAGAATGACATGGAATTTTTCATTCCTCTAATCAACCTGTGTGTAATTAAATATATGGAAACTATGTGCAATGCACATGCCCCCCAATCTGGTATCTAAGTATATTAAATTTGAAATGAGTATGTAATAGTTGAATCTATGTAACTAAAAAAAATATGGGAGTGATCATGCCATGTATGATACCCTTGAATCTGATAACTTGGTATAAAAATTAAGCTAAAATGAATGTATCTGAGCAAAATTTGAACATAGCTATCAAATTTATGATTGTATCTATGTAAATATATATTGTACTTGGTGTACTAGTTTGAATGATCTAGATTGTCCCAAAGTTGGGGCTACTAGATAATAGTGTCTTGTAGTGGATAGTAGCACCCTGTGGTGTTAGTATCATAATTTTAGTGCTAATGACTAACTCATTTTAAATATGGGTGATCCGAATTATTGTTTGAGTCTCTATTTTTTTGTGCCTACCCTAAGTCTAATTTTTAAAACTAATCACATGTGCTAAAATTTATCTCTAAAAAAAAAATTATGATCTTGATCAATGTGACAAACTCATATGAATGCCCCCTCTTTTGAGGATAGTTGTGAAATTTGTGTAAGAATTACCCTATAAAAATGTATTTCTATAAAATGTGTTAGTCAAAGCATGTGCATTATATTCTAATATAATTTACAAAAATAACATCAGAATGTAAATGAATTTGAGCATAAGTAGATAATGTAATATGTATGTTGTAAGCTAGCATTGTACAAGGATAACAAGATAGATGTAATCAATGTGTATAGTATCAAATTTCATTAACTACCTAGGGGTATGGGGTGGGATGTCCATCACAGTACCCAAGTAGGAAGGGTAAATGCATGAGGTCCCTCACGGTATCAAAAATTAGTGTGTGTGTAAAAATTAAATATAAGTGTCATGGAGTAGAGGCATACAATGAATCATAAATACAAACACATGAGAAATACAAAAAGGTAGGCCAATGGGAAATAATACAAGGGACATGGATACATGTCACTAAATCTGATAAGGAATACATACAAAGACATGTTTAAATGTCCATATATACAAGAAACATGCATTTTGGATTAGATCCACATAGAAGGACATGTTCAAATCTCTGCATATAGAAGTAGGATAAGGCACATACAAGGTACATGGGCACACATCCAAGGCATAAAAATAGAGAAGTGGCATGGAGCCAAAGAGAAATGGCATATTCAAATGCCCTTGAAGATGGAAGAAGCATAGGAACACAATCAAGTCTAATCAAGTAAAACTAGAAATGAAAGCATGTATAACTATGTAGTATAAATCTATGTAGATTTTAGGATGTATATATACTGAGTCTAATTAGTGATAGTTATAAAAAAAAATGAGCAATGAGGAACAATGATCAATATCAAGATAAATAAATGTGTAAACTAGAATTTATAGTATGTAAAGATAAAACCTGGTTATAGTAATTGTGTATGAGATTTCCCCTAGTGGTTGGATGTATCAAATTTATAAACTTGGATCAGTGTATATGGCCCCAATGGGTAGATGATAGCTGGTCTAGATCATTTTAGTGTATTAAAGTCCTCTCTAGAATCTACAAACACTCAAAAAGAACAAGTGAAGCATGTGTATGATAAAATTGACTATACTAGGATAACTAGCAATATGAAATATCTAGAAAGTAGTAAAAATGTAAACATAGCAATGCATAAAATCTATAAATTTTGTATTTTTGAAATATCTAAATGTTTTTGAATTTTTTTATGTTATATTATTTTTATTTTTTTATTTTAATCTATGTACAAACACATGACAATAAACTATGTATAAGGAGTGAGAGAGAGAAGGAAGTATGTACAAGGATAAGAACCATACTAACCAATGAGTCTAATGGGAAACTCAATATCATCATGACCTTGTCAAATAGGGTAACTATGATCATACATGAGGTGTGAAATGGCAACTATAATCCCATGATTAGTTGTGTTATATAATCTAAGTCTGGATTTGCCTATGTAGTGATGTTATGATGTTGTGGCACAGGGTGTGATGCCCTATGAATTGTAGGCATCTTAAGGACCTATCTAGTAGAAGTAGAATTTTTAGGTGATATAGGTGCCCTATGGTGAGAACCCTTATAACCCAATATAAATAATCTCAATGTAAATTGAGTAGATGAAGATCCTATATAATTTGTGACGTATGTCTGATGCAAGAGTCTCTCTAATAATGGTCTCTGTGGGAGAGTATGTGTATGTGTAGATATTGTAAGAGTAGACTTGGCCTACTTTTATGACTCTATTAAACACTATGATTTATGCATAGGAGATGTACTATCAACTATAATTGATAATCATGTAATATCTGGTAATGGTGTTAGAACTATAACTAGTTTTTATGTTGAAACATTAGTTGGAAACTATGTTAAAACTACCTATGGGATGGGTAGAGGTTACTCATATGGGACACCCTAAAACTCAACCACCTAATTACAATGTATATACTTCAAGCATTAGTGTACTATATACGAGATGGCTTAGAGATGCTATAACCATGACCTACCCAATAATATATCGAATACACCTGCACTAAGTACTATTAAGAATTGAGTGGCTATATTTTTTGGTCCAACCTATAATGGAAGCATAATCTCCCTAATGAAGCTCTAAATTTGGCCACTAAAATCACTAATTATTGTATATGTGGGGAATATATCTTAATCTATATATCCCAAGTATTGTAAGAGTGTCATAATACACATATTTATGCTTGACCCATTGTCAACCATAAAACTTTGAATAAGATAGTGGTCTATATATGCTTGTATAAAGAGGTCATGTACATATATGTTATCATCCAAAATCACCTACTTTTAAAATGTGATAAGTGGTCTCAATGGCACTATAGTGTGATACATGACAATAATGTTATGTGGTAGATGTGTCTCCTCTATAACTATGTGATAGGAATCTGATGGTGGATGCACCTAGTATGTATAGTGAACACCTGATGTGCCCACTGATTCATTAAATGTATGCTTTGGGAGAGGATAAAAAAATATATTTAGTGTTTTTACATCTATTTTTTGTTATTTTGGTGCCTCTTTGGGTATTCCCATATCAATAATATTAACCTTAACAAGATCTTGTATCTTGTGCTTTAAGATAATGCATATGTTTGTCATGTGGATTATTGCCTTATGATACTCTCAAAATGCATTTGAATCATAACCCTTTAAAATAGGTCACATAATATCAACATCTTTAATGGGAGAGAGAGATATGACATTGCATTCTAATAGTTTTTGTAGTTATTATGCTAGTGACTTTGGAAGATTAGTAAAGACTCTGCACTAAGGAGTGGATAAAACAAATCTAGGAGAAGGCTCAAAATATACATTTACTATGGCCTTTTGATCACTTTTTTTTTCCCTTACCTTGTATGGAGGTTTGTTTTAACTCTTAATAGTTTATTTTGATCTATTTGTGTACTTGAGTTTTCCCATTGATAAGATTTTAACCTCTCTTTCCTTGACTATGTGGCTCATATCCATAAATGTGGGAAACTTCTTGAATAAGATAGATTCATGCATTTTTGGTAATATACTCTATGTAAATATATCTTTAAGATCTTTTTTTGATATGGGGATAGTCAATTTAGATAATATTGTCTTGTATCGTAAGACATAATCAGTAATAGGCTCATTTAACTTTTTCTTTAACTGTGTCACTTATGCATATGATATCATATCACTAATGTTGATAGAGAAGTGTGATAGGAAAATGTTGGATAAAGTATTGAATGTTGTGATAGATTAATTTGGAAAATCATAGAACCACTATAGGGCATAATCTGTGAGACTATGTGGAAATAGATTCATAAGAAGTCAATCATTGGATACATAGTCCAATCATGATACATGAAAGGCTCTGAGGTCATGCTTTAGATCACCCTTGCCATCATATAATGTGAGCTTGGGTTGATGGCAAAATATTTTTTTCTATGTGATGTGTCAAATGTGTATGCAAGAGAATGTTCAAATCCAAGGCATGTGATGACCTAGTTACTCCCTTCTCAAGATGTAACATCTTAGACTACAAAGTAAGAACCTCATGAATAAGGGATTTTACATCTATATTTGGGGAAATAGCCATAAGTGGTGTAGCTATCACTAATGGTTGAATAACAATCTTGGGTTATGTTATTTGAGTTGGTTGAGTTAGCCCTACTAGAAGTGTAACAACATTATTAATTGGAGTGGTTGAAGATTGACCATTATTTATCTTATTCTTGATTTCTAATATGGCATGTAGAATACTTGCATGATCAAGGGGTTGTTCCTAAATTCTATCTTTAAAGCCCTATAATACCTCATCTTTATTCATAATTATGGCATTATTGTTAAGTGGAGGTAGTGTGTCTTGACTCTCAATATGGACCTCATCTTGATCTTAGTTATATTATTCATCTTTGGATGCATTGTCATTGAATTCCACATAATCAGGGTGTGAAGGATTCATAACTATATTTTTAATAGGTTCTTTGTCCTTGTTATAGGCTTGGATGGTAGGAATTTGAATATGCTCTATAGGATTACCACCTAGTCTAACACTTCTTCTTAGTGGAAAAGAGATAGGTTTTTTAGATAACATATAGAAAACAAATTAAAATAGAGATACTACATAGAATATATGAATTCTAAAAAATTAATAGCAACTAATGAAAATAGGATAAAAAATGATACAAACCCTAAGACCATCTGGGTTAGGGTTTTTGAAATCTAGGGTTTTCTGCACCAATTTAAATTATATACAAAATAAATTGAAACCCTAATATAAAATTGATTTAATTTAGCTAGGTTATCTAAAAAAATAAAAAAATCAAAAGTATGTAGAAATAAATTATTACACAAAAATTTAGATTAAAGAAAGCTAGGGTTTGAAGCAATATTCAAAGTACATTGGGTTTACCAAATGATTTAACCTTTTAGGGTTTAACTATGTAAATTTCATGTTTAGATTAAAAGGTTGAGATGTCTAAATTAGTTAAATAAATTGCAATAGTTAATCACTAATTTTTCATGGCATTTGACCTTATTTGACTTTATAAAAATAATAATAAATAGACATAAATATAGATTTATCTAAAAAGTGACTGTTACAGATGATCTAGGTTCTAAAAACTAAGTTTTATATAGTTCTAAGTGGCATCAATAGGATTCTAGTCTTTGTCTACTCATTGGATAGTAGTGCCCTATATGGATAGTAGCACCATACTAGTGTAGTGTCCTCAATGTGGTACTAGTGTCTCCATTGTGGGAATTTTCCTATTTTTTGGGAGCACTTGTGCCTATGTTTTGTAGGTCTTGTTCATGCACACACAAAACCTAGAGCTTTGTGTTGTGCCTCAAAAACCTAATTTAATGTGTAAACCTTAATCTTCCTTACAAGTATGGCATGAGCAATAATTGTGTAATTGTTATAAGGATAGGTTGGACATCCTCAACACCCTGCTATGAAGAGAGTTGTCTACATACCAATACTCCAAAGAGGGATTAAGTTTGATGTAGTTTTCCCACCTAGTACTTGATGCAAGTGTAAGTTAATGCTAGAATAAGAGTAGATTTAGATGCCTTGAATGTGCTTGAGCTTTGAAATCTTTGAAAATTGGTCTTAAGGCAGTTTTATATGGTAGTTTGCAAAAGTATAGCAAAATAGGGATCAAATACCTTAATTTTTCTCAACTTGTCTTTGGTTTGAATGTGCTTTTGCATCTATTTCTCATCTAGTCAATAGAGGTCAATTAGACTTATATGTATAGAGATTTGTAGCTTGTACAGATAAGAAATGTGCTTAGGCTAACCTTAAGAGGGTCACACATTTGAAAAAGTATTTGTTGGGAAGAGTTATGGCTAAGGACAGTAGCAACCAGTTAGGGACACTAGAACCATATAGTTGTAGTGTCCCAAATGTGGCATTAATGTCCACTTTGTATGCTACTAAGCAATTTAGGTTGGGATCTAAGAAGACAATCATAAGACTATGTTTTGGCTTACTATAGGTGACTGTAGTCTGCTCAATAACTTAAAAAGTGTGTCTAAGGCTCTAGGATAGGTCTAGGGATAATCTAGGAATAAGGTAACTCAAATGACACTCTTAGCATCCAATTACCACTTTTAGGTGATTACACATCCCCATCCCATTATCTAATCATGCCCTGGTAGGGTAGGGCTATCAAATCTATCATTATAAGAATACTAACGGCCTAAAGCAAAGCATCAAATAATGCCATATTTATACATATTGAGGCACCAATGGCCTATGCATCCCTAATAACTATTCCCATTAGGTAGGGTATCATCATCTCATATACCCAACTCATGAGGATCTATGGGTGACTGATCAAGAGATATCCCAATCTAGCCACATGGTATAAGTCCTTCTAAGTATGATCCAAGATATCTTAGCTCTAGGAAAGTCAATCTACTTTCTCCTCAATATTGTAGATAACTGGGGACTAGTAAAAGAGAAACTTGTTAGTACCTTATCCCCCACCATTTGATAGGTAAGGATACTAATGATCAATTTCCAAAGATTAGGTATCATTGATCCTTAAATCCTAAAATTCTTAATTTTTCACTTTACACTCTTATCAAGTGCACCCACATCTCAAAAATGGCTAGCCCAGCCTACTACCTCAGCGTTGATTTTGGCCTCCTAGAGGACCACCAACTGACCTATAGTTGGTAGACGTGATCTTGTATACATCTAAGAGAGTGGTGGTCCACTCTCCTAAGTCATGAAGAAACATGAAAAAGTTCTAGTCAATGTATTAGAAGGTGAGTAGGTTGCACAACAACTTGTTCATGGTAGGGATGATCCCCACCTATGCCACTCATATAATGTCAACTCAATTAATAATATTTAACTCATTTTTCATCAAAAGCACCATTATTATAGGGATCCACTTTTGCTCCTGAGATCTATGTTATAAACCTTAAATTTAGATGTGTAGGATTATCTAGGGTTAAAGGGTATTAGATTAACTTTTACATAAGTAGGGTGAACTAACCTAATGAGTAGGCCAATTAATATAAACATAGATAAGTAATATTATGAAGTTATACAACTAAGATTGCTAAAAATAGTAAAGTGTGGCTACTAATAGATATTGTAATAAACTGGGAACAATAATACTTAGTTATTATGTTCATGCAAGTTTGACCTAGAATAGGTTGTAAGTGAATTAGAAGATGATCTTAGAAAAATCATTAGATTCTAAGAATATTATTTATGTAGTTTAGGATGTTTGCATCAAATCTAGATAGTTGCATCAACTCAGGTGTCTAAATTTAACATAGGTGTCTTATACATAATACTAACTATATTTAGATGCAACTAACTAAATCCTTCTAAGTTTTTGATCTTCTTTCTTTTGGTCTCTTCAAATCATGCATAGGTTTTCATTCTTTATCAAATGATAAAACCCTAACTTCCTCACCCTTAGAGTGACTAAGAAATATGGGTTAGAGGATCATAGTGTCGAGCTACCTCAATGACCACTCTATCAATGGGTATTGCCTGTATAGACAATACTCTAAAGAGGGCCTCAAATTTATGTAGTTCTTGTCTATATGTTGCATTGTGTGTGAATAATGCAATGTGTGATAAGTAAGTACAACAGTGACCTAGATTATAACTAGGTAAACATGGCTCATGAAATTCTCCTTCAGTACTTCAGACTTTTAGATATGTTGTCTCTATGATTAATATAGAAATAAGAGAGACTAGGGAAGCTTTGATCACTTGTGTGCTAGATTGAGTGCTTTTGGTAATTTAGCTTGGTATTTCTAGGTCTTATTAGGTTATAAATGAATTAGGGTTGATCATGTAATTATATCAATCCCTTTGTATAATATCTTGAATTAATACTCTTAAGCTAACCTTTAAGATATGTTTCATTTATAAATTGGATGATTTTAGGGCACTTGATACTTGAATCAGAATAGGACACTTGTATCAATATAGGTGTCTAACTAGGATACAAGTATATGTGCAGTTGGAAAATTGGTGTAGGCCTAAAACTTATAGAGACAAAATATAAGTAGGATTATAACATTCTAAGCAATATACAAGGTTTGAATCATCAAAATAACATTGGTTGGACTAAGAGATAAGCAATGAGGCATAGAAAGATAGTGTATACAAGCCTTTTGGCAATGATAAATGTCTATAAGTTGAAGGTACATCCATGATATATATTTTCCAAGTGTACAATACAGAAGTGCTATATAATTTGGAAATAATGTCTACATCCCCCCCACTTTAATCTAGTAATGAAATTTTTAGTTTAAAATAAAATAAATTTGTACTTAGGTGTATATAACACAGCTTTTATTTTCTTGAATCTAACTTAAGTGCTTCGATGGTGACTAACTTGAAGCCAAGAGCATGTTTCAGTATATAATCTAAAATTAAAAGCTTTAAAATGATTGAAATTAAAAGTGTAAGATTTTGGATTACACCTATATATTGATGCAACTGTCTTACCTTTTGAAAATTTCATTTGAAAAATGTATCATTATGAATCATTAAAATTGAGATTAGGAAAAATATAAAATTTATAAAATGCATATATCTAAATAAATAGAGAGATATTGGAGGACACATGCCCCCAACCTAGATAAAGGTGAGTTATCACTTTGCAGTTGAGATTAGCTCAACCATACAACCCAATCATACTTATAACCTAGTGAGTGTGAGTGAACCAAGACAACTCACACTATAAATTTGGTGAGGTTGGATGATGTAATCAAATCCAACCTATATACTTAACAATATTGAATGATTTAATCACCTCAACCATACCAAAAATTGAACCAACTATTGTAGTAGATTAACTCAATACAGTCTATAATAATCCAACCTAGTGAACTAAAGTTTATAGAAGTGTTTGAAATCTGAAAGTTAATTTGATTTTGTAATATTAGGCACATAATACATAGCATATGAACCTCAGATATTTCTCATGCTTAAACTATATATAGTAATGGTACCAATGTATATAATTCTACCATGAATGTGTATCTAAATCATAAGACTATGAATTTTAGCCAATTTAAAATTGTTTGAGTGTGGATAATATTTTTCCTAAAACTTGCATCCACTATAATTTGAAACTATAATTGGTGTAAGTGTGGACAACATGTTTCCAAAACATGACCCCATTTTAATCTAAAACTAAAAATTGATGTAAGTGTGGAGAACATGTTTATAAAACATGCCCCCACTACAATCTAAATCTAAGAACTGATGCAACTACCAATATGGAAGACATATTTCCAAAATATTAAGATAAATATGGATTTAAAAAGGAACTTGTAAGAATCCTAAAAAATGGAATTCATTTCGTATTTCATCAAATATATCTATCAAATAAAAAATAATTCACTTAACCATATTAATTAAGTGGGGCCATTTGCACATTCAAAACATCTAAAAATACTTCACTTCATTGCTTTCTTTTGTCTTGTCTTAATAGTTTTTTAAAATGCTCCACTTAATTACTTTTTTTCTTTTTTTATGATTACTTATTTTCTTTTGTCTTGTCTTAAAAAAAATTAGATACACTCCACTCAAATGATTTTTTGCTTTCTTAATTTTTTCTTGTCTCAATAATTTTTATATTATCTTAGTTTTATTTTTTTATGTATCAGTTCATTCCTTTGGCACTATCATCCATTCTTGGCACTCTCCTTTATTTTTCTGCAAGTAATATTCATGAAATCTTGGTTTGTTGGAAATATAAACTTGTAATAGGGTCTATGTAGAATCTGTAGCTCCTCCTTCAACTGACCCTTTATAAAAGGTGATCCTTTTCTAAAACATTATGTATATATTTACATAGGTGCATAGAAAATTCTATGTATATTTATGAAATTATATGAAAATAATAATCCCAATGATGATGAATAGATTCAAATGCAACTACGTAATTTTTAGAAAGGGATAGATATTTTTGCATACTATATTGTTTATATTTTCAATTTGATTTTATCATTTAAGTCTAGGCATGTGTGTCCATATAATCATATCAATAATTTATTTTACCATTATTCTCCTTTTTAATCTACTTGAAAGTTGTATATTGTTGATATTTTATTTAAAACATTTATCAGAAAGAGTTTAATGAAAAATTTGGTTTCAATCTTAGTAAAAAGTGGAATACATGATTTGTGAGCCTTCCAAATATTCATTGGTTAATTACCACTTTTTCTTGCATTTCATTCTTTCCATAAATTTCATGTCTATCCAATTGATGTCTAGAATTTCAAGGAGTGGGGTATATTTTAGAAGGGTAGGAACAAACAAGAAGATGACCTAAAAAGCTTTCTATGAGTCCTCAATATCTAGTTACATGGGAATTGATAATAGATTTGACTAATTATTGATTAATTTTAATTCCATTCATTAGTTAGATCAAAAAATTTATGAAGAGATAGAGTTATTGGATATGCACAAGGTGGGAAATTCACAGATGTGAAACCAAACTCCAAAACCTTTGCCAGCATCATCCCATCTTGAGCCAAAACATGAGCTTTAGAATCAATTATGAATATTCATCATAGCACAATTAAAGGTAGTTTATAGCTGTTATAGTTATAACCACCCTAGTATATCTGTACAGAAAAATTTAGGAGCATAGATTGCTCAATTTATGAATGTCACTTCTTTTAAACATGTAAGGAGAGAAGGGGTCAAGTTTAAGACCTCAGCATCAATCTTATGATAAAATTGGCTATTTATAATGACCCTAAATTTTGTCCCCTCCTAAATTATGACTATGATAATCTTGAGAGGACTTAACTTGCATTTGGTGGACTTAATTCCCCACCACCACCCCTAAATGCTTCTTGATTATGTTTTACCATTCCCAAAAAATAATTATGAAAAACTTAAGTTTCAACCTCACTCTCACATTGAGGGATGCCTTAAATATTTAGCATTACCACCCTCCATTTTTTTTCTTTGTGGAAGCTACAATAGAATGGAAATGACAATGTAGTGAGGGTTTGTTTTCCTAAAACTAAGGTTTGAATGTTTATCCATGGTATCCATTTTCCCCTATCTTTGGGATAAAGTGCTCAGTAATAAAAGGAATCTTTTTGTTCCATTTTAAATTTATATAGTGGATTTGTATTATTTATTTGAGTTGTAAATGACTTCCTAGTTGGGCTACTTTGTTTGAAGTTGAGATTTCATAGTAGTTTGTGTTTATCCCCTCTCAGAGTGTTTAGTTCAAAGTAGTTTGTGAATTTGGATGGAACTTTATATATTTTCAATTTTATATGGAGGACCTATTTTGAATTTTGTATATTAATAAGGTAAAAGGATTAAAGGGTAAATGAAAAATGTTTTTGAAAAGGTATGTGCTTCTATTATATGTTCCTTCCTTTCTCCTCAAAATTATATTTACTAGTGTTTCAGCATCCCCCTATACCCTGGTATTTTTTTCTCTCTCCATAATCTACTCAACCATTTATTCTCCTATAGATCATGACATCCCCTCTCAAATAGATCAGTGTGAATCCTCAAGTGTTCTAAGGAGCACATGCCTAACTAACTGAAAAGAGGAAGTTGAAAGGATAATTAAGGTAGAGACTATAACTTTGATAAATTACTAAACCTTAGATGATTTTCATAGAGCCTATTTCATTTAATTAATACATAATTTCACATTGTCCCTATAATGGAGAACTATTGGTGCATAGTTGATCTCTTTCACCATATTAGGAATTTAGATGAGTCAAAGAGTTTATCAATAAAACTCCAATAAAACCTTATTCTTTTATTTGAGGATATTTATTAGTCACTTGTATAAATTATAACAACATAGAGTTGGGACTAATTATTGTAGAGCACCTTGTTTAGTTAGACCTAAAAAATGTTGTTCATTATTTTTTTCAAATTCTATGTAGTGGATGGTAGGTATTCATTGTCAATTTTAACTAACATTTAATTTTATTCTTATAATTTATTTTTAGGAATAAATGTCACTTAGAAGACCTAAAATTGAGATAAGATCTATTGTCATTTACAACATAAAAGATGATGATGAGAATTAGATTCTAAAGACTTTATTTATTGATTCATTGGTTACAATGAGACCTTCAATGAATGGTGAAAATAAAGTAAGAAGAAGGAATTATTATGTGTCAAACACCATTGGAAATGGAATATTTCAAGATGAGCCAAGGAGGTAAACAAATATTATAAGTTAAAATTGCACATGTATAATAAGAAAGATATGTTTAAGGAATTAATTATGGAAATGGAGGACTTCCTAAAAATTGGTTATAACTATGAGTAAGGAATCATAATTTTTTTCAAGTTCACCACGTTTTATTTATTGGCTATATTATTCTCTTATCAAAAAAAAATTATCCATGTTTTTAAAAAAGATTTGACATTTTTTTTATTATAGGCTTGTGCATTTCAAATTAGGAGTGGGAACTAATTGAATGCATTACTAGTACCTTATATGATGTTCATTATAAAATTTAATAAATTATGTATGCTGAAAAGGACCCTACATGGTTTTTGAAATAAGGGATATGGTTATATAAATATACATATGTTCTTCCAAAAATTGGTGCATCACATTGAAAAATGGAAGAGATCATTTTTCCAATGATTAATTCAATTATATGGCCAACTAGGATGAAATCATGTGCACATCATTTTATTCATGCCAATGGAAATTTTTTGTCATATGTTTAAGGATGAGATGTCCATTCAAAAAACCAAAAAAACATATGTCAATTCATCACCTTTTAATAGATTATTATAATATTTATTTTACTTTGATTGGGATAAAAGAGTGCACTATTAAAATGAAGAAGAAATATAATGCATATTATCTCATGATAAAATTTCCTTCAAATAAAAATTTAAATTCTCATTTTTTAATAAGTTTATAATCATATTTTATAATATCTATATGAATGATTTCTATTAATGTTTTAGATATTGGATTTCAAGGTAAGTTTTATACATGTCATTCCAATTCTGAAGGTGGAGATATGTTCATCAATTAGGTCAATGGACATGGATCCAAAATTACCAAGATGACAATGATGGAACACATTCTCCAAAAATATTTTTTCTATTTTGATGAATGTTGGACTTTAAAAACATTATCAATGGAATAAAAGTGGACATTGTTTAAAGTAAGACAACATCTTAAAATAAAAAAGAGATTAGTGATTTCATATTTTTACATAATGGAAAAAATCTAAGTTACATTTATTTTTTTACATAAATTAATTTTGAATATAAATTTAAATGTTTGTTATATTCGAATATGCAAATAACTATTATTATTGTATGTTTATAAATGCTTAAGTTGGAAAGAGACGGGAAAGTATCATGCTTTTCAAGGATTGTGTTCACCCTGAAACATTATAAATCAATAAATATTATGACTAATTTCATGAAATATTACTTTGCATTAATAGACTTGACGAATTATATTATTTAGACACTATATTTATGGCAGTATTTAATAATTATAATAACTGAACATGTTTCATTTTAGCCTCTATTTTTCAACATTTATTGATCATCATTCCAATTAACATATGCATGTCTTTAGAATTCTAAGATTACTAATCCAATGCTTAGATCAGATGATGTAACCATACCTTTATCTATTATTGATATATTATATTAGTTTTTCTTAAACTTTCTAACTTTTAACTTTGTTTTCACAATGCAAATTTTTACAATGTAAATGTCATTTTATTGAATCTTTGATTCCATTCTAAAAATATGAAACTATGAAATTGTTTTATTAACATTAGATCTATATTTTTCATAATATGTTTAATTTTTACATAAACATACCATGCTACAGGTAAACTACAAGTTGGGTGTTTAATTTTTCCATAAGCTTTATTAGACTACACCATGCCCAAGATGTTTATAACCAGAATTTGGTCACTTGATTCTCTACCAAATGATGCATGGATATTTTGTTAAGTTTCTTATCAAAATATTATTTTGATGTTGAGTAAATTAGGTCTTATCTATTATAACTAAGTTGTTAAAATATAGAATGGTAATGATGAGCTAATACACATTGTATTATTGCATGGATTTTGACATCTAAAATTGCTTTAGTCCTTATGCACTTCAATCTAGATTCTCTCTTTGTATATATATGACTACACTTGGTTGATGCACTGAGGGTTTGATCAATAAAGTAAACCTAGCACTAGATCACAAGGTATAAATATAAATAGTATTTAAAGTTATTTTTCGCTCACATTATGCTACATCTACACTTGTATATGATGTATAATGGTATTCAATGACTACCAAGATAGGATATTATTGATAACTTTACTCTCTAATTTTGTATGTTGTAGAATATGGTACTATGTCTACAAAAATTGATCTCATATCTAGTACCAACTTAAACAAGTTGTGACATTAATTTTTGTCTACCAATGCAAATTCAAAATTATTGGTATACCCCTGCCTATAGGTTGAAAGTGTCAATTTTGACATGACATTATAGTGAGATAGAAATACTCCGATATTTATTTTTGGTATTGACAAAAATAGTTGGACATAGTATTTACTTACAATATTATATATCTTCATATGATGCATTTTGCAAAAGCATGACCCTAATTCATTGTAAATAGAGGATTTATTCTTGTGAATAGATAATCAAAGCTTTTCAGCTTCTCCCTTGCATTCTTCTTTCACTTACTTATGGTTTTATTTAAAGTGAGCCACATCAAAAAATATGAAATATTATTAATTAGTGTGATATGTGAAAAAATCAAGATAAGAACTTTGAGATTGATATCCCTCAATGCATTTAGATAGATGTATATACATATCTATACTAAAAAATAACTTTAAAAAAATAACTTAGATTTATGAGTTCTTTCTGCTTGCTCTTAGTGTTTCCTATAAAGTTGAACCTCCTTGTCTTTCTTATTCAGTTATTTTGATACCTCATTAATTTCAATCCTTTCATATTCTAATGCTTGTCTTTTTAGGTAGTATTCTTGAAAGGAATAGAAAAAGTTAATTAGATGAGTTAAAACAAAAAAAAATTGTGATTTTAGTAGAGGCCAATAGGTTGGATTGAATCATCTAAACTAGGGTATACCTACAATTGTCACGAGGAGTCTCAATTTGGATTTCATTTATGTAGGGTCTTTAATAGAAATTGATTATGATAATTTATAATGAAAATCATGTGTTTATGGAAATAATAAAAAAATGATTGTAAAAATCAAAGGCTTTTCTAAACAGACTCATAAATGATTAATGATTTTATTAACAATCACTAGGATACATTACAACCAAATAAAAACTAATTTGAAAATTTGTCACATGTCAAAGTCCCTCATGCAATACTTTTACATCTTTTACTAGATCACTGCATCTGAGTTGCCAGCTCTTTTGCATTGGATTTTATTTTAATCAATAAATTATGTCCAAAAAAGTTTTAAAATGGATTCACATATGTTATTTCCTTTTCTAAAGCACCTGATAGTAAATTTTTGGACATTTTATAGAGTCCATTTTATAAAAGGTAATTTATCTTGAGGCATGAGCATGTGACAAAGTGCTTGAGAGCTAGTTTAAATAAAAATCAACAAATTTCTTAAATAGGTTATGAACAATTTTCCAATGTAGATAAAAAATAGTTCATTTTATTTGATCTAAATATAAACCATAATAGATATCCATGAAAATAAAATTTCACATTAACATAGTACAGTGTATTTCAAGTACTATATAAAGTGGCCCCTAGTCAATCTTTCCTTAAATTTATTATTTAATGGAAAGCTCCTTCAATATATAGAATGTTTATATAAGTTGTTATTTAAATCTCCCTGTGTGTATTTTATAGAAGTATAAACTCATAATATATACAAATAATGCCTTCTTTCCCTTCTCTTTTATGTGGCATGTTCTATCTCTAAGGATTAGAATCGAAAAACTATAGGCCAAAGCAGCAAAAAGGTCCAAAATCCATTTTTAGAGGTGTACCTTCCAAATATATAATATCATGAAGAAGCTCTAATTCCCTCAAGGATAATATCCTTGTTGAATATATCTAGAAAGGAAATACCTTGAACAACTCAAATATAGACTCAAATTCCTTACAGGCATAAAAAGTGTTGTGTACCTAATTATAATAGTAAATGTCAGTATATTAATAAATAATAAGTTGATTCCTTTGATGACAATGAGATAGGAAAAGAAGACAATTGGTCCAAGAAGGATCAAAATTGAATCCCTCTAAAACCCCCATTTATTAGATTCAACATGGATGGTGCATCAAAGAGTAATCCAGGTCAAGATAGCTTGGTCAGGCCATTAGATATTTGAAGGGGAAGGTGCTAGAATCATTCTTCAGAGATATTGGCAAGACACAAATGATGGACCTCTTGTTTTTTATCATTTTTTTTCCATCTGAACCTTTTCCTTGAATTTTTTTTAGTCATGTACAACTTTACTAACAAACACTATCAAGTTATTAAGGATCTAATAATAACTACCATGTTTATGTTTTTATAAGGGATTCTTATCATTATATGACTGATAGGGTTGAATTTTATGTCTAACATAAGATAGAAGATAACCATCCAAATTTAAATTCCTTATTAGTAATTTCTATGATGAAAGGGCTCTAAAATTTCTTTCTTAGAAATTTCCTTCTTATCCATTGTTACAATTTTCAAATGAGTAGAATTTTGCTACACCAAAGAAGAAGGCTCTGAAAAAATACTTTTTTAGTCATATATAAAATATATAAGTGGGAGAAGAAGAGACATTAAATTCCTTAACTACCTTCATTAATTCATGCATTGGAGGAGAAATAAATCAATTTAGGCATAGTAGGGGATAAAAATATCCTATTCTTACTCATTTGTCTCTTAGAAGGATTATCCATGATAGATTTGATCAAAACTTCACCCCATGTTGTTATATTCTTGGAGTATACCTAATATTCTTGCCTTAAAGACCTTTGAAATTGCTAGTTCCTCTTGAGCATGCATGGTTGGAGGGAAGGTAGTTATTCTTGACTTGTTCTCAATTTTTTAAACACTATGCTAAGCCTTCTACATGAAAATAAGTTTTAATTGTTGACTTTTCAAGTCATCTTGATTTATTATCGCCTTAGTTGCTAGGAATAAACTTTCTTTTACCAAAACTAGTTGAGCATGAGCTTAGTGGTACCTTCATGGTGACCACTTTGGCTTAAAGTCAAGTATCTTAGGAACTTTTGAGGTTTTTCACACAATTGCTTATTTTAATCAGGGCCAATAAGCATATTGTGATGTCATAAAATCATGTTAGCTCTTATCAAGGCCTAGTTGAGGGTTAGAAACATAAGAAGGTGTCTCAATGACAAAATATATCAAAAAAGGTCTTTAAGTCATTCAATTAAGTTATTAAAAGAGGTGTAACATTCTAAAAGAGACATAAAGGTCTTTTATAGGCTTAAGTCTCTCTAATGGACCCTTGAAATCCATACATATTGTTCAAAAAGTATTTTAAATTTATTTATTTATTATCTTTTTTGTCTCCTTATGATTTCTTCCAAGCTTATAATGTGGGAGGACTTAGTCAAGACCATACTTATATTTATTTCACCTTTCTAAGATTTCATTCAAGATAACCCAATTAGTTTCCATTATTTCTAAGGTTTCATTACAGGGTTCATAAAGGCTTTTCAATCTTTACCCTCTCATGCATCCACATGTACCATTTCAAGAGTGGTACAGGCCTACAAATAAATAAAATGAAGTTAAACATATATCCATAAAGATCCAATGTTATACAAGACAAAATAAGGATGGATAGATCTTCTTATGAGCCAAAACCAAAAAATAAATGGAAGTTGCATGTCTGTGTAGTTCTTTAGGCTCGTGATAAAGATTTTGAGCATGAAATAAGGTCTAAAAAAGGTCAATAAGGGTCCAAAAGACCATTTTCATGAATTTTAAGGTCTTACAAGATGTGAAATGAATCAAAAGACCATAAAAATGAAATTTTACATGTCTATAAGAGGATTACAGGTTTGAGTCAAAGATCCATATGGATTTTGAAAATTTAAGAAGGATAGTTAGAGCTTAGAATACCATCCATGACAATTTTTAGGATTTTAAAATAATAAAATAATTTTGTGTGTAACATTATAGGTTTTCAATTAAACGGGTAGAGGTTTACAGGCTAAAAACCAGCATGAAAACATGATTACAAGCTATGTAAAAATCAAAAAATGAAAAGTTGTAGGTCTAAACAAGATTATAGGCTCCTATCAAAATATCACAAGCATAAAATACATGTTGGAAGAGATAATAGGGTCATTCATGGTTGTTTATTTTCATTTAAAAGAGGAAAATAAGTTACACATTTTGAAAATAGCTAGAATGCTAATTTGCAAGGTTTTCACAAAGAACCAGTTACATCCCATTTCTCCTCTCCTTATGCATGGTGTTTGAATAGATTTAAAGGGATATTTATTGGTATTAACACACCTCATGGTGGTTTCAAGACTTCATTATATTTATTGGTTCATGTGGATCCACAAGCATGATTGTAGATAGTCTTAGAACTCTCCTAAAACCCTAAATTGTGAAGACACATTTTGATGGTTTTTTAGGATTCTAAAAGCCACAAACAAGTTTATATACTCTTATCTTACATCTAAAATTCCATAACATGAAGTTTATAGGTTTCATACATGCTTTAAAACTTTCATGGGTTCTGGTGGCCAAATTTGACCCACATAAGAAGCCTTGACTAGATATGGTTTAAACAGTTGAGTAGAGTCCTAATTGAAGAATGATCCAATAGTAGGAGTAGACAGACTTCAAGGGAATATCAATTTCCATTTGAAATATTTTTAAACACTTTAAGTAGGATTAAACTTTAAATTTGGTGATCTTAAGGAGCTAGACCATCATGACACATCATGAGGGAATGAACAAATTAGTCTAGTTGTACATTTGATAAATGCACTTGGGAGGTCGACCAAAGCCAAAGGATTATATGGACATGATTTTTTTCATGACTTGAAAATTCTCTAAAAATTTCATGACTTGATGAGTTTTTTATCTCAATTTACAAGCATTCAAAGTTAAACTAACAAAGTAAGACGTGCATGGGGATGTCAAGTTCAGGCCTCATGAAGTAGCCATTTAAATTTAAAAGTTCAAAAGAGTGAACATGGAGCTAACAGGTGTCTAAATAATGAAAACTCAGAGAAGATATAATGGCAAGTGTAAATATAGTGATGTTAGTGGGTCTAGATAGATCAGTGAAGCATGTTAAATCATGCATTTGAAGATCAACAGTGAGCACAAGGTCAAAAGGTCAATGTATCCTAAGATGAATGCATGGCTGACAAGTGGCAAGATATCAGGTACCTAAATAGAGATCTAATGATACATGATAACTAACAAAGCTAGTGGGTCCAAGATTATCAATGGCCTATATTTAATCATACTAAAGTATATCAATGTTAAGCAAAAGGTTAACTAGTTAGTGGATCTTGACAATGAATGTGCAGTTGTTAAGTGTCATGAATATGGTAAATACCAAGTAAATCAATGGTATGCATTCAAGTTATGCAAAGGAATATTGATGATGTGAATAAGGTGAAAGAGTCAAAGAGCTAGAGTGAATGTGAGACTTATATATGATGTAAGCATAGAACTAGATGGGGATGAAAGCAAGATCCTAAGAATGAATGAAGAGATGAAAATTGGCATGATCAAAGAGCCCAAATTAAGATCGATGGTCAATATTAAAAGTCAAAGACATGAGACTTTGAGTAGATTTTAAACATATGACCTAGGTCAAACCAGAGTAGTGTTTCAAAGGGAATATGTCACCATTAGAGCTTACTCAAGCATCCTTAAGCATAAGACCCAATGATACAGTCAGGATTGTTAATGATAAATTTTTGACAACATTAAAGCATAGTTTGGATCTGGTTTTGGAACTTGCAGGCCTTTTTTTTTAAATGCCCTATAACTATGCTCACTATTCTTTAAAGAAGACCTATACATATGATGATTTCTCAACTTTCATAAGGTTCAAAGGTAGAAAAGGTTTGTTTAAACATACTATAGTTCAAGATAGGACTATCCAACCTATAGCTTTTCATCAATACTATAGCTATAGGAAAGCCAATAAATGAGATTAGTTTTCAATTTATAGTAAATATATACTCAATAGGGACTGTGTGTAGATATAGACAAGATATATAAGAGTATCTTATCTTCCAAAATAGCCACATCCTCAACAAGAAATTATTTTTATCTGCTTAAAATAGATATAGTCATGGATTTATTAGGTCTAAGGATATGAAGATTCTCTTCTCATGAATAGTGAAAGCAAGTAGAAGATGGCATAGAAGATCAGAACAAAGAGATCTAGTGGTTAGAGAAATAGTTGGATTATTTAATTCAATGTTATTTAGATGTTAATGATCTTTCTTCCTTGAAAGGATCATGAATCGTCATTTACAAAATAGACTCTTGTCTTCTAGTGAATTTCTCAGACAATAAAAAGAGTTTGAAGACTAATTAGAGACAATATAGGTTAACTTGTTGATGAAGGGCTAGTCTAGATTAGATTAAGTGTGGCAGAGCATTCATCAAAAGGTGGAAACTCATTTAATGATCTTGGATGGCATGTTCTCTCTTCTCTCTTTCTTTATATCTTTCATCTAATTTGAGACTCTCACAAGGACTCTTTGATCTATAAGAGTAAGGCACTCTCTAATATTGCAAGATATGCTCATCTTGATTAAGTTAAACCCTATCAAACATTTTTAATAACTATCTCTTGATGTAATAATAGACTTTATTTACATATATCTTACCTTGGATTAGTGTCTAGTAAGTTGTACATGATGGCATTATGTGAAGGAGAATCTTCCTCATCCATTATCCTCCTTTCTGACCTCCTTTAGGGTGTTTTCAAGCTATTGCAAGTTTAGATTAGTGTTCTACCTAAACCTAGTCCATGAAACATTTATGCAATCAATTGGTCTTGAGGTTATGTGAGTTATCATTATCTTGTGTTGATTTAGTATGGGTTAAAGATTATGGAAGTCTTCCATTTTTATTTGGCGCATCACATTGTAGCCTTCTTAAAAGCCCTTTTCCCATTTCTAACCCTTTTCCTTATGATAACATTAGTTTAGGTGATCCATCAGAAGGAAGTCAACCTTATTCAAAGGTTCAACCCCATCATAGGTTACTCATAGCCTGAGGTTGTCCCAATATTATGATTGGGAGTGGGGGAGCCTAAAGAACTCCCCCATAAGGGTGCAATTCTACATCATAACAGGTTCTTAAAGCAATATTTCACTATCTTTACAATGGTTACAGGACTATAGATAGTGTTCAAGCTCCTTCCAAAACATCAACAAGTTCTAAGGAATAAGATCATAAGATTTTCATGTTTCCAAAGAGCATCAATAGGTCTATGTAGAATATCATGAGGATTCAAGAATGGTCAAGAGTATTTATAGGCCTATAGATAAGACTACAAGGTTTATATTAATGTATCAAGATTTCCTTGGAGGATTTCAAGATCCAAAAGCTTAATTATAAGACTGTAATAGAGTTTCAATAATTTTTAAGATCATGTAATGCTAACACAAGGGATTTTTACTTTAGAAATCCACCTATAAGTTTGCAAAACCCTCATATAGTGTTTCATGGAGACCTAGGGAAAAGATGAAGTCTTGAAGGTTAGCAAGAGCTATGAAACTTTCATAAGGACCTTAAAACATGAAGAATATAGGTTTTCAAGATAAAGAATAGGGTTTCAATCATTTTTTTCCATGATCTTGAAGTTCAAATCAAGGGTACTTTTCCTTTAGGGATATAGTAAGTAGGCATGCAAGCTTTCCAAGATTTAAACCACATTAATCAAGGCAAGGTTTTGTCGATGCAAGTGTTTTCATGATTTTTTTCATATTTTAAGACTAATCAATGATTAGGATAAGGAGTAAAATGATATTGTAATATTCTAAGGTTTCCTAGAGATGACATAAGGTGAGAAACATAAAGATCAAGGCTCCATGAAGAAGATGTAGTGAAAGCATGGTTCCTAGAGCCTTAAAAACTACCTACAGGTCATGATCCAAGGTTTTAATAATTACCCAATGTTAGAAGTATATAAGTATGATCAAGACTCTCATGCAATCTTAAAAAAAGTTACAAGCCTATTTGACAAGTCTGTCATCAAGGTCCTAAGCATATTTTTAACTTTCCATGACCTCAAAGAGCTTCCTATAGGCTTGTAGACTTCTTAGAAGGCATGGATGGTTGTATTAATGGTAACACCAAGTATTTTAGTATCTCAAGGCTCACATACAAGACTTAATCATATTATAACACTTAAAATCATTCTTATGGGATTTAATATAGAGTTTTAATAAGATCTTTGAAGAGGTAATGCCAAGACAAGGGCCAAAGAACAAGAAATATGAGACTGCATGTCTGAATACAAGTCTATGAGGTCCTAGGAGCTAGTTTTAGCATGTTCACAATGAAAGAGAAAGGGTCAATGGTGTTCAAATATTCAAAAAAGGTTTTAAAAGATAGTCTCATGTGACCTAAAGCATGTTCTAACTGCATAAAAATTTGCAGGCATATTTTAAATGATTAGCATGATGATGATATTCTAATGTTTGAAAATAAGTTTCCAAGTAAGATAGAATAAATGTTTCAAGTTTCCAAGAAATTTGGCATGTATTAGGATATTTTATTAGGATATAGCAAGTTTCATAAATATAAATTGTAAGACAAGGTTGTTAAAGTAAGAAACCTGAGTAATAAGTCTATAGGCAAGGTTTCACTATTCTAAAACATCATTCAAAAACATCTACAAAGTTTTGGTTGGATTCTTTGGTATCCAAAGAAGTTTCCAAGCATCCAAAAAACATGGAAATAGTTAGAAATATACCCCCACAAAGTAAAACCTCCTTAAGTGATTGGTGTTCATTGCAAGCATGTGAAAGGGCTCTAGATGAGCAATATATGCATGTTTAGGTCAAAATTAAGACCTAGTTTCATGTAAAAGACCTAGCAAGAGATTTAAACATTAATAATAAGTAAATATTAGTTATATTCTCCTTAAATGTATGCCCAAAGGAAAGTGACAAGTTTAAGGCTCTTAAAGGTGTCAAGATCCTACTGCCCACTAAGGGCACACTTGATTACCTTTCTATTAGCAACTAAACACAGAATTTAACCAGAATGATAAGTAACTAGAAATATGAAACAACACATAATATGAGAGACAATACACAATCTTGTATTAATACTCATCTAGAAAGAAAATACAATAAAGAAGATGCCACTTCTTCTCACACCTCTATGAGGCTTCCCACTCCTCAAGGGCTCTCAGTAATTCTCAATCAAGATTTCACTCTCCTACAAAAATGGTCACAACAATCAACTCAAACACAGAGTTGTTGTTCACCTCCACCAGTTAGTAACAATGCTGCCAGTACACCAAATACACAATCGTACTCCAAGTAGATCTCCCTGCTCATGCATCAACCTGCAAATCACTAGACCTTACTTACCACGTAGATGTCTCTACACCCTGAAGAACCCTTGTCCATGCCTCACCAAGTCCTTATGATTCTTCAACCAGTACCCCAGTGGATCTTCTACTAGAACTTGCACAACCTACAACTCTCCCTAATCATACACACTCAGCACCCCTTTGGAACTAGGAGGAGCTACTCTTGCTCTCTCTACAAGCACAATGGCTATCTAGCACTCTTGCTCTCTCACTCTAGTACAACTTTACATACAGCCCATGAGTCTATTATATAGATCTCATGCATACAATAATTAGACTTTCTTAATTACACTAATTAGACATGCAACTCAAGACTAAAATTAGCCTCTTAACATGTAAACAACTAGTTCGTTAACAAATTATTCATCAACTGGCAGTTTTGGAATCATACAGGTTACTGATGTCGGTCCCTGTCTACCTAGATATGACTAACGTCGGCCGATCCCTAACTGATGTCAGCAGCTTCCTATCCACTCTTGACCAATGTCAATTGGCCTGACCGATGCTGGTGTTTGTGACACTTCAGCAACCTCCTCCACTGTCTACATCAGTGAAGCTTTTAGCTCCACAACCTAACAATCTCCCACTTGGAGATAAATAGATGCACTTGTACCTATACCTATACCTTCATCTAATTCATTTCCTAGCTTGTATCCCTCTTTAAGTTCAATCTTGAAGACCAACCACCACACAACATGTGGTGCACCTCCTGTCATCCAAGTAACCTGCCACATCTAAACCTACAACTCCATGTAGTGAAGACCTTGACCCTGCGTAGCATGAATCCCTACTGCTAGTCCCTCTCAAATACCTGAGAATCCACCTTTTGCAAATTAGCTCCAAGCTCTCTAACAACTCCCACTAGTTGGGAAAACTTAGGTCTACACTCGACCTCATGTGATTTCAAACACTGTTCTAAGCTCAGCTTCAACTGTCCAGCCCTTGGTGTGCTTACTGTTTCTGCATCCTATGTATTGAACCCCACCAACACATTCTTCACATCAGCTCTCACTAGAGACAAAATCAACCTGTGATCTTCCATGTCTCTTATGCCAAAGAATTTTGTTGCTCTCAAATTCTTCATGACATACCTCTGAACTAACTTTACCTTTAGCTTAGAAACTTTCTGCATGTGTAATCATGTAACAAGCAACCACACCACATACAGTAATAAGATAATGTTGCAATCATCATCCAACCTGATAAAGAAAACACAATAGTTACATTGACCTTGACCAAAGCCATGCTTTGTCATACACCTGTCAAACTTGTACCACTGACCTGCAGCCTACTCAAGACCATATACCCTGGCCTTCTATCTCACGTGTCCATCCACTCTCTTCTCTAACCTGGGAATCCATTCGTCTGTCAATGCTAGCAACTCTACCAAATCTCCTACTTGGTTCTCTTCTAAAGAATTCATGCCATGCTCCCACTATTTCTTGGATTCTACCTGCATTGCCTCTTCACGTCTTCCTAGTTCTTGACCATTAGTGAGCAATAAGTAAGAAGGTGAACAACAAATATGAGGTCCACTTACCCTTTCAATCCACCACATGGGCATTTGAGACTTTTTTGACAGCTTGTTGTCTACCCAACATCTATTCTAGTGACCAATCTTAGCCATCTCCCAACCTACAACCAACCAACATTGGTTCCCTGCGACTGACCCTGACTGCCGACATCAGTTCCCACTGACCGACATCGATCTCCAGCTACCCGATACCACCGACTCTGCTAGTCTATACATGATTGACATTGGTATCTATCTATTCGATGTTGGTTCCCCCTAACTAATGCCAGTAACTATGTTTTCCTGTGAGTGATGACTTTTTACTCGTGAGCTCACCTTGGATCAAAACCCTATCCAAATCAACACAGCCCTACTCAGAATAATTTAGTCTCCTCAACTGATCTCTATTCATCATCTCCTCCATGAACACCAAGGATTTCCAATTCTTAAGTTTATCAAAAACATCTGTCTTTCACTTAAGAACATGCATTCCCTTCTTACACATGTGACCAAGCCTACAAAGCCACATCTCTGTAACAGAAGGTGAATCAGTAATATAAGTAGATAGATAAAGGATACCTACTTTCTTACCACTGTCTAATTCAAGTGCATCCGCTGTGAGAGTTACTATGCATCTCTCATCACCCAACTTTCCTAAAGAAATTAGACTCATCTCCAAAACTAGGACTTGCATGACCTCCTTCAACACCCGTGTGTTACCCATCTACAATTTCAACTTCACTTCCCCTTTGCCAACAATCTGACAAGGCTCACCAACCCCTAAATAAATCTCTCCAAAGTCTCCCTGGACATACTCATGAAAAGATGTT
This sequence comes from Torreya grandis, assembly GCA_037957365.1. NCBI lineage: Eukaryota > Viridiplantae > Streptophyta > Pinopsida > Cupressales > Taxaceae > Torreya > Torreya grandis. Next base: position 730,190 of record JARHVA010002484.1, on the reverse strand, counting down.
CTATTTCGAGCTGCATGGAAAGAGGCAACATAATCTATAAACCAAGATTCTACTTTATCCAGAGCATCCTGTGCAACAACACCTACAACATCTACTTCTTCATGTTGATCTGCTACCAACCAATAATCTTTCTTTACCTGCTCTTTCTTTTCATCAATCAGACCATTCATGCTATTCAGTTTCTCCATTCGTAGCTTACTTTCTTCTACCATTGTTATACTCCCACTCAATCTAAAACCCCTGAAAGTGGCCTGTAATCAACAAAACACTTAACACGCTCTAACCACCTATTAGTGTACTTAACCACGCTTTGATACCACTTATCAAGATTGGTACCAACCTAGTCCACCTGCTCTGATACCAATTGTCAGGATCCTACTGCCCACTAAGGGTACACTTGATTACCTTTGTATTAGCAACTAAACACAGAATTTAACTAGAATGATAAGTAACTAGAAATATGAAACAACACAGAATATGAGAGACAATACACAATCTTGTATTAATACTCATCCAAAAATAAAATACAATAAAGAAGATGCCACTTCTTCTCACACCTCTATGAGGCTTCCCACTCCTCAAAGGCTCTCAGTAATTCTCAATCAAGAGTTCACTCTCCTACAAAAATGGTCACAATAATCAACTCAAACACAGAGTTGTTGTTCACCTCCACTAGTCAGTAATAACACTGCTAGTACACCAAGTACACAACCATACTCCAAGTAGATCTCCCTACTCATGCATCAACCTACAAATCACTAGACCTTACTTACCACGTAGATGTCTCTACACCTTGAATAACCCTTGTCCTTGCCTGACCAAGTCCTTATGATTCTTCAACCAGTACCCCGGTGGATCTTCTACCAAAACTTGTACAACCTGCAACTCTCCCTGATCATACACACTCAACACCCCTTTGGAACTAGGAGGAGCTACTCTTGCTCTCTACACAAGCAAAATGGCTATCTATCACTCTTGCTCTCTCACTCTAGTACAACTTTACAATACAGCCCATGAGTCTATTATATAGATCTCATGCATACAATAATTAGACTTTCTTAATTACACTAATTAGACACAAAACTCAAGACTAAAATTAGCCTCTTAACATGCAAACAACTAGTTTGTTAACAAATTATTCATCAATTGGTAGTTTTGGAACTGCACAGGCGACCGATGTTGGTCCCTGTCTGCCTGGATATGACCGACATCGGCTGATCCATGACCGATGTCAGCAGATTCCTGTCCACTCTTGACCGATGTCGGTCGGCCTAACCGATGTCGGTGTTTGTGACACTTTAGCAACCTCCTCTAATGTCTACACTAGTGAATCTTTTAGCTCCACAACCTAACAAAAGGCAAGAAGGCTAGGCCTATTTTAAGAATAAGCATTCTCAAAGAGACAACAAGAGTGAAAATAGGGTGGCTTACTCCCCTACTATGCCTATATTGGTTTTTTCTCTTCTAAATGCATGACTTAATGTAATAGTGGGAAGTTATTGTTGTTTTTATACTCCCACTTGTTTGTGTGTGTGTATACATATGACTAAAAAGGCACTTTTGAGGAGCCCTCTCTTTGGTTCAATAAAGCTCTACTCTTTTAAGGATTGTAACATTGGATTTATGCCTTGAATTCAATAAAGAACTGATGTTTATCTCTTTCATATTATTAAATTTCTTGAATATTATGTGATTTTTAGTTGTTGATGTTCACTTGTGGATGTTTTCTTCCCTTGTGATGTTTTCTAATCATCCTTACTCTCTCTTTTACAAGTTGTATGTTATGTAGGTTTCCTACCTTCACATAAAATACATATGTAAATATTGAGAAAGTTGAAGCTTATGTGAAAGTGGTGTGATTTCTTATCACTTCTAAAGATTTATTGTGTTGTTTAGTAAGTTGAGGATCTCTATAAACATTGTGCATCACCATTTTGTTAATTTCAATTACTTATACTCCATTTTCTATGATGAAATCATAGTTATATATGTAAATAACTCTTTTTAATTGTGTTTTATGCCTACAAGTTAATACTATATCAGGTATACATAGTTTAATAAGTAATTCAGCCTTCTCTAAATGTTCATCCCAAGGATCCAAGGTCCCACACCTTGGGGATGTTCCTATTATTTCACTAAATCAAACAGGTGTAAGATTCACGTGATAACATTAACTCTAACCAAAAAAAGATTTAAGCTGACATAAGTAACCCCACTTAGAGACTTGCACATGTTTCATCAATGTTAATCACTTGAAAGAGGTTGCACTTCATAAAGATCTTATTTTCCCAAGTTTTGTGTATGTTCTTCAAGAAACTTAAACCAGTCATTAGTTTGTAGAAGGCTTATTTAAGTCCTTGGATACTTCTAAGGGTGTTTTCATGCTTGTGTGGATGATTTACGAGCCTAAGAAGCCTGTAAATGTTGGAATAAGTTTTAAACCCTTAATTTTTTCTTACAACATCTTGTATTCAATATCAAACTTTGCATTCTAGACCTATAACTTCATATTTCTTATTTTAAGACCCTTGTTTTGACATTGTATCATAAAAACCTTTTTAGAACGTTGTTGGTAAGCTTGTTTGTAGGCATATATCATATTATAAAACCATTATTTCCCCCTTATATCATCATGAAAACCTATAAACTTGTTTCAGAACTGATTACTAGGTCTTGAGGTGATAAAAACCTCTTAACATCCTATCATTATCATTATAAAATATTATATATTCTATCACAAACCTATATAAAGGTATTGAGATCATAGATATCTTATCTTATGTCTCCTATAGACCTGTATGTGCTTCTAAACATTGGAAACTATAAATATCTTGCTTGCATCATTAATAAACTATGTTGTAGGTTTGCTAGAAGGTCTTAAGACTGTGTTCTTTTGATCCATCATGAAAATCCTATAAGAGGTTTTCAAACTTGTATCTACTTACTTCTTGTTCAAAATATTCTTAAGAACCCTTTGGCATGCATTAATGTAGTTAAAGAAACCTGAAGGTGTTCTTGAATGATGTTTGAATAGCATTATCAAGTCTTGGAAACTTTGTATTCTCCTTTGATTATCAACATTCTTTAAAATTTTGTATGCTTCATCAAGAAATCATTCTTGCTTGAAAACATACTTAAGACTTGCTCTAATACCTTCCAAACCTACAACCTACTTGTTTCTAGCTCACCTTTGTGTTGTGTTTGAGGAGGTATGCAGTCATGCTTTTGGATCTATGAGATCTTTCTTTTAGGTCTCCAACTTATTGAAAATCCTGTAGATATATTTATAAACTTGACAACCTACCCTTTCACCTTGTAGACTTGAAACTAGACTTTAAAACCTCTAGAACCTTATTTTGATCTAATAAGTAACCTTGAAGTTGTAAATAGACCTACATATGTGTTTTAGAAGGCTTTAAGATCTTAGAAACCTGATTTGGCCTTACATGCACCATGGAAATCTTGGAAACACTGTAACTTCATTATTTGATCATGGAATCTTATATTTTGTATATGTTAACTAGTCATGAAATTTTGAAAGATAAGGTACAGAGTTGTAGGAAGGTCTAAGTATTTTTTATCATGTTTAGACCTACCAACCCTTGTATCATCAAAACCTTAGAACATGTTACACACATGCCCATTAGGTCTTAAGATGATGAGAATCCTATGTCTTTCTCTTGAGTAGTCAATAAACCTTTTAAAACTTGGTTACAAACCTCTACTTATCTTTATACTAATCAAAATACTTTGGGAACATGTTGCATATATGTTAGTGTCTTTAGATCATAATGAAAATCTTGTTTTATGTTGTAGACCTATAACCCATCATGTTTCCTTCATATTTGTTCTTGATTTAGTTATATTATGATTGGAAACATACTACTCTACCTATAGACTTATATGAATTTTTTGATCATTCTTGGAAATCTCTAAGACCTTAGACCTTGTAATAGTCTTGTTTTAGCTTGTGAAAATTTATTTTGAGGCTTAAAACTTGTAGAAGCACTTTGGAGACATTTTTTTAGAGGGTATTTGAGATCATATTTATCTTAAAACCCTATTATTCACATTAAATATTAAAAACCCTTGCTTTGACCTTCAAGATCATGAAAACCTAGTCTTTCTTTCATAACAGACTTGTAGATATCTTGTATCATCAAATAAACCTTAGAAAACCTGCAACATCATGATCCTTGTGCATATACTTAAAACTTGCTTTAAAACTATTAGAGACATGTCTATAGGCCTATAAATTTACTAATACCTTTGTTTTTATGCTTAAAATAGGTCTACAAGTTCATTATATGCCTCTCTAAGCCTTCAAATAGCCAAAGTACACCATCATAGGTTTAGGGTTTTACTAGTTTTTTTAGACTTTCTACAGAGTTTTTAGTGGTCCATGTAGTATTTACCTTATTTATGATTTTAAATACCACTAAATGATGCCATAAAACCTACCATGACCACTTCCAAACTTTTCATGTACCATGCATGAAGATAACAAGGAAATAAAGTGTTGTTTTTCCTCTATAACCCTGTGACCTAATATTTTGCTTGTTCATGGATTGTAGACCTCATTCTACTTTCTTGAAGACATGTGACATTGTCTATAACCTTATGTTAACCTTTTTAAATCCTTAAAACTATCATGGATGGTCTTCTTGGACCATTTCAACCTTTATTTCATGCTTAATCTCTTTGATGGGTTCTATAAACTTCATAAGGACCTGCAACTTCATATTTATTGATCATAAAACCTTTCAAAACATGTTTGAGATCTATTAGTTTGTGTTTACAAAAGTCTAAAACTTTTTTAAAACCTTCCTTGAAAATCTTGTGGGATTTGAAACTCTATTTCAAGTCTTCTTTACTTTCCCAAGATATTTAAATGACCCTACAGACTTATACATTCCTATAAATCTATTTTTGGTTTGAAAAAATTTGTTTCCTCTATATTTAGACCAATATTAAGGCTTTAAAGTGCTTGGATTAATGGATCCCTACATAACAATATTATTTGAATCTTTAGAAACCATGGAAACTATCTACAGACCTATAAATGCCTTGAAGGATCATGAAACCTTGTGATTTATCTTTCCAAAGTCATGTAAACATGGATCTAAGATAAATAATCATTCATCAACAAGCTAAAAACCATTTTTTTATGTTGCACACAGACCTCCAACCTTACTAGTAACTTTATTTCTTATTACATCTTTAGGAACCCTATGGAAGCATGGTAAATATTGTATTTTAAACCTCCTCAACCTTATTTCTTACTCTTAGACCCTTGACAAGCTCTGTTGATGACTTACAAACCTTGCAACCTAATTTATTAGCTTTTTATATAGCATGTAGGACCATGTTACTTATTTGAGTGACATTTTTAATAAAGTTCTTAGCCTTATCTCCTCCCATGGATGGATTTGATAGAACATTTCCATGAATCCTTGATCATTTTTCATCTTTTTCAATAATAATGTCTCCTCCATGCAATCATGCATTTGATAATACCTTCTCAATTTGCTTGATGTATTTTTGTGCCTTCTCTTGTGGTTTCTTATTCCAAGCAAATAAATTTGATAAATAAACCAATTTATCAATTATGCTAAAAAAAACATAAAGAGTACATATGTGAAATCTTGTCAATGGAATTTATAGCACTGGCTTCATATTTAAATCAACTTTATCTCTGTCAGGAGGTGCTCCTTGTTCACAACCCAATATTCCCTTTAAACTTAATCTATTCAATCCTTTTGACTTATCTTGAGAATTCATGCAATAAACTCAACTATGATTTACATTTTCTCCATGGCTAATATTATATATACATTTCAAAGCTTTAAACCATGATATTAAAATATTTCTTATTTTTTGAGATACTAAACTAGCCATTAATCAAGTAAGAAGAAAAAATCAATACCTCATATTTGAAAATATACAAACATAGAGCTTGGAATTTGATTGATTCATTAAATTAATTTAACATCACTCCAATCCCACATGATACAAACTAGACTTATATTCCCTTGCATCTTTTGCTACAAATTTATCTCCATGGAATGATTCAATAATGTGTAAGTTTTCCATTGAAATGGTTTCTTACCATTATATTCTTGATAATGTAGATAATTTACAAGTATTCTCATATGACCATTAGATTATACAATTTATGGATAATAAAGATGAATTTAAAGCTCAAGTTTTAGACAAAAATAAAATACTTGATTTAGAAGAAGGTGAGCCACATGATGAAGAGTTGGATTTTGAAAGTATAATGAAGTTGAAAACTAATAAAATTCCCATGGGATTGATTTCTCTTGAGAGGTTATTTGATTTAAATATATATGTATAAAAGTGTAGTCCACATAATGTCAATGGCCTAAAATCTACACATTAATTTTGGCACACCCCTAAAAATATTCAAAAGGTGAATATTGAGATTGATTGTTCAAAAAAGGAAAAGGTACAGTTGATTATTTGCTTATTGAATATAAATATGTCTTTGCATGGCCATATGATGATCTTCAGGTTTTTTTACCCAATAATTATAACACACAATCACATTGAAAGCATATTTCAAGTCATCCAGGGAAAGAAAAATGCATATTAACTTGGTTCTTGAACATAATTTATAAACAAGTTCAAATTTTGCTTTCAATGAAAGATTATATTTCCTATAAGGCATTCCACTTAGGTTACAATTATTGTCCCTATGGATATCAAATTGTGTATATTTTATAAACCTCAATAATATCTTAGATAAAGACAATTACCCATTGCCATCCTTTGAGGAGATTCTCAAAACTATAAGTGGGGTCTAAAATGATGTCTTTATTAGATGGATTTTTAGGTTACAATCAAGTTTTAGTGAATAATGAAGACCAAACCAAGACTTCCTTCACCACGAAGTGGGGACCTTCACTTAAAAATGAATGTCATTTGGATTAATAGCTATTATGAGTAAATTAATTATTATTTATATGGATGATTTTTATTTATTTTTAAACTATAAGTCTATACATATTCAACGCCTTCATGCAATCTTTGAACATTGTTAAAAACATGGCATTTCACTCAATCCAAAAAAACATATTTGGAATGACGAAAGATAAGTTTTCGAGACATGTCATCATATGGGAAGGTATATTTATAAACCCAAATAGAGTTGTTACAATTTTTATAATTTCATTCTCAAATAATAAAAAAGAATTAAAATCATTATTTAATAATAAATTTATTTAGGAAATTTATTTTAGGATTTGTAGAGATTGTTAGACCTCTAAATGTTGTGTTGAAGAAGGATGCAAAGATGGAATGGATAGCTAAAGTGAAAGTTTTATTCCAAGAAATTAAAATAGAAATCACCCAAGATCTAATTTTGATTATCCCATAGTTTCAAAAGATTTATACATCTATTCATTTTCATCTAAACATACAATTGCAGTTGTACTTACACAAAGACATGATTTAGATGAGCAACCCATTAATTTCAGGAGAACATTTTAAAATTATACTAAGTTGAATTATTCATTATTAAAAAATTAAGCATACATGTTGGTCAAGGTAGTTAAAAATTCAAACATTACATAATACATAATCTAGTGTATGTTATTTTGTCAAATCTAATTGTTCAAACTATGCCTTAGCAAAATGAGTTGGGTAAAAGCATAAGTAAATGGATGGCTAAGTTGTGAGACTTTGATTTAAAAAATAGAATAGTAAACATTTTGATAGGTCAAGGCCTCATCCAATGAATTATGGAAGTACATCTGAGGCTTACAATGATACACATTGAACAAGTAGATGTGGAAAAAGGTGAATGGTATAGCCATGTCATTTATTATTTATTACATAGGAGCTGCCCAAAAAAATTCAATCATAGTTAAAGGAGAGAATTAATAATAAATTCATCCCATTATATGATTAATAAATTATTTTTTTACTAAAATAATTATGAATGCATTTACTTGAAATGTTTGACAAAAAAATAAGCAGATTTGGTGATGAGTAGATTTCATGAGAAGCTTGGCAATGGGCACCCTTGTAGGAATGTTACCATGCATAAAAAAAATAGTTGTTTATTATTGTCCCACCATTTTTAAGGATTCCCATTCCCATTTAAGAATTTTCCATAAATTCTAAACCTTTGTAAGAAAATTTAAAAAAATGCGGCCATACCACCATAGCTAATTATTGAAAGTAGATCATTTGCTAAATAGGGTATTTTTTTTTGGAAGTTATCAATCTCATCTCTACAATGGGATAAAAAATTGTGTTGATATCCATTGATTATTGTATTCACTATTTTTATGTGGTTGTCACAAAGCATAATACAACATGATAAGTTATTAATTTGGTTAAAGAAAAGATTGTTAGAAGATTTGGCACAACATTTTCATTATTTTATGAAAATGGACCATCATTCTAATTAGCTAAATTTATCGAATGGGAATATGATAATGATGTTATTTTTAGTTTTATTAAAATTATTAGCCTCAAAGGAATGAGGTATGAGATGCCATGAACATGACTTTGATTAATATGATCACAGCAACAACCAATAAAATGGCATTCCTTACTCAAGTATACATTATGTGTAAACTATACAAAATCCAAGGTTAAATTATATATTTTGCCTTCTCTTTTGGTTTATAGATAAAAATAGTATTTTACATCATGCGTGGACTACCCACTTATCAATTTATGTAATAATACATGGAGTAAGATGATATAATCTGAACAATGTTGTTTATCATTATACAAATGGAGGAAACAAGGGATGAATGTTTGAATAATTGTAGTAGACACCAAGATGTTTTCAAATGTTAGTTTGACCAAAGAACAAAGATCAAAGCATTTATAATTTCATATGTGGTATTAATGTGGGATATCCTATATGAATTAAAACAACAATGTCAAATCAGCTCCCCTTTGGTTGGTTCCATATGAGATTTCTAAGATATTAGACAAGAATACTTTCTCATTTAAAGATATCCAAGGAAATGATGTATCACTTCTAATGAATGGCTAGTACTTGAAGCATTACTTCCTCATTTCCCAATATTCTTAACTTGATTGGGAATCATTAGTTTTATTTTAGCTTGGTTTGTTTTTTATTTTTTGTTATTTTATTTAGATTAGATTAGTTTATTTTGCATTGTTATTCCTAGTTTAGTTTTCCTTTCATTCTCTTTAATTAGGATGCTTCTAGAAAATAAAGTCATCATGACCATTAATTTTCTCTATAGAGTTTCCTATATTTTCTATTTGCTCACACTTATGAATATTCACGGCCACTCATGATGTATTTGAAACTCTGGATCAAGGTATGTGCCTTGATTGAATTCATATTTTTCTAGAAATTAGTTTGATTTTTAGATTGTGGGGAAAACAATTGATACTATGGTGTAAATTTAGAAAGACTTAACATTGGGAAGACTTAATTACATGTTGTACTTAATTAATACTTGTTTGATAGATAATAAATAGTTATAAAACTAATAATATGAATGAAATATTTGTTGTTAAAATGAATTAAATCCTCTTTTACCAAGCTAATGGTGGTTTTAACCTCTCTAATAAAAAAATGAATTAAAACACTCATTATAGAAGAAGGGTAATTCAATTAATCTTTGTTAGAGTTGTGGATGCCTAGTGGCAATAGACCAAAGCCTAGATTAGAACCAAATGTATCACCATCAGGGCTAAGGATGTTGACTTGGCAATGGAGAAATGGATTCCCAAAAAACTTTAAAAGAGAACTAGAAGAAAGAAAAACATCAGAGTAAAAAAATAGAAAAATAGACCTCAAATTGTGTTTGATCTTTGTCAAAACACTTATAATAAGGGGAAATAATCTTCACAAAAAAACACACATAATCTAAAAAGATGAGAAGGGTTAGTGTGTTGGAGTGTAACACTTCAGTTTTTCTTAGTTCTTTGTTATGTTTATCTTCTTTTATGTAGATTTTGCATGCTTTATCATTATATTTAACTAGAGATTAAAAGTTCATAAACACTCAGGAGTATTTCCCTATAAATTCATCATTTTGGTGACCCAACACACCCAAACATTACTATGTTCATGGCCACATTGATTTTACCTTAAAAATCCAAGGATTTTTAAAAATGCAAACCCTAGACACCATCAATGTGTTTACATTATAGTTAGACATTCACGTAAACATATCTCCAAACCTAATTTTTTAGCATGGTGTTTTAAAAAACCCAAAATTTTGTGTGAAAGTGGTTTTGCATGTGATTTACCTTAAACACTATAATTTATTTTTTTCATTTTTTATATCAGTCAAGTGCAAGATAACATAAATTCCATAAAAAGCTTGTTTTCTATTTATTGGTTGCTAATAACATCAATGCTATGAAAAACTTTTTTTCTATTAGTAAATTGGCTGATAATATCAATATTATGAAAATTTTGATTTCTATTAGGGTTGGATAATAATGTAAATTCTATGTAAACTTGGTTTTTATTAGCCATTTGGTGAATAGAAATAATATCATGAAAAACTATGTTTTATTAGTTAGTTGTCTAATAACAACAATGTTTGAAACATTATTTCTATTAGCTAGTTGTTGATAAAACATGCTTAAAATTTTATTTCTATTAGTCAATTGGATAATAACAACAATGTTTAAATCATTATTTATATTAATAAATTAGTTAATACAAACAATGCTATAAAATATTAATTTTATTAATTGGTTTGATAATAGTCAATTGGCTAATATAATTAGTGTCATAAAACATTTTTTTATTAACCAGTAGGGGCTAAAATGATAGGGTATTTATACATGTATTTTAAATTTTTGCAAAAACTCAAGTCAAAAATGCCATTCTGACCTTCTATAAGCATGGAACTTTGTATAACTTAAAAACTACTCCATTTGGAATATCCATGTGTGGATCATTCTCATCAAATTTGTGCATGTCATTTTTATGTATAAACATTTGTGGACCCAAATTAGTGTTGGTCTTACATTGACCTGGATGAAAATATATAAAATGAGACATATAATTACTTATCTTTGAAATATTGGACTATTGTATTGATTGTTAAAGTGTTGTTGTGATCTGATTAATATGACTGCTTAGGCTACTTTTTTGGATCTCCCTTAGTTTTCGTGACATTCAATATTTCCTCATAATTATTTATATCTAATTTCTTGGGAATCTTGTCTAGGTCTTCCTTGTTTGTCATGACTTTTTATTTTTGCTTCGAGATGGTATATAGTGGACTACTTAAGCATCTTGTCTAAATATTCCTCAATTTCCATGGATTTAAATCTTGCTTTTCAATCATCTGATCTTGTTGAAAAAGATCTTGCACTCTCTTTCCAATTCTAGTTAGATTCCACCTTTATATCTAGATTATCCTTGAAAGACTTATTCTCTGGTATGACTGGAGGCTTGTTATTACCTTTAGTATAATCCCCTACCTTCTTGTTCTACTACCCTGGGTCAAAAATAGGGTTATCAACAACCTATGCCAATGTAATCACCTTGTTGAGATAAATCCAATACCATTATATTTCTTAAGGGTATAAAATCCCAAACCCAAAAATCCTCAAAAATTAGGGTTTTTGGATACCTATATCATTTGATCACTTCATCAAGATGAATCCAAAAAATTTAAATAAAGGGCTGACGAAAGCCACTAGTTACGAATCAAGTATAGAACCAATGGGAGATACTTGGATCCAATTTAGAATTTTTTATTATATGTTTGTTCTATTTTTTGCTATTTTTCATGTGGAAATAGTCTTTCTCTATCCATGGGTGATGAGTTTTGATATTTTGGGTCTATATACATTTACAGAAGCTTTTTTTCATGATTATCTTAATTATTGGTTTAGTTTATGCATGTATATGCATAAGGCAAGAAAACCCCTAAATTTTCCCTAGATCATTTTTTTTTATTTTAAAAAATAAACAAATCCAAACAACAACGTGAAATAAATTCCTAAATAAATAATAATAAATGTCGAAAAGTAAAAAATTGTAAGAAAAAAAGAGTTGATTTTCACTTCCCTTCATAATGTCAATCCATCATAAAAATATTAAAATAAAACCTTTACTACCACTTGTAATGAAAGTATTATATTGTAAGAAAATATTCAGAACAATAGATCATACTTTAATATGGAGCATGAATATAATAATAACAATATCATTAAAAATAGCATAATAACACAAATCCATACAAGTGAAATGAATAATAGATTAGGGTGAAAAAACACTTAAACACAACCTCTACCATTAGATCTGGAAACATATAATCAATGGCCTATATTGACTATGAAATTACAATTTTAGAAGGCAATTTTAATTAAAAAATTTCTTTGGGGGCAGTACACCTATCGAGGTGCATGGCCCTTGGGCCCCCCATTAGGGGGGGTCATCCCCCTAGACCCTGCAAGGGGGGTTCCCCTCCTTGCAACCCCGAACACCATTAGGGATACAAAGAATGGGATCTCAAACTAGTTGAAAATAACATCAAAATTTTAACCTCTAATCTTGGAAGATAATTAGGCTCCACACCCAACATGTGCTCGAATCACTTATAGTGCATTGTTACCAATATATGGTGTGTGTAAGATAGATGAAGGGGTTTAAGGTTATAAGTTATTAGTTATAATTAAGAGTTTATAGAAGTAATTAGTCTAAAGGATAAGAGATATATGGCTTATAGTGAGTAGAAAATGGGCATATGTATGACTAGAAGTATAAGAAGGAAGGTCCAATCCAACCAAGGTGTGAAGAAATTCAGCCCCTGAGTTAAGCAGAGTCAAGTTAAAGAGTGTCATTAAATGTAATGTCTCTATATTATGATGTGAATGAATAGGTTTTTGTGCATAATTTCTATTTTCCAATCTTCTTGGTGTACACCAAATAAGTTTTGTGTCATAAATATCTCACTCGACACAAATGCATCTTTCCATCTTCAAGTATCAGAGTTGAATTGAGTCAAACCTTATTGAATTTCTTAGACAAAGTTAAGCATGATGAGATCATTCTTTTGATGTCGAGAGTTCTCTTGAGTGGTAAAGGCTCAGTTGAGTATGGAGTGGGTTGAAATCATGTTTGAAAGTTGTGAAGAATACAAAATGGCATACAGAGGAGTACCTCTTAGAATATGATGATGAGAACTAAGGGTTAAAAATATGGTAGATGTGTTGAGAGGATGGAAAGCCTCAGTTGTAAATAGTTTTGAACTTTTAAAGGTCACAAGGGAAGCTTATGTTGACCTTACTTAATTTTGATGAACTTTTCCAAATATATTATGAAGCAAGTGGAAAAAAATTGTTGTAGTATTGAGCTAAAATGGAATACCAATTACATATTTCAATAATGATTTGAATGAAGAAAAACAAAAATATTGTGTATGGTCGAGTTTTATGTCATAGTCAAACATTGAATAAGTGGAGTTATTATTTATTACCTAATGATTTTTTTTGTAAACAAATCATCAAACCTTGAAGTTTATAAAAAGATAGAATAAGTTAAACCAAATACATATGAAGTGGGTTTAATACTTGTAGATTTATTTATTTATTCTCAAGCATTGATTTGGTTGATCAAATAAGGTAGTTGAAGCCTTAAGTAGGTGGGTTCTATTGTTGAATACAATATCAGTGAAGATGATTAGATTAGGTAGTTGGAAGGAGTTATATGATAATTATACAGAGTTTAGAGTAGCTTGGAAGGATTTTAAATAGATATGATTAGGTGATAGGAGCTCATGTTTTGATTATATCATCCAAGATGGATTTTTGTTCAACACTTAACAAACAAGCAAAGAGTAATGTCCCTCCTATTGCAAACATAGTTTTCAAAATATTCATTTTTTAATTGGTTGAAGCCTTTTATTTTAATATCATACATGTTACATTTTCCATATTAAATAACCCCACTCAATTGGAAATTATCAAAGTTATCAGCTAATATTTGATAAGAGGTGGCTTGAGGTTGAATTTAATAACTATCATAAATATCTTAGATAAATCTATGTAAAAGATGTTGAGAGATATCATTCTCGATGTGCCTAAATGATTTTAGATTTGTGAAATAAATGGAATGGGGAATATAAAAAATGAAAATTCACAACATTTGGATATCATTTAGGCACCTCAATAATGATATCTCTCCACATCTTTTATTTAGATTTAACTAAGATATGTATGTTGGTTTTATATATAGCTTGATTTTGTTATGACTTACCAGATGTTTGATTGAGAGTAAGTTGTAGTTATTACATTACATCAAATAATTTAACATAGTCTGGACCCCAAGAGATAAATAATTATGTGTCTAAGCCACCATTCGTTGAGTAGAACAACACAAAAAATGAGAAAAGGAGAACCCTAATTTAGAAGAAACCCATACTTTAGATAGTAATTAATATAGTTATGTTTATAAAGAATGAGATGGATGGATTTATAGGACGGAGATTTGGGAAGTGTGGAGAGTGACTAGGAAAAGTAAAGTAGTCAGTGAGTGTCTGCACTATGGAATGGTGAAGAAGGCATACTGGTTAACGTGTTATTTGAGCATATTTGTTGACAATTATACTCAATTAACTCATCAATCTAATTTTTACGAAACCTCATTATTATATTTATTAAAAATTTGTGGTATGTGATCATTTTATTTTTATTTCTACACCTAATTTAAAGAAGGAATAAAATTTAAGGCACATGCATCTTTATTTTCTTTGATGTTATAAGCCATCTAAATTAAAGAAAATTATATCCATTGGACATATCTACATCTATTTCCTTCCATCCAATAGTAGATGAACTATAGTATAGATGTACATTAACAATATTATCCATACATACTTTGGACTCCATGTCCTTTCAGAGTGTTTTTCTACATGTCTCTATCTTCTTTGGATATATGTTTATTTATTAGTGTGTGTGTTGTTAGGAGGGGGATTGGGGGTGGTAGGGCAAGGGAGGCACCTAAGGGGTATAATAATGTTGGCCAATTTTATTTTAAATGGGAAATTTTCTAAGTACTAATCAAATAGATGTCTAATTTAAGGTTAAAATTATAATTGAACATATTGACTCCATTACAACCCACTACCACCTTGTAGATGTCATTGTAGAACGCCTCAATGTAATGATATAATTTTTTTTAAATGCATCTTTTGGATTTCCTAAGTAATTTGACTTTCCTTCCCAAAGGAGGAACCTAATATTTATATCTCATTCATTATATTTAAATTGTTTTAGAAGTGTAGTATTGTAAGGGTGATGGTTGTGAGATGTAATGAAACTTGAGTAGTATAATTGGATCTCTTACATTTATTTTCTAAATCACTTTTCTCTTTTTTGCTCAAAACATATCACATTTTATAAGTTTCATATCGTAAGGGTGATGGTTTTGATATGTATGTCACATAAAAATTAGTTACGTGTCTTTATTCATATATATTTTTGAATATGAAGTATATCCAAAGTCATTCTCATCTCCTTTGAATAGAGGTACTTGTGTGGATACATTTCAATTCAAATTTTGTTTACTTGGAAAAATTGATGAAGTAATATAGAAAAAAATAACAATTAATTAGTGGGATGATGGTAAAATGCATTGTCACATCATACACTAAAATATAAAATGGATGTTTATCCTTCAATGAAATAATAATAATAATAATATAAAAAAATTTAAAAAAAAAACCTAAGGTAATTAAAAAAATCCATAAAAAAAGAGATAAAAGAAAGATGTAGTAGAGTGTAAGCTCATATAATGCAAGGTTTAACACCCTTCTATCGAAACTCTCTTACAACATTCAATAATACAATTTCTTCATGTAATATATAGACTTAAATCTTGAAAAAACTATAGCTAATAAAATCATACCATTTTCAATAGTTTCCATTCTAATACACTTCCCTACAATCAACCCTACAAAAATTCAAAAGAAAATAATTTCCTTCCTTGTCAACTAAGAACAATACCTCAAGATTTGTAGATGTATATGAAAAAAATAAGGCTAAACTATCTATTCCTACACATATAAATACAAATTGACCAGATCCTTGAATTAATAGTCCAAATAAGATTTAAGTGAACAAAAAATCATAATATTTTTAAAAATAAATGATGATAATACCATTGTTATGAAATAATGATATCCTTGAAGTTCTCTCTAATTTTTACTAATGATGATATCCTTTCAAAGTATTTATTTTAACTAGAATTTTTTAAAGTGATTGTTAAATGGACATCAAATTTAAGGTCAGAATTAAAAGTGAACACTCTCACTCTATTACAACCCACCACCACCACCGAATGCCATTGTAGAACACCTATCGGCATAATTAAAATAAAACAATTATATTTTTTCTTCAAAATCATAAATCTTTTTTTCTTCAAAATCAAACATTTATAAATTTATAAATCATAATATCTACTTGACATAATCTCATTAATTTATTTTTTAATTTCAAAATAGGGATTCCAAGGTGGTGCAAGTTTCAATTATTGTATCAATCAATTTTTTTTCACAATGATAATAAAATGATAACACCCCATAGCCAATGCTTCCTCTTAAATGATATTTAAATGAATCTCTCTTTCCAACCAACCTTAATAATGGAAATATGCATGTTCCTCCATAACACAGTCCACTTTAAAAGTAGTTTTAAAAAAGGGCCTCAAAAACACTATATGTGAATCTTAAGTTACAATGGAGATTTATCAAATATAACCAACAACATGAGTAAAAATCCTAAAAAATCAATAATATATTACAAATCTTCCCTAAAGCCTCTCATTTAGGGAAAAATTAATATATTTTGTCTTTTATCTCTAGATACATGTTGGGGAGTGTTGGCCAAAATTGGCCTACATACAAAAATTTTCCCTAGATGGATTGTGCCAATCTCTTGGACCTTTCAGTAACCTTTTACCCCCATGACTAATCCCTTTTAGGCCTAACTTGATGATGCAGTGCAATGTCCTAGGAAGTCTTGGTGTGGTGTGAGAAGCTAAGCAGAGTTATTATTAAGTGGGTGATCCAATGGTGGAAGGATGAGACAAACCTCATGACCCTACCACATGTCACTACAATCTTTTGAAACACTTTAAGCAAGCTTTAAGGTGAATTTGGATATTTTGAGGAAAAGGCCTAAAATGGGTCTTCAATTGCAAGTGAAGGATCCAGCAGGTTTCCATGGTGTTCAAGCATTCAAGGGCTTGAAGGAGGATTTTACAAAGTCGCTAAAATTATAACGAGACAAAAATGATGTCTATATATGCTATTATGCCCCAAAGACCCCCAAAAGTGCTTTAGATGACTTAAGGGTGCTCAAAATAGAAAAATCAAGTGAAAAGTAACTTTTGAGGAAGTAAAATTGGTTTTGACTTTTTCACACCTCCTTATGGTGAGTTTCACCATTTTATAAATGTTCAAGGCCATTTCAAGTCATTTGGAGTGGAAGAAAGGAGTTTGGGATTAAAAAGATGCATTTTGGGGCCTTTTGGAGCTTTGGTTGAATAGGATTTCAAATATTTTGCTTAATGTAAGGGCTCATCTATAATATTAAAGAATCCATGGTGTCCCTAATATCCTCTCATAGGCCTTTGAAATTATATCCAAGCACAAAAACCCATAGGGGTGTGGAAAACCTATTTATTAGTTGCAAACTAGGCATGAAGCAGGTTTTTTACCATTAATGGGAGTCCAAGCACTTCATAGGGTTTTAAAAATAAATGAAAGGTATTTTAAAGAATAAAAAATATTTTCTAAGTGTTGGATTGTATAGGAGAGCCTCAAGTATTCACTTGATATGGTCAACAGAGAGAGATTTGGTCCAAAATATTTTTGGAAGTGATAGGGACCCTAATTTTCATCCACTTTATGTCATTGTTGGTCTGGTTCATCTCCCCATCTTTTTGAACAATCCTTAACAGTTCAGAGGTGTCTAGATGGCCTACTCATCCAGACAAGGTCCAAGTTTTCTCTTGTTTATTCATTTAAAATTTTAATAAATAATAATGGTTTTATGGAGATTATTTTAGGGTCAGATAGGACATATTCTCATGAGCTAATTCCTCCCAGGAAGGTGCTTATGACATAAAACATGTTTTCCTTGTTGTCCTTATGAATAGTTCATTTGATCAATTTTAAAGAAAAATCTAGATTAGAGGGATAAGGTACTTCCTCATTATCCTTATTTAAAATTAAATTACTCAATATATCCTTTCTCCTAAATCCTTAGTAGTTCATCAAAGCCTTGATAAGTCAAATTAGGACTAGTCTTACATGGCAAAACACTATCTACAATAGTCCTTGTCATGTCTTAGAGTGAAAAGAGGTAATGAGAAGTTTCATGAGGTTAATTTGAGTGTAATTAATGAGAACTAAGTGATGAGGGAATCATTATTTCCAAATTTCTAATGAATATGGAGAGAACCATCATGAAAATTTTGTTTTGATCAAGGAACAACTTGTAAAAACTCGTATTAGCAAATATTAAGGTTGTTTAGCATTTTTTAAAGTTCCTATCATAGTAATATGTTTCAAATTTATCTCCTTATCCTCATTAAAAGGCATCAAATTTTATATATGTGGTGGATATGTTTGTGTTTGCATATAACTCATCAAGATGGTCTTAACATGCTCCCAGTGTTCCTTTCTACCTCCATTTTGTTCATCTACATTACCATAGTCATATCACTACCATTCTCACTTTCAATCTTTGTTTCACACTCATTTATGTGTCCTCATTCTCCATTCACCTCACCACCCATCTCCATTCCATTTTTTCATTGTTAGATGAACCCAAGGGTTGTTTGAAACCATCAAAAGCATGATCAAGATGACATGCATCAATGAAGCATCATATACAGTCAATGGAATCACTTAAAGTAGTACACTACAACCAAGGTATGGTCATAAAGGTACAATTAATATTCAAGGTTAGAGAGGCCTTTTTCAAGTTCTAGTGAAATCAAGAAATCCATAGTATGAGGAGAAATCCATCATGGAGGTGAGAGCAGGTATTTTGACCTAAAAGTTGGCAATTTTTCAATAAGATCACCTATAACTACCAAGGAAAATCAAAAAGGGTGATTGATACTCCTAGTATGCTTCAAGGGACCTTGTTGGGCCCCATTTCATGCTAAGTAGTGGATCCACACCAACTCAACAAACACCCAAGTGTAAGGCAATAATAGAGGGTGGTTATCATTTTGTATTCTAATAGCACCAGATGGCTAAAGGGTAACAACTCCAATTAGCATCAAGAAGCAGGCGCATGGGACAATGACTGGCCATTAAAGATAAGTGGTTCCTTTTTAATGATGTAGCATTGGGAAATGGCTGTACATGATAGCAAATTCACATTAAAGACAAAGTATAATGGAGGTGGTGGGATGTGTACCTCGATTTCTAGCTTAGTAGTTAGTGTGTTCCATTTCCCATGATCTTAGGATGCGCTGAAGCCCATAAAAATAAGTTGAGTTTAGTTGAAGTGGAGAGGAAGAACCGAGTAGCAAAGCTTTGGCAAAATAATGTTAGATAGTGCATTTTAGTGATAGGCTTTGAGTCAGGATGTTTTTTGATGTTCCCCTTTGTAATTCAAAAGCTCACCTATGATCTTGGGCCTTAGAAATTTATGTTGAACCTTCACTCAGTTTATTTAGACTATGCATGTTTTGTTTCATGTAATTAATGGAGAATGCCTTACATAACTGGTTAATGGACTAAATGCTTAAGTCTTTAAATGATTATTAATTTCATAATTTATTCTATGAATGTATAATGAGATATCATAAGTTTCTAACTTATCTCATTCATGACAGGCCTATAACTAGTAATGAATCTTACACCCATGATAGGAAATGTCTAAGTGTGGTTGAGACCCTGTGCCTTGAATGATACTAGCACCTAAGCACAAGACCATGCCTAAGTCCCCTAGCCAGACATCTAATCAACCCTTAAGCATCTGAATCCCATTGAACCTATGAAACCTAAGCTTGTGCCCATGAATGCACAACCATCATTGTACTAACCCAAGCCCCTTTAATAATAGATTGAACCATGACACAACTAGCCCAACACAAACCTCGGTCCCTTCTCTATTAGACTTTGGGGGAGAACATAAGGCTTTCACCTTATGTATATTGATTCTAGCATAACCAAGTGTTAAATTTTGAGTACCATAGGAATAGTCAGGTCCTATATCCCATCGAAATGAGCCTAAAATTGACCTGGATAGCTAATAAGTGCATGACTAGGCCAATGATCTAAAAGGTAAAGTTTTCTACAATAATTTGGTTCTATTGCCAGGACTTGTTAAAAAAATTTAGTGCAATGGTGTACCAGGGAAATACTCTGACTCTCCCTCAATAACATTGAGCATTGGCTAGAAAACGTTAAAGAAAATTTTTTTCTAAGGCATCCAATTTGTAGAGGGAAAAACCCACTGAAGTGGGTCTAAAACAACTTATATGATACCCTGTATGAGGTGTTCTTTTGAAAACTATCAGATCAAGTGTACCACTAGTTGGCTACTTATGTGACCCATAGAAGCTAAAGCTATTGACATTGCCTCAAGTGGATGGAAGAATACCTAGAGAGGCTTGAGAACTTAGATGCCACCTAGACTAGAACTATAAATAAATGGTGGAACGGGGTGTTGAATATCTATATGCTTGTGTTTTTAGTATCGACATACCCCTACCCTAAAGAAATAGAGTACCAGTTCTTGAGTGAGCCCAGAGGTTCATTTTTTAAATAACTTAGCACTAAACTCAAGAATTTGATGGTAGATTATGGCTTTGAAATAGTGAGGATGGAAAGATAAAGTTTTCTCACATATGAGTAGTGCAATGGGGAAGAAGGGGATGTGGAGGTGAGTTGTAATGGAAGGAGATGATTAGATTGATAACTAAGAGCTTAGGAGATAGGCTTATAACAAGAAGTGTGGATTGATAGAAGATTTAGAACTTAGAAGTACCAAGAAGACTTGTAACAAGTAAGAAGGGCATGAGAAAGGATCTCTTAAATGGTAGCCACACCTAGAGGAAAACCCTTGAAGCCTTGGAACAAGATCCACAATTGATGGGTGAATATTTAGGGTCCCTTCAAAACATGACCATTAGAGATACACCATATGCCCTTACCCCCTTTAAACCTACAGCATGAGCTCATGTGCTAGATTCATTAAAGTAAAATAGAAGATTGACAACTAACCTCATTGTCAATGTAGACTTTAATCACTTTACAAATTTGAACCAAAACTTTGTGATTGAACAAGTTATCACATACAAGGAGGTGAGTGAAGATACCTATAGACTTCAAGGTGCTATCCTGACTAGATAGAACTTGAGCGTAAGCACCGTAGTTTAATGAATTTCAATGGTGTAGCCTGGGCAATAGCTAATGGTAAGTGGCCCTGCACTACTAGTTAGTAGTATGATGCCATCATCTTATGGAACATCAATAATAACCATTAGACCAACACCTAGCCTAGTGAATAGAGGCATTGGATAAGAAATACTAGGGTAAGCACCTCAAGCACTAGTTGCTCCCCAACCCTAGATTTATTATGATATGGCCATGCACATGATAGAGTACCAAGGCATGGAAAATACCATAGATCATGTGATCAAGTGACCAAAACTTTTTGATTGAACAAGTTATCTCATATGAGGAGGTGAGTGAAGATACCTTTAGAATTTGAGTTGTTATCCCAACTAGATAGAACATGAGTGCAAGCACCCCATTTTAACTAATTATAGTGGCATATCTTTGGAAATAGCCTATGAGAAGTGGCCCTATAAAACTAGTTAGTAATACAGTGCCATCATCTTCTGTACTACTAGTAATAACCACTAAACTTGTACCTATCCTAGTGCTTAGAGGTGTTGGAGGACTAATACCAAGACAAGCACCTTAGGCACCAATTACTCCCAAGCCCTAGATTTCTGATGAGATGGACATGTACCTACCAAAGTACTGAGGCATGGAAAATGCCATAGAGCATGTGCTCAAGTGTGAGTTACAATGGTGTGCTCAAGGAATAACTCAATCTAAGCATAAGGTAACTTAGTTTACAACAACCTTTCTTGATAATTCCCATACTTGGTATAGGAAGTTTTATCCTAACTAGGCTATGGTTTATTACGACACCTTGAAGTGAGCCTTTCTAAAGGAGTTTGATATACCTAAGTTTGAGCAGCAAAACATCACCATGCTCAAGGAGATCAGCCAAGGATTATCAAAGAGCATGCACTTGTACAACACTAGATTCAAGATGCTCCTTTCTAAAATCCCTTATGACATTCACCCCTCCCAACTTATGCAATGGTTCATTGTAGGACTATTAGTGTCTTTTAGATGGACATTATCTATGAAAATATTCATAGACCCTTGAGAAGCACTTGAATCTGTGCTCAATGTTGAAGTAGTTGGGAGCATTGATACAAGTATTAGCCCATTCATGGAGGCACAAATTATGTCTATGGTCTCCCAACTATAGAAATTGACCTCTAGTTCATTACAAGACACTTGAAGTGGGTTGTAGTGCACTAACTATGAGATAGAGGGGTATAACAAAAATAACTAGCCTCAGAAGAATGTGCAAACACTACTTCTTAATTGTGAAGTATGTCATGAGGTGTATGATGTTTACAACTACCCCTTATTATAATGCATCAATCAGGTCAACATGACCATCTAATATAAGTTTTTTGATGACTACACCCACAACATAGTTGACTATCGAGTAATTGATGAAATGCACTAGAACATGGAAAGAGGTGCACGGTAGGCCACTACAATAACAAGAGGGTAGGCAAACCAAGGAGGTGAGGGTTATGGCCAATAGAATTCTAGCTATGAGAACCAAATAGGTGTTATATGGTGAGGTGGAGGATGTGGTGTAGGAATATTCCCACCATGATCATGATACAAGTGTGGGTTGATTGAGCACTATCAGTATGATTGCCCAATGCATCTAATGTGTGGGTATTATCAAGGACCACATGTGGTTAAAGAGTGCCATGACTTGTATAAGAATTTGACCCTAGGTAAAATGGGCACTAACAAGGGCACAAGGATGATAAATCATGAGCCTAAATATACAAAATTACTTCTAAAGGCACATCCAACATGCACAGAGCCAATTGAGGTGCAAACAACCACACAGAGTGAGTTCACTACTTAGCTACCAACTATGCCAATAGAATAACTACACCTGGAATATGGTGAGTCAAGATACATTAAGTGTATATCATAACTTGAGCTAAAATTTGTGCCCTACACTAACCCATCACATCAAAAGGATGTCTTGAAATAAGCTAAGTGTAATACAAAATTTGTAGGGAGAAGTCTAGCTAGCTAGGGATTTAGAAGTGTAGGCTACCACCTCATGCAAAAATCAAGATAGCTACGAGGTTAAAGTACATGAGATAATAGAGATCTTTCACCTCCTATAAATAGATGGGATGTTCCCCCTACTAAAAAAATTGCTCTTAGAGCATGCAGGGAGAAAGACAAGTGGGGTTGCTGAGCCCCATGCAATCAAAGTTATTATACCACATATGGATCAAGCACATGAAGTAACGCATACTCAAAATGTAAAGTATGACCAAGATCTATTATTAAATTCCACCATTGATGGTTGTTCTATCTGTGAGGTGTTGATTGACACTAGTGTAGAGGTTAATATCCTAACCAAGAATGCATGGGAAAAGATGGGTAAGCTAGCTTTGAGACCTCCCCATATATTGTTCATGGCCAACAAGACCTGAGTGTAAATGATCATAATTCTAAAAGTCACCATTGTATATATCATGGGTGTTAAGTTTCATGCTAAATTTGAGTTCATTGAGTTGGCTGAATAGGATAACTACCCAATGCTTCTAAGAAGACCTTGGTGTTACACCAACAATATAGATATGCACTTTAAGAAGTGATACATGACTTTCAAAAAATGCAAGGAAAGTGTAGTGATCCCCCTTTAAAGTGACCAAAGACCCCCCTATGTGGAGAGTGTTGATCTAGAGGATGAGATCAACCATATTTACAACATCAAAATGCAAGGTGTCAAGAATCTCCATCCTTCTAATCAATAAGTGCTTTCCTAAGAGGATGGGAAGTCAACCTCAGACACAATTGATGTCACTTGTGATTAATGGGTTGAATAGGTGTATAATACCAATGGTCATAGATTTTATTTAGCACAAGCAAATGTGCCAAATCTCATGAGGACTAGTTGGGTCCAAACTGATCAGACTCTAAAATAATGGGTCCCACACCAAGGGAAGAAAGAAAAGAAGGTACTCTACTTGAGAAAAGGCATGCTTGCAGTGCTCCCAAATTTTAAAAGGGAGAAAACTAGTATAAAGGTATGTCCGTGACCTTGAATCATGTGTCCCCAAGGAAATAGATAGAATGGGCATACTAGTGTACACATTGAGGAGCATTGTCACATATTGGTGGGCAATGCAAAGGCCTATCTTGTTGACTTGGCCAAAGGTAAAGGTAGCTATGTGCACAAGGTTCAAGAGGAGTAACAAGAACTTAGATATATTAGCATACTCTAGTGACTCTAACCTTGGGGTGCATGTGTGCCTATGTGAAGATACATCGACTAACTATAGCACAACTACCCTAAATAACTTATGGGTGCATGTCTTTTACAAAACTCTACAGACATGGGTACGAGCATGTTACATGGTCAACAAGACATGTTGAGAGATAACCACTTAGGAGGATCTTAAGGATAAGTTTGTGCATACCTTCTCCTTTTCCTTGTAAAACTTGAAACTATTTAAGTTGTTGCAAGTAATTTGGAGGGTAGTGTTTGAAGACATTGCCATCTTTAAGGAGCACTTGAAACACATGTTTAGAGAAAAAGGGTTAGCACTCCCAACCTTATTTGAGGAAAAAATGCTCAATAGTGACTCTAGTGAGGAAGATGATGAAACTTGGAAGGAGTGCTACTGGAAAACATTGACCACCAAAACAAAGCTCTTGCACCAAGTAGATGATAGTGCCCCTAATAAAGAAGACCCCCACTCATCTTCATGATGAGACAATAGAGGGAATCTGATAGGTCAAATATTCTCACCAAAAGAAGAATGAGCCCTACCATGCACCACTAAACACCATTAAAGTGGACATCGATGTAGGAGAGCTAAAGATGGTTATTTTATGCACTTATTAATCTGACGTAGAGCTAGTATGAATCATAGACCTCCTGAAGGAATTCCAAGATTTGTTCCCTAGGACTTATTAGGATATAAATGGCATCCACCCATGGCTAGGGAAGATGAGCATAAATTTAATCGACAATGCAAAACCAATCAAAAATCACCCCTACCAGATG
This sequence comes from Torreya grandis, assembly GCA_037957365.1. Taxonomy (NCBI): domain Eukaryota; kingdom Viridiplantae; phylum Streptophyta; class Pinopsida; order Cupressales; family Taxaceae; genus Torreya; species Torreya grandis. The sequence continues at coordinate 704,813 of JARHVA010002484.1, read as the reverse complement.
AATCCCAACCTCCACATCAAGGTGAAAATAGAGATCGATGTTATGTTGGCCATAGGGGTCATTTACCCTATATAGGAGCACAAGTGGGTGAGCCCAATGGTAATAATCATCAAGAAGGATGGGTGCATTCACATTTTCATGGATTAAAAAAAATTGAACATTTATTACATCAATGAACCTTTCCTAAAATTTTTCATCAATGAAGTCTTGAAAGGCATTATAGGTTGTGAAATCTACACCATCATTGATGGGTTCTCTAGCTACCACCAAGTCTAGATTGAGGATGAAGACAAACCCAAAATAACCTTTATGACTAAATGGAGTTGTTTTCCTTCTAATTTGATGCCCTTTAGACTCAATAATTCACCATCTATGTTCTCTAGAGTGGTGATCACCATGTTCAAGTATTTCATACATAAGTCCCTTCAATTTTATCTAGATGATTAGACAATGTATGGCCTCATCAAGGACCAGTATGATAACCTATGCCTAATGTTTTAGAGGTGCAAGTAGCTTTAGATATCCCTAAACCTAAAAAAGTGCATCTTCACAACATCATTTGGAACCCTGCTTAGGCACATCATCTATAAGGATGGTTTGCTCATCGATCTAGGAAATATCACCATCATCATTTAGCTACAACCTCCTTCCACACAGAAATATGTTCATGCTTTTCTTGTCCACTATGGATATTAAAAAAAATTATAAGGAGTTATGTGAATATTTTGGCACCACTAGAAGATATTTTACATAAGGATGGACCATTCTACTAGGATGAAGCACAAGATGATTCCTTTGAGACCCTAAATCTTAGATTAGATAGCATGCCTATCTTACAGTTCCCAAACTAGACAACACCTTTCCATGTCCATGTTGATGTTTCTAGCTCTATGATTGGTGCAATCTTGACATAACCTAGTGAAGGAAAAATGGATCATCCCATCTCCTTTGCCAATAAAAAGTTTACCTCAGTAGAGCAGAATTAAAAAACCATAGAGTGTGAGGTACTCACCATGGTTTATGCCTTACAAAAATTTAGAGAATATTTGTGGGCAACCATGTTCATCTTTTTCACTAATCATAAGGCACTCAAGTGCCTCATGACAAGCCTATTTTACATAGGCACTTATATAAATGGATAGTTCTATTTTAGGGGTTCCAGTTCTCTATTGTGGTTAATCCTACAAATCATAACTTGGGGCCAAACCATTTGTCCTACATTAGTTCTAGTAATGTGGTAGTTTTGATTGAGGATGACATGTGAGATGTATAATTGTACCAAGTCCAATGCATCCTCAAGTATTTAATGAATATCATCACCTTTCTAACATCTAGAATTGCACCCCAGACTATGACAAATACAGAGAAAAAATAACTATCAGTTTGCATCTCCCCTTTCAACTCATCAATGGAGAATTATATAAGCTAAGTAGAGATGAAGTATTATGATGATGTGTCATGATTAATGAAAGAGACTCCATCTTTAAAGAGGTGAATGAAGGCATAGCAGGAGGACATTACGTTGGAGATGCAATGGCAAGAAAAGTGATATAGTCATGATTATGGTGACCGAGCTTATTCCAAGAAGCCAAGGACTGGAACAAGGCATGTGATATATTCTAGCACACAAAAAATCCAAATATTAGGATGAGATGCCTCTCATCCCCATTCTTACCCAAGCAGTATTTTAGAAATATGTTATTGATTTTGTTAGGCTGATAAATCCCATAGCATGATGCATAGGTGCAAAGTATATTTTGGTAACCACAGATTATTTCACCAAGTAGATTAAGGTCATGCCAACAAAATACTACATAGCCACCATAGTCACTCACTTCATCTAGGAAAATATAAAAAGATGATATGGGTGACCACTCAATCTAACTGGTGACAAGGGCACTCATTTCATCAATGAAATAGTGCACATCATACTGACTTAGTCTATGGTGGTGTACCATAAAACAACCCCTTATCATCTGCAATAAAATGACATAGATAGGTCATTTAAAAAAATACTAAAAACATGCCTCATAAAGTTATGTGACTTTTGTTGTAATGATTGGGATGATTGAGTGTTGATAGTGTTATGGGCATATCGCACACCCTACAAGCACTTGAACAAGGTTACACCATTTCAACTAGTGTTTGACACTGACGCAATCTTGTCGATGAAGTTCTTGGTACCATTATTGAAAATCATGCACATTGGTCAGTTAGATGACCAAGAGTCACTAAATGCAAGGTTGAAGGACTTGGAGCATTTAGATGAGATGCATACCTAAGCAAAGTGGAGTCAATAAATAGAAAAGGCACACCATAAGCTCTAATAGGATAAGCATATAAAAAATAAAGTGCTATCAAAAAGAGCATCTTTTTTCTCTATGAATCTAATTATTTCAAGCACCTAGTCAAACTACAAGAAAGAACATGAAGATGCACAATATGATCATGTGCAAAAGAAATAAAAAATAAGAATCACCTACCATATGGTGTAGGATGTGAAGTTTAACATTGCTAAATTTATTACAAAATATTTTTTGAAGCATGCATTAGAGTTCCACATGATGAAGTGTACCTTTAGGTGGGGGTCCATTCTGATGTTGATAGTCATGGAGGAGATTAGGATACCAAATGGGGATGAGGACAATCTCTAGATTTTTCTAGAACACAATGACTCTCTGATGCAAAAATACAAGGACTTCACTTGCCCTAATTCCTTCAACATAAAATATAAATATCATATGATATGGTGGTATGATAAGTATATATAGGCATTCAAGATCAAGTGGTGCATCCCCCAGGAGCTCCCCAAGGGCATGTATGGGATAGTAACCTTTATTGTTAAGTAGCATTTGTGTGTAGTCGATGTGGCACTAGTCAATAACAACAAGTTTGGTTAGTTAAAGCTTCCATACACTTTTTCAACCAAGTATTTCAAGGATGCACTCAAAAGAATCCCCAATGCACAACAATTAGATATTTTGGTGAGGGAGATAAACATGGAAAGGAATGGGTTGTAGCATCAATTTGTGCACCCAGATGAAAAAACAATAAAGGATGAAGAAGATTATTTGGCTCACACTGACATCCACATTTTCAATAAGTAACCATACTTAGGTACATTTATACATTATACTATGAGATGAAGCCAAGGAAAAAGGGCCCCAACTTTAAATAGACTGATGACCCTCCCATCAGGATCAATGATGAAGGAACGTTGGTGCCAATTGAAATAAATAAGTCTCCCAAGAAGAATAAAGAGGAGACACTTGAAGAAATAGAGTGAATAAATTTTAAAATCACCTCAGATGATGAAGCCTCTCTATCAGTCCTGAAAAAGAATCACATAAGTTATGCATCAAAGACCTCTTATTTCAAAAGAGAAGCAAAAGAAGCCAAAGTTCTTGTCTGTGATGCCTATTATCACCCTAGTAGACATGGAAGTGTAGAAAGAATTGGAGGAGGTAGAGTTGGGGAAGGGTGTATATATTTTGCCCAAAGAATACTACTCATTTAGTGAGTAAACTCCCCCACCACGTCAAAATGAAGAGGTGAAGTAGGAACAAGCATGGAGGAAACTTGGCCTTAGTGATGCTGACATTCAAAAGGCATGAGAGTTGTAAAAGAGGAAAGAAGAAATGAGGAAGGTATGAACGATAGAGGAATGAAGTGAGAAATTCAAGGCTAAAGAAAAGTACATGGTAGAAGGAGAAATGGAGGAAGAACCCAATGTGGTAGAGGCATATAAGGCTCTCCAAGGTGGCATTGTTACCATGCTTGGAGAAGAAAGACCATCAAGCGTACCAATCAAAAAAACCACAACAAAACCTCTATAAGAAGAAGAGGAGTTGAGACGTAAATGCGAGAAGATGGGCCCTGATCAAGATCATATTGAAGTGGCACTAGAGTTACATTACAAGATAGAGACCATGAGGGCCAAAGGAATGACCTAAATATAAATTGATAAAGTGGAGGCCGAGGAGATAAGGGCCAAAGAGGAGATAATTGTCATGATCGTCAAGAAGAGGAAGGCAAAAATAAAGAAAGCCCAAAAAAGAAGGTCAAGAAGGAAAAAGAAGATAAGAGAGTTGTCATATGCTCAAAACCCATTAAAGATAAAATAATAGAGGTGCCTAACACCAACATCAACCTAGTAGAGGAAGCTACAAAATAGTCACACCTTAGTATTGAAGGGGTGCCTAGAGATAAAGAAGGTGATGCTAGCACCTCAAAGAAACAATTAGAGAGGGAAAGGAAAAATTAAGCTAGCACTGATAAGGAACCTATGGAGGTTCATGCTAGAGAGCCATAGGAAGAAGTGAATGAGGGAGAAAAGTCTGAAGAAGAAGAAACCCTATAGGAAAGATAAAAATAAGGCACTGAGGAAGGGAGTAGCACTAGTGAAGAGGAATAGGAGCAGATGAAACTGGCCATCAAGAAAGAGGAGTTTAAGCCAAGCTATAGGGAGAAGGTGAAAAAGGGGTTTACCTAAGATGAGGACTTCTACATGTTAGAGTAAACGCCCTCTAGAGCTATAACAATGTTGGCATGCCACAAAGTGTCCTTTGAACTTGATTGTTATATAGATGTGCCTCACTTTGAGGTCTCATAAAAATCAATTCAAAGCACTAAGAAACTAGAGGATGGGCATGAATACCAACTTGTAAACCCCTAACATATGAATCCATTAAGGTTAGCTAACACCCTCCTTAAAATTGCCTCTAAAGTAGCATGCAAGAACATTGTTAATGATATTCATGCCACAAAATGGAAGGATATAGCACTTAAGGTGGAATAACTTAACACAATAAATTTCAAACTCTAGTAGTTGATCAATCGAATAGAAAAGGCAAAGCCATCCCTTTTGGAGGGTGTTAACACTTTTAATCTTTCAGAAGTGGATAAGGTATGCACCCTAGTAAAATAGATGCTCCCTCAAATGAAGTCAACATAGGAAGAGTAAAAAGACCCTTGTGAAGCCATAAAGAGAGAGCTCAATAAAGAGCTTGATGAGTTATAAGACATCTTTGCAAGGCTATAATGGCATGTAGATGATGTTGATGTCATCTTCTATAACTTCTCCACCTAATCATCAGTCATCAACACATGCCTATAAAAGGTTATTTTTCATTGATGAAATAAGAATTCACTGTCATCAAGGCCTAGCACACATAAATTATGATGTAGGTAGACATGTTGAGCACCTAGTTGAAGACCCAGGAGCAAGATCTAGAAGAGATTTTTCATGCCTTTCAGATAAAGGCAAGCAATTAGGGAGCCATCCTAGATGGCAGGGTCCAAAAAGCTAAGGAAAGGCTAGAAGCCTTTCACAAAGAACTAGATAAGACTAACATGCTCATGATTGAGGCTACCTCTATAGAGATTGATATCACCATCAAATAAACCAGGTTTGCAATCTAGGTATTTGAATACTTCAAGGTAGAACTACAGTAGAGTGTGCCCAAATTTTATATAGCTAAAGCATTAGAAGGATAGTCTGAGGGTGGACTAATGTTTTTGTATGAGGTAATATTGGGCCCTATTTCATGATAAGTAGTGGATCCATGCCAACTTGACAAACACCTAAGCATGAGTCAATCATATAGGGTGATTGCTATTTTGTATTCTAGCGATACTAGTTAGTTGGTGGGTGACAACTCCAATCAACATCAGGAAGTGGGTGCATGGGATTGCGATTGGCCATTAAAGATAAATGGATCCTATTAAATCATGTAGCATTAGGAAGTGGGTGTATGGGAAAATGACTGCATATTAAAGACAAATCATAGTGGAGGTGGTGAGATGTGTACCTCCAACACTAGCTCAACATTTGGCATGCTCCATTTTTCATGATCCTAGGATGTTCTAAAGCCTATAAAAGGAAACCAAGTTCAGTTAAAGTAGAGAAGAGGAACCAAGTAGTGAAGCTCTAGAAAAATAATGTTGGATATTACATTTTAGTGATAGGATTTGATTTGGGATGCTTTTTTATACTCCCTTTTGTAATTCCCAAGCTCCCATGTGAGCTTGGGCCTTGGAAATTTATGTTGAACTTTTGCTTTGTTTATTTAGACTATGCATGTATTGTTTAATGTAATTAATGGAGAATGCTTTACACAACTAGTTAATGGACTAAATTCTTAAGTATTTGAATGATTATTGATTTCATAATTCATTTTGTGAATGTATAATGACTTATTGTAAGTTTCTAGCTTGGCTTATTCATGGTGGGCTTGTAGCTAGTAATGAATCTTATGTTCATGATAGGAAATGTCTAAGTGTGGTTAAGACCCTATGCTCTTAATCATACCAACACCTAAGTGCAAGACCATGCGTAAGTACCCTAACTAGACATCTAGTTAGCCCTTAAATTTTTGAATTCCATTAAACCCATAAAACCTAAGGTTTGTGCCCATGAATGCACAACCATCATTGTACTAACACAATCCCCTTTAAGAATAGACTGTGTCATGGCACAACTAGCCCAACATAGTCCCCAATCTCTTCTCTATTATGCTTCAAGTGAGAACATAAGGCTTGCACCTTATATATGTTGATGCCAATGTAGCTGAGTGATAAATGTTGAGCACCACAGGAATAGTTAGGGCCTACTTCCCATCGAAAGAAGCCTAAAATCGACCTTGCCAACTAGGTAATTGTATGACTAGGCCCATGATCCAAAAGACAAACTTTTCTACAATAGACCTAAGGGATTCCACTATAAGAACTTGGTAGAACTTAGAGGGTGATAATCATTCAAGAGAGAGCTAGGCTACAAGTATGTGAATCTTTGAATAAATCTAATGAAACACAAAAGGTAACCTACAACCAAGAAGGGGATGAGAGGAGATCAATCATGGTTTTGAGGAGGCCCAAAGATTTTAGAGATAGATTAGAACTCAATGAGAGATATAAATAAGGTTAAATTATAAATAATAAGGGGTTGGGATATATATTTAAGTATGTTTCAAAGTTAAAAGGATGCACAGTTCATACAAATGGAATACATATAGTCATAGTAAAAGGAAAAGGCTTGTTTCCATGAGGATGGTCGTATGATATAAAGGAGATAGTTCTTAGGGGTAATGATAAAAAATTAAGAATAAAGGATAAATTTAACTTAGTCAAACCCCAAGCTCAATCTTAGGTTTTATCTCCTTAATAATGCTCACATACAATTTTAGGGTTCTTAGGGTATATATCTTGATGCATGAAAATTGACAACAATGATGAAGTTAATAAATTCATGATGAAGTATCCTAAGCATGAAGGGTCTCTTAATAAAATGATGATAAAATGAAATCATGCCAAGAAGGTTTCAAAATACCTAGTTCTCAGTCAAGACTACATCCAAAAAATAACCTACAGCCACACTTGTTTTCTTGCACAGTCAAGTAGGTGGATATGAGTTCTTGGAGACCTTTATGGATGGTAACCTTCAAGGAATTTTGGAGTTTTTAAAAGAAATTTTTATAACAAGATGAGAATCATAAATATAATATACCTATTTACACCCTTTTCAAACTCTCTAAATCACCTCAAAGGCTGTCATAGCCTAATACCTATAACCATATTTTGGTTTCGACAGTGAATTGAGGTTAAAGATGGATTCAAGGTGTATAAGGCTGAGAAATGACTAATTGAGGTTAAGGATAATGTGAGAGGAATAATATTAAGTTATAAATTCCTTATTTTTATTCTCATACCATCATTCCAAGGTGAAATAAAATAAGCTTAGTCATTAACCTAAGAAGCATAAAGAAACTAGGCAGCTCAAACTAGTTTTTAGTAAAAAGAGCCTACAAGACAAAATATGCATCCAAAAGACATGAAATTTATTAGGATTTATCCTTGTGACTTTATAAACATATAAAATATCTTTTTTTTCCAAAAAATTAGTGGAATTACCCATTATTTTTTCACATTAATATGCTTGTCCGTTGAGGAGAATGTGGAGCTAGGTAAGCTTCTTGAAGGGATTTAACAAATGATGGATAGTTTGAACCTCATGTAAGTATTTGTGAAGAATTTCAGGATGATTTTAAGTCTTAAAAAACATATTTATAGTGATAATATTCAAAATTTCAAGATAAAATGAGGAAAAGTGCAAGTTGGCCAAATTCAGGGTTTTAGCATGCAAATGTAGACAGTCAAAAAAGACATTTTTGAGGAACGTAAATGGTTTAATGGTAAAATATAATGATTTAAAAGTTATAGGGATATTTATATGTTTAAATTAAAAATTAATTAGGTATTTATACCTCATATATCTCAAGATACACATTTTTATTTCTCTCTATGTTTCACAGTTCATAATTTCTTAGTGTGCTCAGAAGCGAAAAAATGAGTTTTGGGGCATCAAGAGGTATAATAAATTTATGAAATTTGGTAAATATTTTAATAATGAGTTCATATACCTATATATAATATTTTTTTATCCAAAATAATAGTGAAATTACCCATTATTTTAACACAATCTTATGTTTGTCCGTTGAGGAGAACATGGAGTTAGGGTGTGCATTAGGGTTAAATTATTGATTCAGGATGTTTTCCTGATTGTGAATGGAAAAAAAATGATTAAAATTATTGTTTATATACTTAAAAGTCCATATTAAAAATTAATTAGTTCTTGGGACCTCATAAAACTCAAAAAATGTATCTTAAATCATGCATGTTCTAACACAATCTTATAAAGGGAGTTTAAAACTTTGTGTTTTGAGTTGTTATAAGTGTTTTAAGGGTTGACCAATGGTTATAACCTATTTTTAAAGGTGGAGGATGGTAATAAAAATCTTATATGATTATTATTTGGTCCATAATATCATAAAATCAAAGAGAGAGAGGTCACAAACTTCATGAAATCCTTGCATAGTCCTAAAAAAAGCATGCATTCAACTGTGTTTTTATTGTTTCTAGGCATTAGATGGATTGAATAGGAGTTTTTACCTATTGGAGGTGTTGTAAGAAGTGAAAAAATACTTGGGGGTGGATTTTTAGTCCTTTTATAATTTTTAGAATTCATGAAAATGAATTAATATAGTGCTCTCGGCCTATGCAGGGTGATTGTCTAGGGTTTCAAGACAAAAAACCCTATAAGAAGAGTTATAATCATAAAAAATTAATTGAAATTCATAATTTGTCATTTTTTAGTGTAATGATAATGAATCAAGTTGTTTTTTTTTTTTTTTTTAATGAGGCCATAAAGTATGGTTTATATACCTATTGGTGTGTGTAGGGGCTAATTAGGCCTAATAAGAAATGGGTTACAAAGGAAGTGTACCCTAGGTATGAAGTTAAGGCATGTAAATTGACACAGAGGTGAAATTAAATAGAGGGTACCTATAACTAATTTCAAAATCTCTTTATTCATTTTAATTTATCCATACAAAGAAAAAAAAAAACTACAAGCCTTAAGAGACCTTTGTGAGCCTTGTGTGTGGAATGGAAGGGTGAAGTGCACTTGGGAAAATCTAAGTGGTTGGAACAGATGTTAATTGACCTTATAAAAATCATATACCATAGAATAATGATCCCTTGAGACCTATATCATCATTTGGTACTTGAGACCTAAAGAGGTTTGCCAAGAGGATAAGGTGAGTGAGGGCTTATGGAAAAGGGTGAATGAGTGAATGGGAATGAGAAATGGAAGTTTCATGAAACATGAGAATGAAATGAAGTAAAAGTTTCATGTGATGGTGTTCAAACATGATCTATAGTTAGTCCATACTCATCAACACTTACAGCTAGGGTAAAGGTCTTTTGAGGTATGCAAGGTCACTAAGTCAAAGAACAAAGAAGGAGATTTTGTGTCTTGAGGATCAATAGGGTTGTTGCCTAGTTGTGAAAAATCATATAGAATGTAAGGATTTATTTTATAACATAAGTTTTTAGTGACACACAACCTATAGTCATTTACCTCATGGCAGTCAACTACCAAGAAAGGACACAGTCAAAGGAAAGAAATCAAGAATGGTAAGAGAGTTTTTCAAAGTGGTGATAGGCTAATGATTGATAGATTGATCATATAATAAATATTTAGACTAGTAACCTTATTACATGACTTAATCAGGCACACCATTGAGTATAAGAGAGGATTGAAGAGGAGAACAGTGGCCTATAGCCTTGTTGAAGATATGCATGTAGCTATGTACAAAGTTTTTCAAGCTCAAGGTCTAGTGATTTAAGGTAGTTTTCATGATTCAAAGCCATACTCAAGGGAGAAATAATGAGATGTATTAATCAGGTTCATAGTGTGAATATCTCTAAAGCATCTAGTGTTATTGCCACAACAAAAGACTATCTCATTTACAGCTATCATGGAACATGGTTCGCCTTTCAAGCTAGGTATGTACCTAGCAGGATAGTGGTTCCTCTTGAAGAAATTCATGATGGTTTATATCATATAAGGTAATAAGTGTAATTAATTGAGGTATAAGAATGTTTGTATATACCTTCAAAGATAATCTCCATCTGCAGTGTTTCCATCTCAATTTACACCTATAGCCATACCAAATAAGGTTGAGTCGTACATGAGGAAAGAGAGTCTAGAGAGAGTGGAACACCCACTATGTAACCAAGGTGGGCATCATTATTATATTTAAAACCAATAAGAGAATGTGTTTTCACCAAGGAAGGACTTACTTCCAATTTGGAGATGGTCAATAAGAACAAACCTATCTTCAAAAGGGCAAAAGGTAGTTCAATCAAGGTGTTCCATGGTAGAGTCTTCTGGTGCAAAGGTTCATAAGAACATGTGCAGATGGTATGGGGTTTTGATTTATAATGGAGACCTTGAAAAAATACAATATATGGTGATTCACCTCATAACCATCACTTACATCACTGAGAATACAAGCATCCATAAATTTTCCTTGAGGAGCTTAAGTCATACATGGTAGAATAAGGTGAAGGCAAACCAATTAAGGGTGAAATAATGAAAGGATAAGTTCCATGACATATTCAAATCACATTCACCTTGTTATAACTCAAACCAAGACAAAAGGGAGGAAAACTCAATTTTGAACTTAACTAAGTAGGCACATGTCACTAGCTTTTGCCAAAACGGGCCTATAGGCCAAAATATGCATGATCTAATCATGAAATTTTGTGGAGAGACTCATTATGACCTACTATACCTATTAAACATATTTTTTATGTTTTTTGATAATGGTAAATATTCATTTTTTAGTACAATCAACCCTATGTCTATTCATGATCAACATTGGACCCTACCTAGGAGGAATTGGCCAGTTTGGGGCATCTACAAGTCAAGTCAAATATTAAAATTTGGTATAAATGGTCTCCATAACCCAAAAAATCATACCATTCCATCCTTAAGGTCCTAAAAAGAGTGAAAATACCCATTGTTCTTACATAGTCCTCTTGCAATCAAGAAGGTATCCATTAAAGGCCAGTTGAAGTTTTATCAGTTCTGGGTGCTAACGAGAAGCTTAAGCCTTGGAGAGGTCTTAAAACCATAGAATATGATGTTGTAAACCTATATTGTCCTATATAAGTGGTCACATTTAGGGTTTTCAAGCAAAGGTTTGAATAAAGACAAGTTTAGGCATGGAGGAAGCATGCAAGCAACTCAAGGTAAATTTTGGTAAAAAGGGTCAACAAGATAAAGTATGTACCTAAAAGACTTAAAACTTGGTATTATTTGTCCTAATGACCTAATATACCTATCCATCATCTCATTAAGGTCATGTGACAAGTGGAAGTGCCCTCTGTTTATACACAGTCCCCTTTATGTCTCATAATGGTCACCATTGGTGTAGGCACACTTTTTGAAGTTTTAAGATGTGGTTGAGGTTTAAACTTATTAAAGTGTTTTAAGAGAAATTAGAATATGGTTTTAATATTATTAAACACCTTTCAAGAGTGTTCATACTCCAAACTTCATGCAAACCCCATAGGCAATCTCAAAGGCATAAAGAGTAAAGTTGGGTTTTGATTATTTGAAAAGGTGTTATGAGATGTTCTAGGTGCCATGAATGTGATTTAGAGAAAAGAAAATCAATGCAAATGTCAAATTGGTCTAGATAAATTTGAGTTTTTTAGGTCTAAGACACCTAGTTTTAGCCCTTCTTCAGATACTTATATCTTTAATACCATGGAGAGTTGGGCCAAGTACTTCTAGTATGTTTTGATTACCCCTATGTACTTTAAATTAATTATGGATTGAGTTTGGTTATGATCCTAAGTTTTATAAGCAATCACTAAGAATGTAAGCATATCCAAAATGTTTGAAAACCCTACATGCAATCATCTTTACATGTGTATCTTTTCATACCTTCTACATGGGAGCCCAATATTTTTAGGGATGGTTAAGGGGTTTATGGAATAGATATATTCATGGCAAGAAGTGGTGGAATAGAGGTCCACATTATATGAACAATTGTCTTGAAGGTGAGCTTGTTTAAGCTACCAAAGGAGCTTTTTAACCAGTTTTGGGTTTTTGAACTCATAGGTCCATCAAATAGACTATAATCATTTGGAAACCACATAGAATGTGTAGATAAATCCTTGCATCTCTTGACCAACCTATTTTTCAAAATAATTTGACACGTTTGGGTGCCTAGGAGGCTCAAAATTGCTAAAAATGCTTAAGTCTTCAAAGAGAGAAATGATCTAAAGCCATGGAAGAGGCCTAATGGGACCTAAAACATCATTATATGGCACTTGGAGCTCTTCACTAAGGTTTTTTATGGTGCTTTTCTGAGCTAAAGGGTCAAAAAACCTAATTTTTTTATATTTTATGCATTGTTACAAGTTTAATGGTGATTTCTACCATTGTTACAGGCCTTGAAGGTTGTCCAAATCTTCATTTTATTCCTCATATACATGACATGGATGTCTAGATGTATTCTACATGTCTAGAAGTGGTCTTTAGGGTGCCAAATGGCCTCGAGAGTAGGTTTTATGGTAGCTAGTTGAAAGTGGCTCAAGCTTGAGACCTCCATCAATGGGGTCTATGAAAGTTGCAAGTTTCATGAAATTTATTACAGGTTGGAGGAGAAAATTCAAGTTGAAAATAGAAGCAAACATCAAAAATTAAACTCCAAAAGAAAACCTCCATGGTTAGTTAAGCACCAAATGCTAAGTCAACTAACCTTTGGCCTAGCATCTTTTAGAAGAGTAAGTGGAGGGAGGCGTAGAAGTCCAAGAGGATAAGTTTTGAGGTTGGGAAGACAAGTGACACATTCAATGATTTTTCAAAGTCTTTTAAGACTTTTCCCTTTTAAGTGGATCATGAGATCATCATCCTTAAAAAAAAGTTGTCTTCTAGTGTGTTTCTAAGCCAATGAGAGGTCTTGAAGGCTATTTGGACTAATGAGGGTTATTTTGTTGAGGAATAATTAGTTATAATTGATCTAAATATGGTTGAGACTCCATGGAAGGTGGTTGTGTCTCATTATTGAATTATGTTTGCTTACTTCTCTCTTTCTTCCCTTCTCCTATATCTCCCATTTCTCCCCCTTTTGCAAAAGATATTTTCATTTGACAAGGTAAAACCCTATCAAAAATTTTAATAAATACCTTTTGAAGCAACAAAGATCATTTTTCACCTATCTCTTGCCTCTAACTTGTGTTTATCAAGATTGTGTATGATGGCCTTGTAAATAAGTGTTCTTCCATGTCCATTGTCCTTTTTTTGCCTTTTTTTAGGTGTTTTCAAGCTAGTTGCAAGTCTGAACTTGAGATTTTTCCACCATTAATGGATGCTTAGTGTGATTTTTTTAACTCTTCATTGCTTCATGTATTGCTTAGTGAGCCTAGTTTAAGAAATACTTATGCAAATTAACTAGTTTGTGAGATTATGTGAACAAGGATTGTCTTATGCTAAATTAGTGTTTGTTTCAATCTTATTTGAGTTTCAATTAATTTGGTGTATCACATTTTTAGTGTTATTATTCATCCTATACCACCTTTCTATCCATTTTCCAAGCATAAGTATTAGTTTAGGTGATCTACCAAGAGGAAGTCAGCTTTCTCCAAAGGTTCAACCTCACTACATGATACCCACAGCCTGAGGTTGCTCTGATATTGTAGCTAGACGTGAGAGATCCTAAAACAATTTCCCACAAAGGTGTAATTCTATGCTACAACAATTTTTGGCACACCCAGTGGGACTACTACGTTCTTCACTTCACTAAAGGGTTCTTGGTATTGCTCTTCAGTGCAATCAACCTTTAGAGACATATTTGTAGATGTCCTTGAGTGTGTGACCAAATTATTTTGAGATAATGCCCAAATGATCTTGATCTAGTACCTAAATTATAGGCTCTATGCACTACCCATCCAATAGAATGATTTTTACTACTTCTTGACACTCTTCCTCAAACTGACACCAATACAAAGGAGAGAGTCAAGGACATCCATCAAATAATAATTAAAAGTGGATTTTTCTTGGATGTTGTAGTTGAAAATTACCTAATAGACATGTATGTCAAATGTATAAGTTTACAAAAAACACATGAATTATTTGACAAAATACCCCAACAAGATGTTGTCTCATGAACTATTTGACAAAATACCATGACAAGATGTTGTCTCACGGACTAGGATATACACAAAATTGAATGTAAATACAAAAATAATGTTTCCATATTGTTATCCTTCTCAAAATTTAAGAAAAAAAAGGTTCTAATCTTAGTACTCTCTCATTTTTCATACCATGTGTTTAATTGAACCACTATCATGAATTGAATTCCAAGCTTGTGAGTTCATATTGCCAATGAATTGCAATATACTAGAAACTAGCCTTGAGCATCGAATCAAATTATTTTCTTATAGACATATAATATTACTTGATTATTAAACAATAAATCTGAACATGGATGAATGATAATATAGTCTCTACCGTTACTTACCCCAAAGTTAATACTACCTATCCTTATTACACTCATTGATAAAGTGGCAGGTCCATGGGTTTAGTGTGCAAGAATTGACATTTACCAATGCATGGTCCCACGTATTACTCTTTTATCCAAAACCAATCCTCTTAGTTTTGAAATTTGAAACTGAGTGCCAGTCGACCTAAATGCAAGACCTCAAAATCTATTGTTCTTATAGAGGGCATCATCTACTCATCACCCTATTGCTTCCCTCCTCCAAGGGTATGTAATAAAAACCGAGTCACTAGTTTTATTCTCTGAACTAGGGAACAACAACATCAATAATTTCTTCCAAGCTCTATCAATTCCATTTCCAATATAATACCTCTAATAATTTAGTCTTAATAGAGAATAGAGAATGTAAAGGGAATGACAGTCAAGGTTTTTGCATAACAACCTTAGGGTTCTACAAGGTAGTGATTAGATTCCATTCAACCACTCAAGCATAATACTAAGTCTATATCTATGACAAATTCAAGGATGAGGAAACTCACAACAAAGTTTTTTGCTAGAGGTGTCTACTGGGTGTTTCCTTGCCACCACTAGGTCAATGATTATGTTGCATACCCATGGATACAGACTTAGATCCAATGCTTTATCAATGTTCCCTAGACTGGGTATGCATTTAATGACTTTATGAAAAATAATCCAAAACTTACCAAGTGGTATATTATTCCCAACACCACATCCCAAGTCAGACAGGGTATCTTGCCCTAGCACTAGCCTAGTTTATTCTAAGAGCTTCACATTCACAAGTGCATTTTTATACCCCTGGTAGGGGCATGTATAACATTCTAAGTTTATAAGGTAAGGCCACCTGACTGTCACAACTCTTAAGGTGGATGTTGAGGTTTCTAAGTTAAGGCGCCTACTTTATTACTATGTGGAATTTACAAATAAATTTAGTTTGGGCCAATCTCTACCAAGGAAGAATATAATAGATAAAGATTCCAAGTCCAAATATCACTTTATCCAAATTTGTGTCATAGCAACATGCAGTCAACTATAGAAAAAGAGATCAAAATGCAAGGTATGAAAGTTGATCTCTCTTAGGTAGCCATGGAACAAATGGGGAAGAATTCATATTTAAAATATGCAACATTATGAAATAAAGCACATAATCCACAATAGAACACAGTACCTAAATAAAAAAGTAATTTTGTTATTTGACCATGGAGATATTGTGTTAAAATTTAGACAAGGCAAATGGGAGTGATTCCAAAATATAGATTATTCATAGCAGGGTTTTAGTGGGAGAAAATTAGTGTTCAACATACTTTAGACTAATTACCATTAAGCATTTCAATTTTATTTCTACCCTAATGCTTAGGAGAAATACTCAAAAGTAGGGAGAAATCCTAGTAGCATGCAACTAAAATAACATTAAAACATGCATATCTATAACCCTTCTTTCTCTATGGTGCATATACTTACTTAAGACTATTTATAATACTAATCAATATTTCAAGGAATAGAGATATTGTAATAACTATACACACAAAGAAACCACCTTAGGGACAACAATAATTTTCCCATACCTAAATTCTTGAGAGCATCTCCATCTTTCCCATATATCACATGATAAGAGTCCAAGTGTTATTATCACTAACATTTTTTTATAAGGAGGCATTGTGTGTGCTCAATATCTAAGGATATATTATGCAAACAAGGATTGAAGTGTAAATTAGATGTTCTAAACCACCAAATGCTTCCCAATAAGCCTTCTCAAGTCAAGAGTAATGAAATCAATATTTTCACAAGAGCACCTCTACCTAGGCAGGGTATGACTAAGGATTTGCTTCTAATCTATTTGTCAATGAAAACTTGTCCTTAAGTTGCCTAGATATCTAAAACAAGGCATGGCAGAGTAGGGTAGTCACACTCAAAAGGCCCCCAATTTGTATTCATATGGGTAGAAAGTCTAATTGGGTTTGTAAATCAAATAAAGTTTCCATTGGTGGTGAAGTGGCTACCAAATAAGGATTGCCTACCAACCTACCTTACAATTGTATAGAAGTTACAATAAGTATAGAATGGCCAAGAATAAGGCATATAGTACATTTTTTAGTTAATTATCTTTAAAACATTATGAAGTACACATGAAAATATCATTTTGATGGTATCTTGAAGTCAAGATCAATAATTATTGAAAGTAATAGAAGTAAGATATTCATGCTAGACACTATCATGATAAGGGTAGTTTTCCAAACAATATTCCCATGGTAGTCAACATGGCATTGCAAGAGATTCCAAAAGTTGATCTTATCATTGTTTTATAAGGAACCAAAAACCCTAATAACTCTATCAAGACAAATTTTCTCATGCAATAGCTTTCTTAATGTACTTATATCAGATACCATCTTCAAGTACTAAGGAAAGCAAAGCTTAATCAAGGTTTTCTTGACAAGAATTAATTCTAATCATTACTATAAATAACATAAACTTCTCATTGGTGCCCTTTTATTCTGAGAAGGCTAGTATGAAAGGATCACAATGGTTCAATCAAACCTTCAAGGATCAATAACAACAAGTGAACCTAATAATTAGAATCACACCCCAACCCTCATGATCTGTTTTATAGGAATATAACTTTAATATCATCTAAACAAAAGAATCAATGTCTAGTGTACCTGATAGTTAATAACACAATGCCATTTTGATTCAACCCTTATTAATCAAGTGAAATGCTACAAACACTTAATGATGAAACCTGAGATTCCAAGATAGTATACTTATTAATTTATTCAACACAACCAAGGCAGGCATGTAATATGACTATAGTATAAATGACAAGAGAAGAATTCATAACAAGGTTAGATAATTTTTAGTACCCCTCTATTGCCATATTTCTCAATATCAATTGGATTTATAGTTATAGAATACAATAGACTCATAGAGCATAGCACCTAGCATACTAAAGAAGGCCAACGTCTAGTGTGACCCAATATCATAACCTCATAATAAACATGGGTTACTATTCGACATTCATCCATACTATGACAATGAAGCTATAATTAGTACTTGCTTAAATAAAATTACATCACAAGTCCTAGCCCAACAAATTAGATGTAGTACCATAAGGACATAGCTCTCACTAGAGGAAGATTATAGTCTTATAGCATAAGGTGGCAAAACTTGGGAAGTTACACAGATCTGATCATGTTAAATTTTCTTTCCAGGATTTCTATTTGTGTTGGAACTTAGAATGTTTTAATCATGGATTTATATTTATGTTGTTTATCAAGAAGCCAAATATTTAGTATCCATGGTATTTTCTAAGATGTTAATATTATTTAAACTATAATCAATGTACATATTTGTTTTTTGTAAAATGGCATAGTTATCTCATAAATGGACTCATCTAATCACAATAGTCTTGTTCTTTGCATTTGGATTTTTGTCATTTTGGAAAAGACTCACAAAGGGAGGGTGTGTTATCTTACAATCCTTAAGTTACCTAACTCTTACAGTGTGTTTATTTTTTTTTTTCTGTGTATATTAGAGTTATAAGGGAATAAGGCTATTGCTTTTCTTGTAGAGAGTTTGAAGAGTTAATTGAGATGGAAGCTAAGCTGGTTGGTTATAGATTCATCACCTTTTGATTCATCTATCATTTAACTTTTATTTAACAAGTTTATGATGAAATGTTATGCTGTTTTGGAAAGGACTCATAAAGAGAGGGTACGTTATCTTACAATCCTTAAGTTACCTAACTATTACTATGTGTTTATCCTTTCTCAATTCCATGTATATTAGAATCATGAGTGAATAAGGGCATTGCTTTTCTTATAGAGAATCTGAAGAGTTGGTTGAGGTAAAAGCTAATCTGGTTGGTTATAGATTCATCACCTTTTGATTCACCAATCAATTAACTTTTAGTTAACAAGTTTATAATGAAATTTTATGTTGTTTTTAATTCATAGACAATGTCGCTAAAGTGGATTTTTTAAAATTGATTGGAACATTCTTTGGGTGTATGCTTCAATATGCTAATTTGAAGGATAGTGGACCTTCTAATAAAGCAATAGTAAAATGGAGTAAGGTATGCAAGTAACTAAATTATCCAACATGAGTTTATGATTTTCTCCCTATAATTTTACACTTTTCTTAATTTGTGGTTTTCAAAATTTATATTCTAGCATTTGTTTGCATTGCTTTTTGAACTATGAAATGTTGGTTTGTTGGATGATTTCATGGTACTTGCAAGGATTTGGGTGTATTAGTGGTTATGCCTCCAAAATCACATGGTCATATGTGATAGTTTATTTATAGGTAAAAATTCTAGTTTATGTTGCTAGATTAAAGATGACATGAAAAAACAACACAAACAATTTCTTACTCATTAGTTTTCACCAATTCTTCTAGAGGAAAGTAAACTGCTTTACCCAAAGCTTATTTAAAATCCAGAAACTTTTTAGAAATTAGGTGTTTACATAGAATTATATTTTTTCATGATGTAAGGTTTCTCATCCCATATTTGTAGTTGTTTTCCCTAACATTTCTTTGGAGAGGGTAGATAGAAACCAGGTATGCAATGCCTCTCATTGGAATGAGTTTGAAAAGGGAATTCGCTAATGAATTTGATTTTAATGATGTGATTTTTCTTCGAGGAAGTTATCTGCTACACTTATATCATTTTTTAGATTATTAATATAGTACTGGCTACAAATATAAAACCATTTGGTGTAGTTCTTAGGGGTGTTTTGTATGTTTCTTCATGTATATTTTAGCTATTGAGGGAAACTCTTTGCATTTAATAAATGACTATTATTGTTATATTTTCTATAGTGTCGATATCTTCTTCTACCAAATAATATAAATCAAGATACAATAGTAATATACTCATGTAATATAGACCAAATATAGTAATTAGAAGAGAATTTAGACATCAAGATACTACCCAAAACAAAGAAACTACATATAATACTGAAAAAAATCAGATTAATCACATAGAGAATTTAATGTTTTTTACATTATGTAATATGATGATATTCAAAGTATTCAATAAGAGTTTTGTTAAAATATTGGGAGATTGAAGAATTTTTTAGCATGAAGTAATAAAAAAATGCTACTCCCTAGAGGTTGAAATAAGGTATCATTAAAAAAATCAAGGACAATTGCCATTATCAATGACCAAACCAGGACATATAACTTTTATGTGTCTCAAATAGTTCTTCAATAGGGTCATATATATGTCTATCAAGGATTGTTTTTACAAAATCTTGTTTCACTTTATTTCTTAGTAAAGGATGTGGAAAAAGACCCCCTACAAGCACCCTAAAAAATTGCTCCTCAGAGGGATGAGGAGACTTCCAATTCCTCATACATGTTCATAGCATCTAAAGGTTACCCATATGGTAAGAAACCCCATGTAACTTCACTATATGTTCGGATATAAGGTTCTAATCCCTCACTCATGTATTTCCAAAATTACATTGCCTCTTCCATCTTTTATGTTTTACTAATAAAATAATCATATCTTTGAACAAAAAAACATATAGTTTTTACCAAGAATCCATTTTTATAGCATCAAATATATTACGTGTTAAGATGATCTACCCCAGCATCTTAAGCTCCATAAGAACATCAAAAATATAAACTTTGAGTAGCTTAGACACATGGGTGTTCATAAATTTGGCAAGAAGGGCAAGGTCTCTTAGGGATAATGTAGATTGTAGATACCAAAATTATGTCACACACACGTGCATAACTCCATTTATCAAAACCCCCCTAAACCTATTTTAATAATAAAAATTAATCTCCTTAACCCATACTTTTACTCCTCACACATTTAATTAATTTAAAATACTTAATTAAGTTAATTAAAAACTTATATTGACACCTTACCTGGCCAGCTCATCTTATGACTAATTCTCCCCTGACGAGTCACCTCAAGACTTGGTCTCCTCAACCTAAACACCCAAGAATTATTCCCACTTCCAAACTAAATTCCTAAATAACTACTTCCTTCCTAACCTCTTATTTTTACCATTTTATAATGGGTGTCACACTTGGCATGCATAACAATAGAAAACTGGCCAAAAATAGTAAGGTTTACCTATTCTAGTGTCACCAACATTTATTGACCCATGGCCAACATCGATGAGATCATCAACGTCAGCAATATAAGCCAAACTATAACTTGTAGTTTAGGTTAGTAAAAATTAATAAAATTGATTCTTACTCTTATTCGAGCTATTGACATTCTATTTTTTACATCTAGGTTTATAATCACCCCGCATAAGTCAATCACAATTCGCAACTAAGCCCTTGAGGACCAACAACACCTGCTTGATCTCTATATTCAAGCACTCAAGTTTAGCCTTCTTGATAGAGACCATAAACCTAACACTTATCATTAAATGACCACCACAACAAAGTACATCATTGATACTGTAGGTCATTTAAATATTTATTCTACTATTTCATTTTATCTACTCTACATTACCTTATGCACTTTTGATCATACCCTGATGAGGGAGTTACAAATCTTTCTTGCTTGTTGTCCCTTTACCTGACATACCAAACCTCTGACTAGACTTAACCAAGATATAATCTCACTCTCATAACTCTCTCAACCTCCCTGACTTGATCCAAATCATTTTTTAGACCTAAGAAAGCCTTCTACAAGCTCCTAGACAATTATTGCCCCTACTGACCTTGGCAGCCTAACTGACATCGGTCACCTCACTATCGACCTCGATAGTATAATCGATATCAATCACTCCCCTGCTGACATCGATGACTATGGATTCCCTATCCTCTTCAAAACCTACCCAAACAACTTCAAAAACATAAACAAAGTACCTCACCTGTACCCTATCACCCTCTACTACATACAGGTTGTTGATAACGGTAATTTTCTCTCTTTTACTCTCTCTTTACCTCTCTTTTAGTTATTTATTATTATTTTGTCTCTCAAAAGAGGACTATCATCTCTAGGGAAGTTTCACACTTCCTAGAACAAGCATGTAGCTTGGTATCCCACTCATTTATCTATTAACAAACATCATGTGGTAGTGTTTTCTAACTTGCAGATAATCCTCCCCAGCCAAAAAGGAGTGATCACAATGTCTGGATATGGAGTGCAAAACCAAATCTAGGTTCATTCTAATCATTTATCCCCATTCTTCTTTTTTTTCCTTTTAGACTTAAAATAGACAAAATTTAGTGAAACATTTTTGGCACGTCTGATGGGACCCTGGAGGTTTCCTTGGGTTCATTTCTTATTTTAAACATTCATATAGGTGCATTATAGTGAAAATTTCATTTCTTGCACTTCTTCCTTCTCTTTTCTCTTAAAAATGAAAAATTCAATATCTTATTCTCTGTTTAAAATGCATTAAAACTAAAATTTTCTTTCTTTTCTCCTTACCTCTAAAAGCAATTTATCATTTTCTTTTACAAAAAAAATAGAATCCCTTCTTTACTTCCTCTTTCATACACATTAGGATAGTCAAATTCATACTCTATTCCTATTTCTTCTTTGTTTTCATTTGAATCTAAACATTTTATATTTGGGCTTACAACTTACTATATTTCATAGTTTCCTTGTTGCATATTAACTCACCTAGTTAATTACAAGCATTTTGAATAAATCATAATACACTTATGTTACACAACCAAATCACATTCACATAAACAAGTATCTAAATTCACCTGAGAAAAGGCCCATCAATATTTCATCACTTGGTGGATCACCTTACCCTACTCGACTATCCTACTTGGATTTCACCACTAAGGGGAGAACCCACTCCATTCTCTGGTAGAGTATAATCTCTAGACAGAAGGTATATTTTGGCTAAGCAACCTAGCTCAGCTATAGGTTCATGAATTGCAGAGAGAAAACTCCTATAACAAGCCATGTACCTGGTCTAGCATAGATTTCCTCTTAAGCACTAAAATTAACTTGAAACTAGCTCTAAATTGCTTTCTAGTACCTTCAATAACCAAATTCTTTTCTCACTATCTGATTAAGGCATAAGCCAACACAAGACTAAAATTTAATCTCTTAGGCTTAATAGTTCTTGGTTGAATGTTCTTTTTTTAATTTTCAATTGCCTTCTATATTTTTTAGTTGGTAAGGACATTTTTTTATTGATTCACAAAATCAATACTATTTCAAAAACTCAGTTTGTATAAACTATTATCTCAAGTTTTTTGAGTGTTATTCCTTCTTACACAGACCTTTTACATCCAATATTTTACCTATTTCAGCCTCTAATTTCTTAAAAAATCATATTTTATATTTCCCAAGATTTCATAGTGATTGACATAGATAAACCCTATCAGTATCAGTAGACTTTACCTACCTACATCAGTTATTCCACCAATGTTGATGAACTATTCCTACCAATATCGATCATCCCTACCGACGTTGGTGACTATGTAGTTTTATCTGGTCAAAATAGTAAGCTAAAATAACCTATTTACCTACACTCAAACCTAGTTTTTATTTATTTTGTTTCAAATACAAGGTAGTAAGACTATTTAAACCACCTCTTGCATGGTATTGACATGAACTCAAGTCAAAATTCTTATTGATTACACAAGTCAACAACCACTTCTACCTTCCCCTCTCACTTCTAATTCTGTCATGAAACATACTTTAGATACAGAGCATACTCCCATCCCTAACTAAATTCCCATTGTGCCTAAGGGAGATCAAGATTTTGCTAAATTTCTTGATCATAATGTGGTAGCCCTTTAGTATTACCTTACTATGAGCCAACCCTGTAATTCTTTAGGTGACCCAATATATGGTATGCTGACCTCTTTAATAGAGACAACCTTAGTTTTAGTTGCCTCCACTATTTTCTCCATGGTTACCCAAACCACCACTTTGATGAGTAACCCAACTATAAACAATGTCCAAAATGTGGCATCTCCATTCACCCAATCCCCCCTAAACATTGGTGTAACTTCCCTACTTTTACAACCATAAATAGTTCATCGAAGTCACACCCCATTCCAAAATTTAGTGGTACCTATTCCATCCACCCTCACACCTATAATTACTCAAGATATGACTCACCCTTCATCTAGTCTAACCATGTCAATAATTCAATCTGCAATAACAACAACCAACCAAAGCATAGTCTCCAACCCAATGGGACAAGTCCTTTTTCTTTTCATACCTTAGCCTATGACACATTATCCTTATGTTACCCCGACACAACCTCAGCAAGCTATGTCATACACTCCCTCTACTTCATATCAGATTCCCTATAACTTAGGAGTAATCCCCAAAACTAATCCCCCTCCAAACCTCATTAAGATGCTAATGGACAAGATGTCTAATCTAGAGAAATTTGTTTCTAGTTTAAAAAATATATTATCTTATGATCAGATATGTAATGAACCAATCCATCCTTCTATGC
Source organism: Torreya grandis (assembly GCA_037957365.1). Taxonomy (NCBI): domain Eukaryota; kingdom Viridiplantae; phylum Streptophyta; class Pinopsida; order Cupressales; family Taxaceae; genus Torreya; species Torreya grandis. Next base: position 680,533 of record JARHVA010002484.1, on the reverse strand, counting down.
CTATTCACCTTTATCCAATCCAATTGGATCTCCCTAAATTTACTTTTTTATAGAGTAAAGAGGACTCACAGTAGCAATTGTGAGCATTTATATACACTTTTTATTTAATAAGACAAACTTTTTATTTAATAATACATGACGATGCATTACTACAACCAACCAACCAAAGCATAGTCTCCAACCCAATGGGACAAGTCCTTTTTCTTTCCGTACCTCAGCCTATGACTCATTATCCTTATGTTGCCCTGAAACAACCTCAGCAAGCTATGTCATACACTCCCTCTACTTCCTATCAGATTCCCTATAACTTAGGAGGAATCCCCCAAACTAATCCCCCTCTAGACCTCATTAAGATGCTAATGGACAAGATGTCTAATCTAGAGACATTTGTTTCTAGTTTAAAGAATGTATTATCTTATGATCAGATATGCAATGAACCAATCCATCCTTCTATGCCTATTCACCCTTATCTAATCCAATGGGATCTCCCTAAATTTACTTTTCTATAGAGTAAAGAGGACTCACAATAGAAATTGTGAGAATTTAGACATACTTGTTATTTAACAGGACATGATGATGCGTTACTACTTTGCACTTTCCCTATCTCTTTCAGGTGTTACCTTGGATTTTTATAGCTCTATACCTCAACACTCCCTTTTCTCATTTACCTAACTTGCACAAATATTCCTAGACCATTTCTCTATTAACATTTCTAAAAATGTTTCTATAATAAAATCTTTATTCTAGCAGACAATTTAATGATGAGTCTATTGCAGATTTTGTCACTCATTAAAGAAGCTTGATCAATCAACTCTCCTTCTCCTTACCCCAACCTAGGCTTATTGAAATTTTCTTAAGGGCATGTGTTAAGCACATCTCATCCAAGGTAAAAACTTTCCACACATTTGATTAAGCTTTTACAATGGCAAAAAAAATAGAGGTTCACACTATTGATGAAGGCAAAGTCAAGTTACGTAGTAAGAATCCTAATACTAAGACAAATGACTCCTGCTCCTCTAAAACTTCTCCCTCTAACCAAAAGGCTAAAGGCTCCACCAACATGGTTATCTTTAAGTCATCCTTTTCCACAACCACAAACCAATCAAATTCTTTGACTTCTCAAAATTTGACCAAGCAATTCCAACAATGGTATGAACAAACACAATACACTCCCATTGGGGAATCATATACATCTGTCTTGGAGAAACTATTGTAACAAGGTGTCATAACCCTTCCTTAGATTAAACCTCCTATACAATTTGACCCTTCCCATCCTATCCCAACCTAGTACAAGGAAGATGAGTTTTTTTATTACCATTGAGTTAAAGGCCACAACTCTAATAATTGGAAGACACTCAAGAACATTGTTCAAGATATGCTTGATAGAGGTGAGCTCATCTTGGATAATCCTAATGCACCTCATAATCAAAGTATGGATGTGTTCAAACACCCTTTTCCTAACCATTCACCAAATCAAAATATTATCCAGTCCATAACTAACTCAAGTGATCATAATATCCATACGGTTAATATGGTTTTTCCTTTATCTTCAGTTTAACCTGCCCTTCAATAAGAGATACTTATTTCATCGAATCCTCCCCCACATTTAGTGGTATATATTTTTCCCATCCTTCCTCCTTAGGTAGAAGAGCCTATTTCACCTATTCTAGTCCCTCGAGAGGAGGAACCTCCTTCACCACTCCTTTTGCCACCTGAGGAGCCTATTATGCTAATTTCATTTTCACCAATATTACCTATCCTCTTACCACTTGTATACCACACCCTACCTGTTTCTCAACCACATGTTAAAGGGGACATCTTCCTACATTATACCCTCTTGAGGAACCTTCTTCACCTACTTCTCCTCCACCTATAGAGAGTGGTACCCCACCCACTTCACCTTTTCACCTAAAAGAGTCCATATCATCTACTCCCATAATAAATGAGAGACCTATTGTGCCTACTCTAATTCAACCACTCTTACCCCTTATTTTACCTATGGAGGATCATACTTTACCCATGCCTCACCCACATGTTAAGGGAGCCATAATACCTATACTTTACCCTCTTAAGGAACCTACTTTGCTTACCTCCCCTCCACCCATGGCAGACCAAGTCTCTTCTACCATCTCTGGCGAAGAAGACCCCATTGTGGTTCTTTCTTATCTTTGGTTTAAAGTAGTAAAAACCAAAAATTTCTCTCTTTCCCAAACATCATAGATTTCTAAAGACACAACTATAAGGCCTATTTCAACTTCATCAAAACCCTTCTCAAGTTTGGTGAAAAGTCTAGAATTTTTTGACTCCACGAAGCTTGACCATATGGCATTTTAGGACCAGCTTTAGACTCTGTATCCAACACAAAAAATGTTGACCTTTAATACCAATCCACTTACTACCCTCTACCCTAAGGTCTTTAACAAAGATATAGCTTCTTTACCAAAAACACCAAAATTTTAGCCATTTATGTCAAAACCCTCACCCTCATAAGAATCTGTTATATTAAAGCAGATCGGGCCCTTAGGTGTATGCCCCATTTTTAATTTAATTCATCTATAGGTGAAATTATATTTAACTCCTCAACCACAAGTTGAAGTTTCTCACCCTAAAATATAGAAGAATGTTAAGCCTCCTAGATCTCATCGATCCATTCTCAACCCTCAACTTCACCATCCATTTTGGGGTCGCACCCTTCTACTTTATTTGGAATATCATCTAACCAAGCCAAATAAAAGGTTAAGCTACCTCCACTCCTGCCCTTGCCATTTGGTAGGCCTCTCACATCTGACACTAAGAAAGTGACAATAAAACACATAACTCTACCATCACCAAACATGATACCACCTAAAATTACCTTTCTAACACTGAAACAAAAGAAGGTGTCCACTCCTATTAGTACAACAAGCATAAGCTAACTTGCAGGCTCTTAAAGATTTATTTACATCAGTTATTGTAATCTTTTGTAATAACTCTTCCTCCCATTAAGCCCTATATTCCTCTTGGAATGAATCCATCTTGGTTTGATGATACACAAGTGTGTTTATAACATCATTCACCTAGACATGATACTAAGAATTGTAAAGCCCTCACAAATGTTATTCAGCAACACTTTGATGTTGACACTCTCTTGAATGATACTCCCATTAACCTTCCCATTATTCAACCTTTGGCATCTAAAATTCCTCCTACTATTCCACCTAAATTCAAACCCAAAGATGTCGTTGTAACCCTTTTACCACCTCCTTCACCAACTTTTCAAATCAACATAGTTAAAGTGGTCACATGGTCACAAAATAAAAAAAGATAAAGCTAAGTAAAAGGTCACTACACCTTGGACCCATCCCTTCACCAAAGACACTCCCCCTACTAACCCTAAGATTTCCATCTTGGGTGTTCCTAAAACAACATCTTCAGATGTTATCCAAAGCTCAATGGTGAAACATCTTCACCAAACTCTTGTAAAAATGTCTTTATATGAGTTAATCCAAAGCTCATCCCAACATCATCAAGCCTTGACTAGTGCCTTGTAAGAAATTGAGGTACAATTAGATGATTCCCAACCTCTTACAGCTTTGGTTGGCTCCCTTAATTCCATCTCCCTAATTTCTTTCAGTGATTCAAAAATTCCACTTCAACACCCTGAAGATTGAGATTCTGCCCTTTTTTATTATCACATATATTGATCAAACTCATATCAAGAGAGTTATGATCAATGAAGGAGCCAGTATTAATATTATTTCCACCTATGCCTGCAAACAACTAGTCCTTCTCGATAATTACATGTCTCAAAGAGATGTGGTACTCCATTATTTTAATGATATTATAGCTACTATGGTGGGCACTATTGTCTTACATATTCATGTAGGTCCCCACATAATTCCTAAGCTTTTCTATGTTGTAGAAGGAAAGTTCCAATATAACATACTTCTTGGATGACCTTGGATATGTGTTATGGCATGTGTACCCTCAACTTTGCACCATTGTGTCAAGTTTGAACATGATGGACAAGTACATGTTATACCTGCTGACCCACCTCTATTTAAAACATGTAATATGACCTATAGTCCCAATAATGTTCTCATCATATTGAAAACATCATCTTCTTCACGTGATGCTTCTAAAGCTTCCACAATCTCCACTCCCATGGTTACATAGATATTGATAACACAAATTCCTGACAAGGATCCCATGGAGGAGACCTTTTAATGTTTGTCACTTGGTGAATATCATTTGTTGACACTTGACATGTTCTATACTCCATAAGAGTAGGGAAGGCTTCACATGCACCCAAATTATGATCCTTATATTGGGATGGTCATCCCTTATGGACCTACTAACCTTTGAACCAATTTCACACATGGGGGAATTGATCCAGCTCCTGCTATCATTAATCCATCTTCTTCACCACAACCATTTACCTATGACTTATCTCTCTTGAGTAACCCTAGATTTGCTCACACCTATCTCTATAGGTGTGCCTAAAAAGGATTTGGTCTGGGTCAGTATGAACAAGGTGTCCATATGCCTATTGAATATCCTACTAGAAATACCATTGAAAACATGAAAAGAGGCATGGGGTGGGATATGTTGAACCAAATAAATTCACTAAAACCTCCCATGAGCCAATTGTCGAAGAACCAATCTCTCCTCCACCTTCTTCTCCACCATCACCTATAAAATCAGAGGTATCTATACTTCCTAAAAAAAAAAATCAATAAATGCCATCCATTTGGGGCCTCTCACCTATCATCAGGGTAAGGAAACAAGGTCCCTTCCTCTCATTCATCCTGAAATAATTGATGAAGATTTTCTCACTATTAACATTGTCCAATGTCAAGATGATGAAGCAATTCTCACTTACATGAGTATGGATGATTCCTATATCCAATTATCACTCCCATCTAAAATGCAAGCTATGTTAATGAATCAACCATTGACATCAACCTACCCTCCCACGATAACCCTCACATCCTCATGATTGGCCAATTTTTAGATTCTTCTGAGCATGCTGATTATGCCACATTTCTTAATGACCATAGCAAAGCCTTCACTTGGCCTTATAATGACATGCTTGGTATTGACCCCTCTATCATCACCCATTACATTATCACCAATCAAGATGCTATACCCATTAAGCAGAAGCTTCAAAAATGCATCCTCGTATCGCTCTCCTTGTCAAAGAAGAGCCAAATGCCTCCTTTCTATTAACTTTATCTAATCCATCGACTACCAATAATGGATTTCAAATATTGTTCCTATCACAAAAGCTACTAGAAGAATCTATATTTGTATTGATTATCATGATTGAAACCTCGTGTGTCTAAAAGATGATTTCTCATTGCCTAGTATAGACCAACTTGTTGATCTAATAGCCGACCATGAGATGTTATCACTTATGGATGGATTCTTTGAATATAATCAAATCATGGTCAATCTTAAGGATCAACATAAGACAACTTTTATTACCCCATAGGGGACTTTCTATTATCAGGTCATGCCTTTTGGCCTGAAGAATGCCAGTGCAATCTACCAACATGTCATGACCTACATTTCCCATGATATTTTACACTAAATTATAGAGGATTACATAGATGACTTACTCGGCAAGTCTAAACTTCATCAAGAATACTTGATAATTCTCAAAACCATATTCACTCATCTCCTCCAATATAACATTCAACTAAACCCAAATAAATGTGTCTTTGGTGTTCTTTTTGGTAAACTCTTAGGTTTTATCATTTTTCTCCCTGGTATCGAGGTCAATCCTGCTAAGGTTAGAGCAATCCTAGAAATGCCTCCACCTACTAATATCAACCAACTCTGTCACCTACAAGGAAAACTTTAGTCAATTTGACACATCATTTCCCAATTATCAATTCACTACCAACCCTTTCACCATCTCCTTAAAAAGGATGTCTTCTTCCAAAGGAATATAGATTTCCAGGAAACCTTTGATGCACTTAAACAATACGTCCTTTCCCCACTATTTTTTATTCCACCTAAGGAAAATCAACCTTTTTACCTATACATCTCTGTAATAGACCATTCTCTAGGTGTTATGATTGCACATCAAGATGACCAACATCGAGAGCAGGTGATTTATTACATAAGCCACACACTTGTTGATTATGAGACTCGATATACCCATATTGAAAAACTTTGCCTTGCATTGGTCTTGTCCACCTCTAAGATTCACTATTATCTCCTAAATCATAAAACCTATGTGGTCACCCATATTAATCCTCTCAAATACACGCATTCTAAATCATATCATAACCAAAGTGTAGCTCAATGGCTCATGCTTCTTGTTGAATTTGACTTAGATTTTATTCAACAAAAATCTATTAAAGGGCAAACAATCACTGACCAGTTAGCTTCTACCCCTTTACCTAATAATCAACCTTCAAACCTTGAATTGCTTGATGAATCTATTGCAACACTCTCCACCGATGACATATCCTATCAAATTATGATGTTCTTTGATGGATCATAATGCCAACATGGTGGGGGTGTGGGGGTCATTCTTATTCTTTTAGATGGTGAGCCTGTGACTTTGCCATCTAAACTAGATTTTGAATGCACTAACAATATGGCTGAATATGAGGCTTTGATTTTAAGACTTCAAACAGCTCTCTTCTTGGGTATCAAATCCATAACCATTTTCAGTGATTCTCAGCTAGTACTTAACCAAGTTAATGGTTCTTACCTATGCAAAAATGAAATTCTGTAATCATATAAACATTATGTAGATACACTCTTAGGATCATTTGACTCTTATTCCTCGATCTAAAAACAAGTTGGTTGACATGATTGCTTCACTTGCTTCACACATACCCTCTTCATCCTCCTCTTCAAGAATCTATGTCACCATGTATCACGTAACATTACCCTCCTATGTCTCAACTAACATCCTCTTTGTCAAAAATGTAACAAGTAACCCACAAGACTTATGGTATAAACAACTCATGGATTGTCTTTCCTTCTTTATTACCCCTCCTAATCTTTCTAATAATGGTAAATGGGCCTTCATAAAACATGTCGCTCATTACACAATACTAGGGGGACTTCTCTACAAGTGAAGTTTTGATGGTCTTCTCCTTAGATGCCTAGCTAGTACTAAGACTCCCTTTGTGATTAAGGAAGTCCATGATGGATTTATGGTGGGCATTTCAATGGTCACATAGTTGCTAAACATATCTTTTGACTTCAATATTATTGGCCCACACTTCATCAAGAATGTGTTGATTATGTTATGTCAAGTGTCAACAATATGCTAACCTCCTTCACCTTCCTAGTCATGCATTGTAATTTGTCAAAGACTTTTGGCCCTTCTCCTAATGGGACTTAAATCTAATCAGAGAGATTAACCCTCACTCATCACTCTATCATCATTCTATCATTATTGCCATCGAATACTTCATCAAGTGGGTCGGGGCTATCCCTCTCATCTCCATTAAAGCTAAAAAAATTGTTGACTTCATTAACCATCACATCATCTATCATTTGGTGTACCTCACAAGATTATAACCGATAATGGAAATTCTTTCAAAAAGACTGTGCAAGGTCTTTTTGATACATTTTGAATCAAATTAAGCTTCTCATCACCATACTATCCCCAAGCTAATGGACAAGTAGAAGCTTCTAATAAAACTTTGACCAAAATTCTCATGAAGGTAGTTAATAATAGGCAAAGATTGACACACACACAATCCTTTTGCTTTATGGGCTTATTGTACTAGTATTTGAACCCCTATGGGTGCTACACCTTTTTCATTGGTATATGGGACAGAGGTTGTTTTACCTCTTGAGGTCCAAATTCCTTCTCTTCACATTTCTCAACATGACATACTTACTAACGATGATTTTCATCAAGAATGTTTATCTCAGCTTGAATTGCTTGATGAGGATCATGTCATAGCCCTCAACCATCTCCAAATCTATCAAGAGTGTATCAAACGTGCTTATAATAAAAATCTCAAAGAATGAGATTCCAATATAGGAGATTTTGTCTTAAAAAAAATCAACACGTGATGAACATGGAGAAAAACAAATGACATAAATTTTCTCCTAATTGGCTTGGACCTTATATCATAAGTCACAAGTATGGTTCAAGAACTTAACGCTTATCTTCTCTTAAAGGAAGGCCAGAACCTGAGCCTTTAAATGTCTTATATCTATGACCATTCTTTTGTTAAACCATCATCGCTTTACTTCATGTTTAACTTGAGCTCATCCCTTGAGCATCCCTATTACATTCATTTCCCTTCCTCTTCACCCTTACTCCTATACTCTAAGATAACTTACATAGTGGTGTGTTTTTATCCTCACAGTGGATAACTCCTAAGCCTCTATAGTCTTGTCCATGATTAAAAGGAAAAAAAATAGGATATTTGAAAAAGTTATAAAATCTCAGGTCATAATTTTCAATATAGACTGCTCCATTGAAGGACAGCTACATAACTTCCCTTTGTTACTATCAATAGGTTGTTTCCTTGAAGGATAGTTATTTAAGATTTAAAACAAATGCTTATACCACTCCCTTAAAGGATGGCTAAGCCAAGATTTGTTCTCAAAGGGAAAAACAAATGTAAAGGGCTCCTCACCTCTTTGCACAAACTTAATCTATACAAAATCCCATTGTAGGCTTCTCGCATTGATTAGCTTACACAAAAAAAAAATTAAGTCATGGACTTGCCTATATTAGCTCTCAAGTCACCCACAAAAGGGACATATCATTTCTACTTGGTAGGTTATACTATCTAAACATTTTTCCTCATTCTACATTTTTTTGCCACATACTCTTTCAAGGGACTATGAAGCTCACTTAACATAAGGTAAACACAATGCTTCTCTAACAAACATAATGGTTCAAAGATTAAGGCATGAAAGAGGCTCATTTTCTTGAGCTTATTTATGTTCTAAATTATGGTCTTTACCAATGCATTAAAATTCTACCTCTTTATTTTCCCTTCCACATCACATGTCAATATCTCTATTTGAGATGAAAAAACAATGTCATACCAACACTAACATAACCAATCTATTAATTTTATGCATACACCATCACAAATATGGAAAAATTATGAAATAAACTAGCATAACCAATCTATTCATTTTAAGTATACACCATCACAAATATGGAAAAATGCTAAGATGAAACTAACCAATCAATTATGCATATACCATCACATAAATGGGAAAGGCTAGTCTAACTCAAATAACATGATCAACATTAACATCTAAATTTAAATTAGCATAAAATAAATATCATCCATATCATCATCAAAATCACAAGCAATGCATCTCAAATAAACACATGGAAATAAATGAAAATCTCATATATATAATATGTGATCAAAGTACATGTTCATCATCTACATCATCATAACATCATAAATCTCTCTCAAAATGTACATCTCACATCTTCAACTCATAGGTCAATATACATGTAGCATATATAAACAAAAACTAGCAAACACTGATACTCAGGGTCTTTGAGGCTCTCTATGTAGTTGTGAGGAGGCAATGTCATCACCACTCTCCATCCATCTACATTGACATGAGCTAGAATCTGTCACACATGACATCAACCTCTCCTACTCTCTAAACTCTAAATATCTTTGTATCTATAGAAACTCTCTAATATTCCTCTTATAGTAAGTAATTTCATCTAGGTAAGTTGAATATCTTATCATAAATATAGTCTATGGAGGACTTATAGCACCTGATGATGGCCCAGCCTATACTAGTCCCTATGGTGGTGGAGGAAGAGGAGTAGCCTGGCCTGTTACTCTTAGACTATGTATCTATTGTCACTACAGTCACCTAACCCTATAAAATGACCACCTATTTTTTCAGTGCTATAACTTGACCCTATAGAGCTCCAATCTAACCCTATAATATCACCACTTACCCCTATAAGGCTAACACCTATGCATGGGTTGTCTATTGAGCTGGCACTACTGCATCTCATGCCTGTATTGTGTTATCTTGAGACTGTAATGTTGCATCCCTCTCTCTGACTAACCCCTATAAATCTATTGGTGGCCTCCTGACGTCCATCATCAAATGTAACCCTACCCACCAAGATGTATAGGCCATTATACACCCTAGGTTGTCCCCAACACATGACCCTATTGATAGCTCCTCAAAATCTAGCCCATCAATCTCTTGGGGCAATGATAAGGGTGCCTCTATGTCATCCCTCTTGTATCAAGGGAAGGAAAGTGAAATATCCTATAGTACACCAAACTACCTCCTAACTTATACCATGGGTACCATCTCCAACTCACCGACCCATCTCCCCTGACCCCTAGTGAGCTCTAAAACCCAACAAGCTACTATGCTTTCCCTCTAAAATCTAAGTATGTCATATATGGTCTTCACAAGATATCTACAGGGATTAAGCCCTCAATCATGCACCTATAGTAGGTAATGTCTCACACCACATCATCCACTTGGGTTTGTGCCATCTCATCTCTCCACTATCTAAAACCAACCTTGAAATCAACTAAGATAGTGGTAGGTAACACCAGTAGTCATTTCACCATGATGTGCTCATATGCCCAATAGTGCAATAGATGACCAACACATAAATTATATCACCGATGCAAACTCAAACCCCATAGCTCTCTATATAATTGTGCCAAAAATATTGGACCCCAAGCAAAAATAGTCCATTATTCAATCATCTGTGTAAGCATACCTATCAAAGCAATCAAAAATCTCCCTTTATCTGCATTTGGTAATGCATACAACATGATCCTGATCATCATCAGGATGTTCAGATAATGTTGCTCCTCATCAACCATATAGAGTGGCTCATATGTGAAACTTGTAGAGTGGTAAGTCACCTCACTAACATACTCCCTATATAAAGTGGCCATGTGTATATCATGTTCCTCTCTTAAGCATGTGAAAAGCTCCTCACCCTAGAGTGGTGTTAAGGTGTGGAGCCTAAAAGCTTCACCAAAGGAGCACATTACCAAAGTTGCAAGTTTACACAGTCACCAGCGTCAGTCAGGAGCGACCGACATCGGTCAGGTGCAGTTAAAGAGATGTCGGCGTCGGTAAGGGATCGATCGACGTCGGTCACAAGCAAGCAGGCAGGAATCGACATCGGTTACCTGTGCATTTAGAGAGCTATTTTCATGGATAGAACTGAGTGTTTGCATGATGAGTTTAAGTCTTAGTCTTAAGTTTGCATCTCTATTATTAGTAAGACTATATTTAGAGCCCTTATTCAAGAGGCTTAACTATTTGTTGTAAGTTCATGCTCAAGTCTCCTAATTTTATATGTAGAATTAGATCTTCTTAGCTTATTATTGTACATTGTTGAATGTTGAAAGAACAGTACAGAATTGTATAGGTGAATCAATCCAGGTTGTTAGAGTTGATTGTACTTGAGAGAGAGATCTCTTGAGGGAAAGAAATCTAGAGAGAGATCTGTGCATCTGAGAGAGGTGTGGAAGAAAGAAGTTTCTTCAATTGTATTCCTTCTGTAAAGAGTTTAATACAAGTTTTCAGGGGGGTTTCTTGTATCTCTTGTTCTTTGCTATTTATCATTCTAGTTATTTATCTATCTGATTTAATTCAGCAATTTATTGCTTTCATAAGTGTTATCAAATTATTGGTTGATCCCCAAAAAGTGGTATCAGAGCTTTGGTTGTAGGTTTAGAGCTTGATATCCATCAAGTGGTATCAGAGCTTAGGTTCACTAACAAGTGGTTTAGATTTGTGTAGTGTGTATTGATTACAGGTTACTCATAGAGGTTTTTACAGAGATTTTTGTTTGAGTGGGAGAAGCAATGGCAGAAGAAAGTAAATTGAGAATGGAGAAGTTCAATGGCAAAAATTATCAACATTGGAGAATGCAGATAGAGGACTATCTGTATCAGAAAGATCTATACTTACCATTAGGTGGGATAGCAAAGAAGCCCAAAGACATGGATGATAAAGAATGGGAAGTTCTTGATAGAAAGGCTTTGGGGTCTATAAGACTGAGTCTAGCATCTACTGTGATATCTAATTTGTCGCAGGCAAAAACAATAGTAGATTTGATGACTACTTTAGCAAATTTGTATGAAAATCCCTTAGCTTCTAATAAGGTATATCTTATGAAGCAGCTATTTAATTTGCGTATGTAGGAAGGTGGATCTGTATCTAATCACCTAAATGATTTCCATGGAATTGTAAATCAATTAAGTTCAGTCAATATTGTGTTTGATGATGAAATTAAAGCTCTTTTAATATTATGTTCTTTGCCTAAAAGCTGGCATAGCTTAGTAATGGCAGTTAGTAATACTGCATCTGCATCAAATATTTTAAAAGTAGTGGATGTTGTTAGTGTTATCTTAAATGAGGAAATTCACAGGAAAAGCACAAAAGAAACATCGGGAAAGGCAAAAAGAGAAGAGCAAGAAAGGGAGATCAAGATCTAAGTCTAAGGTGAGAGGTAGATCCAAATCTAGAAATGGCAGGAAGCAACAATGCTGGAATTGTGGAAAGATGGGGCACATAAGCAGAGATTGCTGGTCAAAGCCTAAGGAGGACAATCAGCACGAAAGAAAAGAAGAAGCAAAGGTTGCAGGTATTGCACAAGATGCTTTAATATTCTCTTTGCATAATAATATAGAATCTTGGGTGTTAGATTCTGGTGCATCTTTTCATGCTACCCTTAATAGAGAATATTTTAGTGACTATATCCATGGAGATTTTGGAATAGTGTACTTAGGGGATGATGAGCCTTGTAAAATTATTGGCAAAGGTAAAGTGCAGCTGAAAATGCAGAATGGCAACACATGGGTGTTGAGAGATGTTATGCATGTTCCTAGCTTGAAGAAGAATTTGATTTCTACAGGAAAGTTAGGGGATGAGGGTTATACAGTAACTCTCACAGCTGAATCTTGGAAGGTGACCAAGGGTGCACTTGTTATGGCCAAAGGTAAGAGAGTAGGTACTCTCTATTTATGTAATTGTGTTACTAAAAATTCTCCTTCTGTATTATCTACTTCAGATGTGGATGAAAAATTGTGGCACTCAAGGCTTGGCCACATGAGTGAGAAGGGGATGTCAATTCTTAAGTCTAAAGGTAAGCTTTCAGATTTGAAAAGCATAGATCTAGATTTTTGTGAGCACTATGTTTTTGAAAAATAGAAGAGAGTGAGTTTTCTCAAGACTGGGTCAACAAAGAAGAAGCATAAGTTGCATCTTGTTCACACAGACGTGTGGGGACTGGCTCAGGTAGCTTCTATTAGAGGATCACAGTACTATGTTTCGTTCATAGATGATGCTACAAGAAAGGTATGGATCTATTGTATTAAGAAAAAATCTGATGTATTTGAGACTTTTAAGATCTGGAAAGCTATGGTTGAGAATGAAACAGGCAGAACATTGAAGTGCCTGAGATCTGACAATGGTGGTGAGTTTTGTAGCTATAAGTTTAACTGATATTGTTATATGCATGGAATCTGTAGGCAAAGGATGGTTCCAAGGATACCTCAGCAGAATGGAATTATTGAAAAGATGAACAAAACAATAATGGAGCGTGCAAGATGTATGAGATTGCATGCTGGTTTACCCTTAGAGTTTTGGGTAGAAGCTATTGACACTGCAGTGTACCTGATTAACAGAGGACCCTCTATAGCTTTAGATGGTGGAATCCCAGAAGAGGTATGGATAAGTAAAAAGGTAGATCTATCATTTCTCAAAGTTTTTGGTTGTGAAGCTTTTGTGCACATTGATAAGAAAAATAGAAAGAAGCTGGATGCTAAGTTTATGAGGTGCATGTTTATTGGTTATGGCTCAGATGATTTTGGTTTCAGATTTTGGAATCTAGAAACTAACAAGATAATTAGGAGCCGTGATGTTATTTTCAATGAAAAAGTGATGTATAGTGATCAGCTAAAGAAGCTAAATCAATCTAGGCAGAGCAATGAAGAATTAGATGAGGTGACGGTCCAAAATGATCTCACAGGAAAAAGAAATAATCACTTGCAGGAAATCACAGAGACCGACATTGGCAGGGCAGGAACCGACATCGGCAGGATAGAAACCGATGTCGACAATACAGAGACCGACGTTGGTAGGACACGCACTGATGTCAGTCAGGCAGAACTGATGTCAGCTAGTTACAAGCCTGGAAGTGACTGAGGTCGGTCACTGTCAGAGAATTTGGGTGGACAGCGTGTTGTGAACAAGTCTCAGACACCCATCAGGAGGTCAGAAAAGGTAAGTAAACCTCCAATTCGATATTCCCCTTCATTATTCTATTTATTGCTAACTGATGGTGGAGAACCAAAGAGTTTTGAAGAAGCATTACAGGCGGAGTCCAAGAGTCAGTGGGAGCATGGCATGGTTGAGGAGATGGAGTCCTTGAGAGAGAGCCAAACATGGGATTTGGTTGAGTTGCCAGCTGGTAAGAAGACACTGAAGAACAGATGGACTTACAGGTTGAAGGAAGGTGAGAATGGATAGATGAGATATAAGGCCAGATTGGTAGTGAAAGGATTTGCACAAAAGCCAGGTATTGATTTTAGTGAGATTTTTTTTCCTATTGTTAAAATGACTTCTATACGGATTGTACTGTCTTTAGTTGTTCTTGAGGATTTGCATCTTGAGCAGCTTGATGTTAAGACAGCATTTCTTCATAGAGATTTGGATGAGGAAATATATATGGAATATTTGAAAGGATTTGAGGTCAAAGGTAAGGAGAAGTTAGTGTGCAGATTGAAGAAAAGCTTGTATGGCCTCAAGCAAGCTCCTAGACAGTGGTATTTGAAATTTGACAGGTTTATGACTGAGCATGGCTACAGTAGGTGTCAATCTAACCATTGTGTGTATTTTAAGAGATTGGATAGTGGTAGATATATTATTCTATTATTGTATGTAGATGATATGCTAGTTGCAGAATCACACATGCAAGATATCTCTGAGCTTAAGGTGAAATTAGCTCAAATGTTTGCCATGAAGGACTTGGGAGTAGCAAAGAAAATCCTTGGCATGAGCATTAAGAAAGACAGGAAAAATCACAAGTTGATTTTGTCTCAAGAGGATTATGTGAACAAGGGGTTGAAACGGTTCAATATGCAGGATGTTAAACCGGTAAGCACACCTTTGGCTGGACATTTTAAGTTGAGTAAAGAACAATGTCCTAATTCACATGATGAGGTAGAGTACATGAGTAAAGTTCCATATTCTTCCACAGTAGGGAGTTTGATGTATGCAATGGTGTGTACTAGACCAGATATTGCCCAAGCAATGGGAGTTGTAAGTAAGTATATGGCCAATCCAGGGAAGGAACATTGGAAAGTAGTTCAGTGGATCCTTAGATATCTGAGAGGAACCAATAGTAGGCACTTGTGCTATGGAGGTTCAGATACTTCTCTACATGGTTATGTAGATTCAGATATGGTAGGTGATTTGGATGGTAGGAAGAGCACCACAGGATATGTTTTCACTGTTGGTGGAATGGCAGTTAGCTAGATATCAAAGTTACAAAAGGTTGTTGCCTTGTCAACTACAGAAGCAGAGTATGTTGCAGCCACAGAGGCTAGCAAAGAGATGATATGGATGACACAGTTCATGGAAGAGCTTGGAAAGGAGCAAGAGAGTTGCAAATTATACAGTGATAGTCAGAGTGCAATTCATTTGGCTAAGAATTTAGCCTTTCATTCAAGAACAAAGCATATAGAGCTTAGGTACCACTTCATACGACAGGTATTGGAAGATGGTGAGTTGAAGCTAGAGAAGATCCATACAGATAAAAATCCTGTAGATATGTTAACCAAGCTGATTACAAAGGAGAAGTTGAATCTTCATTCAACTTCTGTTGGTCTTCATGATTGAGTTGAAGATGGAGGAGCTAGAAGATGTTGTTGTACAGGTACTGGTGCAGCTGTTTATCTCCAAGTGGGAGGTTGTTAAGGTGTGGAGCCTAAAAGCTTCACCAAAGGAGTGCATTACCAAAGTTGCAGGTTTACATAGTCATCGGCATCGGTCAGGAGTGATCGACGTCGGTCAGGTGCAGTTGAAGAGACATCGGCGTCGGCAGGGGATCGACTGACGTTGGTCACAGGCAAGCAGGTAGGAATTGGCATCAGTTACCTGTGCGTCTAGAGAGCTATTTTCATGGATAGAACCGAGTGTTTGCATGATGAGTTTAAGTCTTAGTCTTAATTCTATGTCTCTATTATTAGTAAGACTATTTTTAGAGCCCTTGTTCAAGAGGCTTAACTATTTGTTGTAAGTGCATGCTCAAGTCTCCTAATTCTATATGTAGAATTAGATATTCTTAGCTTATTGTTGTACATTGTTGAATGTTGAAAGAATAGTATAGAATTGTTTAAGTGAATCAATCTAGCTTGTTAGAGTTGATTGTACTTGAGAGAGAGAGCTCTTGAGGGAAAGAGATCTAGAGAGAGATCTGTGCATCTGAGAGAGGTGTGGAAGAAAG
The DNA here is from genome assembly GCA_037957365.1 of Torreya grandis. Taxonomy (NCBI): domain Eukaryota; kingdom Viridiplantae; phylum Streptophyta; class Pinopsida; order Cupressales; family Taxaceae; genus Torreya; species Torreya grandis. Next base: position 664,080 of record JARHVA010002484.1, on the reverse strand, counting down.
AAGTTTCTTCAATTGTATTCCTTTTGTAAAGAGTTTAATACAAATTTTCAGGGTGGTTTCTTGTATCTCTTATTCTTTGCTATTTATCATTCTAGTTACTTATCTATTTGATTTAATTCTATGGTTTATTGCTTTTATAAGTGTAATCAAATTGTTGGTTGATCCCCAACAAGTGGTAGCCATAAAATCCTATACACATCCTCCTACATCACTGTCAACTCCTTGATTGACAGATGGAAGGTGTTGGTGGTATGATCCCACCTCTCAATCAAAGCTATCATCAGAGACACATCCCACATGACATAATAGTACCATCACACTCCACCTAAATTGATGACCACCATATGCTCCCACTCATCTGAAGTAATATCCCTCCTCATGCATGTCAATTACCTTGACAGATGATCTCCAAGTGTAAGCTCCATCTTAGCCTGCATCCATACACAAATAAATTAGTTCACATCCCTTTTAATCTACTCTATCACCACCTTTTTCTCTTCTCATTGGGAGAACTACAATGTTCTAAGGCCCTACACTGAGATATGTAGGTAGCACTCAATCGACATGGGGTCTTCTGAGGTTAGCTCAGCCATATACCCACCTTACTAACTACCCTAGGCTTTATTCCTTCTCTCTCTACCCTAGGATTCACTACCTCTCTCTCTACCCTAGGCTTCACTACCTCTCTCTCTCTACCCTAGGCCTACCTACCTATTCCAACTCTAGGCCTCACTACCTATATTCTTCACTCTTGACACTATGACCTGTCTTTTAAGCCTTAGACCTCTCCAACTATCTCAACTTACCTTTTTTCCTAAAACATACATTTTTATATCTTTTTTCTAGGTTCTAAGAGAACTACATTGGCCTGTGACCCTAAACTAGGCTATGTAGGTAGCACTCAAATGACAAGGGGTCTTTTGAGGTTAACTCAGCCATTAGGCTAGTTGACTACTTCCACTAGAGATCCAAAACTCACCCTTTCTTCTATTTTGCTACTTTTTTATAGTCACTGACATCAACATTTTATCTATCTATGTAATGGCTAACATCAACCATTATTGTCAGTAGAAAACTATAGACCTCAATGCCATGTTAGCCAACATTGGTGGACCTCATCAACATCGGCACCTGGTTCAGCCCTAGGGCTAAACAACTCAAACCTAACCTTTCCCATTTCCCCTAAAAACCTACCCACAAAACTCCTTAACTTATCCTACACCTACCCTGACCTATTTCTATCCCTCCACTAACATTTTTTACACCCCCACCTCTTATTTATCCTAAACATTGTAAATACCAAATCAAACTAGTGTAGGTTCTTACCTCATCTCTCTGTCTCCTCTTGGCTGGCACAACTAACTCTTATGGTCGTGTACCTCCCACTGGGTCCCCTCCTTGAGCTACCATCTCAAATTGCTCTCAAGCTCTATTTCTTTTCTCCAATCTTTAATTTATAAATGAGTTTGGTTAGCTACCAAAACCCCTTTTGTCAAGTTTGGTCAATCATCGATGTCAGCATTCTTGACCTAACCTGCCAACATCGATGCTTACACCTACCAACATCAGTAATGTTTCCCTAGTTGTACTAGCATCAACACTTTATATTATAGATATCGGCACATCTAACTGATGTCGGCACCATTTTAATACTATTTTCCAACATAAAACCTAACTTTGCACAACCTTATCCATACATTGGGGCAACTAGAGATCACATATATCTCCCTCAACCATGACAAAATGACATTAAATATCATTTGAATCTTCACCCTCGATGACTTTTCTTGAAGATCATGAATATTTCCTCACTCATTGACCCTTTTACACCACCCTTACATTGCTTGTCTTGACCGCTTAGGCTATTCCATTATAGTTGTCTATTATACACATGCATGTATTTTAGGTGTTGTGGATGGAAACCAAGCTCGTCCTGTCACCTTTAACCTTTTTGTGTTTCCTAGGGGAACTTCCTACCTCAAATACCTAGGACACATTGACAATTACAGCTATAACTTTAATTAATTTGACCTGTCAGTTATCACTTACAAGCTGTGTTTTGGTTACTTCTATCTGAGTCCTCAACCATTTTTATTCTTGACTTTATCAACTATAGCTCATTGTGGCCTACATATATGGAGCGATACTCAATTCTCTACTAGTCATCCAATTACTTTTTTATCAAATCAATACCTGATTTTAGTTTCTCCTCCATCAATTCCCATTTTGAGGGGGGATACCTCATCTAATACTTGGAGCATCTAACCCCTATTTTTTGTCTTACAACATGTCAATACAAATTAAAAGACAAAAAAGAGAAAATATAGACATCAAAATTATATCACACACACGTGTGTAACTCCCTGTGTCAAAACCCTTCTAAACTCATTTTAATAATAATAATTAATCTCCTTAACCCATATTTTTACCTTTCACAAATTTAATTAATTTAAAATACATCATTAAGCTAATTAAAAACTCATATTTCCACCTTACTTGGCCACCTCACTCTATGACTAATTCTCCTCTAATGAGTCACCTCAAGATCTGGTCCCCTCATCCTAACTACCCAAGACTTATTCCCACTTCCAAACTAAATTCTTAAATAACTACTTCCTTTCTAACCTCTTATTTTTACCTTTTTATAATGGGTGTCACACTTGACATGCATAACAATATAAAATAGGCCAAAAATAGTAAAATTTACCTATTTTAGTGCCATCGACATCAGTTGACTCATGGTCAATGTTAGCAGGATCGTCGACGTTGGTAATATAAGCCAAATTCCAACCTATAGTTTAGGTCAGCAAAAATTAAGAAAATTGATTCTTACTCTCATTCAGACTCTCAACATTCTATTTTTGACATCTAGGCTTACAATCACCCTACATAAGTCAATCACAATCAGCAACTAAGCTTTGGAGGACCAACAAAACCAGCTTATTCTCTTTATTTAGGCACTCAAGTTTGGACTCCCTGATAGGGCACATCAACCTGGCACTTATCATTTAGTGACTATCACAGTGAAGTACATCACTAATACTATACATTGTTTAAATATTTATTCTGTTATTTCATTCTATCTGCTTTGTATTAATTTATGCACTTCTGACCATACCCCCGTGACGGAGTTACAAAGCTTCCTTGCTTGTTGTCCCTTTACCTGACATACCAAACCTCTGACTAGACTTAACTGAGCCATAATCTCACTCTCATAACTCTCTCAACCTCCCTGACCTAATCCAAACTACTTTCTAGACTCAAAATTTCCTTTTACAAGCTCCCAGACAATTATTGCCCCTATCGACCTCAACAGCCTAATCGACATCAGTCATCTCACTATCAACCTCAGTAGTATAACTGATATCAGTCACTCCCCTATCAATGTCGGTGACTATGGATTCCCTAGCCTCTTCAAAACCTACCCAAAAAACTTCTAAAATATAAACAAACTACCTCACCTACACCCTGTCACTCTTTGCTACATACAAGTTGTTAATAACAGTAATTTTATCTCTCTTTCACTCTCTCTTTACCTCTCTTTCAATTATTTATTATTCTTTTGTCTCTCTAAAGTAGACTGTCATCTCTAGAAAATTTTCACACTTCTTAAAACAAGTGCGTAGCTTGACAACCCACTCATTTATCTACTAACAAACATCTTGTGGTAGTGTTTTCTTACTTGCAGGTAGTCCTCCCCAACCAAAGAAAGTGCTCACAATGTCTGGATACGATGTGCAAACCAAATCCAAGTTCATTCTAATCATTTATCTCCATCCTTATTTTTATTTTCCTTTAGACTTAAAATAGACAAAATTTAGTGAAACATAGATATCCAAGCCATGGCCATGACCTTTCTCTATGATTTTAGAAATTTTTGTATGGAAAAATTAAGAGCACATGCAAACAACTAGGGCATCATCCTATGGAAAATTTTGTGGTAGATCAAAAATTTCATCAGACTGCCTAAAAAGCTTCCATATTAGGGGTGCAAAAATGTAGACAAGACTTTAAAATAAGGTTACAATGTTGAGTATAATCCACAACCTCTACATGTATGCTCCCAGCATGTGTAACTGCCCTGCTCTAAAGGCCTGGCCATAATGTGTCTCCAATGCACTACCCATACCTAGCATAGTTCCAAAACCTAGTCCTGTTATGACAGAGTTCTCAATGGCCATTGTCCAAGTCAATGATGCCCAAATGACTTGTGAAGGTTTAGGTGATGGCTCCAAGCAAGTATTGACAAATTGCTATGAAAATTATAAGCCTAGTAATATATGAGAGCTTCTTGGATTCAACCTAGCTCTCCTTGGAAAGCTTCTTCAAATTAAAAATAGATGGAAATTCAGAGGAGAGATCGTCACCAATGTGAGTCCAAGCAGGGACAATGTATTGAAATAATTTTTTTATCCACCAAATGTGGGGATCTTCCAAGCAATATTCCACAACAAATAGTTTGATGATAAGCTTAATAACATCTATGGATGAAACTTTGCCTTCTAGAAGTGTTAAGCATGAAATATATTGAGAGGGGGGGTGAATTAGTATATTATATATATTTTACTTAAACTGATTTCTTTTCTTTAACCACTTAATCACACATTCAAGATATGTAATAAAATTGAAACAATAACATGCACCACACAAGAGAGAGAGAGAGACCAAATTTTTACGTGGAAACTCAAAGTGAAAAAAACCATGAAGAATAATCTCAAGTATATGAATGAGCACCAACCCCTTTGTCAAGCATCAACATAGCAACTATTTGTGAGCACCAACCCACAGGAGCACTAACCCCTTGTAAATATTTGTGAGCACCACCAATGCACAATAGCACCAACCCCTCTTGTGTATAAAAATATAACTATCTCTCAATGTTGCTTACTCAATAAATAATAGAACTCTAATATATCTCCTTCTTTTCTCTCCTCTTTTCTTATATAAAATAATTACAAAACCATGCACTCTCTTGCATAACACAAATGGCTTCTCAAGCCTTTATTTATAACTTTCCAAATGACCTTTGGCATTCACCATTTGTGACTCTTCAATCTTCATAGAAAATGGCACCAAACTTTTATGGCCCTTCATATCCTTGCTTTTGAAAAGTCACATGGTGACCCTTCATAAGCAAATGCATCTTTTCCTCTTTTATCTTCCTCTTGATGACTTTTTATATTCTTCAAAGTGTCCTTTCATAGAATAATTGATCATACCATCTTTTATCTTAACATGGTAACTCTTAAAATTTCTTAAGATGACTCTTCATGAGAAAATGCATCTAATTCCTCTTTTGTCTTTACTCCATGACTCTTTGACTTCTCCATGGACCTTCTTTTAACTTGTATGCAACCAAAAATATATTCCTTAATATTAAATAAATATTAACATATGTTAGGCAAGATATGAATATTAAAAACACCATTAAATACAATAAGGCCTTTATCACCAATGCTAGACCTTTGACATCAATGATAATATTTCTAACAATCTCCTCCTTTGTCATTGATGGCAACCTCAAATTGAAACTGCCACATCTTAAAACCTGCACATATTAGCATATAAAAAACATATAGTAACTCTCCCTTATTGTAGTAACTTGTACATGTTTCCTGTACTTGTTTTTGCACTTATTTTTTCATTTGTACCTATATCTATTTTTTTCTTCTCTTCCTTTGACATCAATAGAAAAGGGCCTATTCTAGAGCTAACACTTAACTCCCCCTCAACTAATGTTGATCCTCAATGGTAGAAAGTAAAAAAAAATTACTCCTGACTTCTCTCGTAGATACTAAAATGTGTCTTTTGGTAGTGTCTTTGTGAAAATATTTATAATCTACTCTATAGTACTAATATATTCCATCTTAACCTATTAATCTACAACCTACTCTCTCAAAAAATGATATCTAATAAGAATATATTTTGTTCTTGAATGCATCACTAGATTCTTAGAAATATTAATAACACTTATATTGTCACATAAAATAAAAATAGGTTTATCATATTTTACCTTGATATCTTCTAAAGTTTGCTTCATCTAAAGCACTTGACTATAACCTAATACCATTGTAATATATTAAGCTTCAACTATAGAAAATGATACTAAATTTTACTTTTTGCTTAGCCATGATACTAAGCTATCATTGAGGAAGAAAGCTCCTCCACTTTTACTCTTTTTATCATCTAAGCAACCTATCTAATCTGAATCTATATAAGAAATCAAAGTGAAATTTCTTATTATAGAATACCATAATCTATAATCTAATGTCCCTTTGATATACTTGAATATTTATTTACCAATTAAAAATGACTATTTTTTAGAGCTGGCTGATATCTTACAACCATACCTACTGCATGCATGATGTTTGGCCTCGATGTTGTCAAATATAAAAGACTATCAATCATAGATCTATACAAATATTGATCTATAACAGGTGAATCTTTATCCTTGCTCACCTTATTTCATGTACGCATTTATGTGCCAACTAGTGCACAATCCTCAAAATCAATTTCTTCAATATTTTTTGATATATTTACTTTGAAATATTAAAATTTATTTATCTGAATGAAATATTTAAAATCTTAAAAAAAATTACAATTATCCAAGCATCGACATCTCAAATTTTTTTTGCATATTATTAAAAAAAATATATCTTTTCAAAGTTTCTTCCAAAAATGATGTTATCAACATATACCACAATAATCAATTGATGCTCACCTTCAGTTTTGATGTAGATATTATTGTCAAAAAATCCTCTCTTGAAAACTTGATCTTATAGGTACTTATCAAGTCTTACATATCAAGCACTGGGAGCTTATTTCAATCTATACAGTTCTTTCTTTAATATGCATATATAGCTACTAATATTTGAGATAATAAATCCCTTAGGCTGCTCAATATAGATCTCTTCTTTTAAATTCTCATTTAGGAAGGTAGATTTGACATCTATTTGAAACACTTCAAAAAATTTAAATACTGTATATACAAGAAATATTCTAATAGCCTCTATCCTTGCCACTGGTGTAAAAGTTTCTTTAAAATTTATTCCTTTAATCTTAGCATATCCTTTACATACTAATTTTGCTTTATTCTTGGTCACTTCTCTATTTTCATTCAACTTATTTCTGTAAACCTATTTTGTTCTTATCATATTGTGATTTTTTAGTCTAGACACTAATTTCTAAGCATCATTCTTTTCTATCTAATTTAATTTTTCATCCATTGCCTTAACCCAATGCTTATCATGTCTAGCTTTTTAAAAAGTTTTAAATTGAATTTTGGATAACAAAGAGAAATTAACTTGCTCAAATTCACTTACCATCATTTTTCTAGTGTGAATTCACTCATTTATGTCTCTAATAATGTCACTTTCATTATGATTTCTCTAGACATATTTAGATGGAGTTTTTTTTGTCTTTTTTCTCTATCTTCTTATCTTCATCTGATTCTTCAAAATCTTCATCTTCAATGATTTCAATAATGTCTATTGGATCACTAATTTTTTGTGCTCTATCTTCTTCTATCCTGACACTTGCACTTTCAACTATTTTCTTGGATCTTTTGTTATAAAATTTATGAAGTTTACTTTTACAAAAATAACCAAGAAATATACCGTCATCTTCTCTAGACTCAAATTTATCTAGTTTTTTATCAATTTTTTTATGAAGCATCTGTTGTCAAAAACTCTAAAATGATCAACTATTGCTAGTTTATCTTTTCATAGCTCATGAGTCTTGTTACTTTTGACTCTCAATAATTCTCTATTCTAAATATGCACTGTTGTATCAACTACCTCTCTCCAATATTTATCTTGTATCTTAGATTTATTTAGTATTATCCTCACCATCTCCTGAACTATTTTGTTTCTCTATTTAACTACTCTATTTTTTTGTGGAGTTCTAGCCATTAAATAATTTCTTTTTATTCCATGGTCTTCACAAAACTCAATAAACTAATCTAACATAAATTCCCCTCTTTGATCTAATCTTAGGCACTTAATCTTCAAACCAATGTTATTCTCAATAATATTTTAAATGCTTTGAAATATCTGAAAGCTTCTGATTTTTTTTAAACATTACCCAAGTCATACATGAAAAATCATCAATAAGCAACATAAAATATTTCTCACCTTAAGTACTTTGAGTTCTCATAGTTCCACATAAATCAATGTGAACAAGCTCTAACATTTGAGTGGTTGAGTATTTTTTTGTTTTGAACCATCTTCTACCTACTTTCCATGTTGACAAGGTTCATAAAGCATGTTAAATGGATTTATAATTTTTGGAAGATTTTTGATTGATTGCTTCTTATTGATGTTGACAAGATTATCAAAATTTATGTGTCTTATTTTTCTGTACCATAGTTAAATTTATTGAATCTGACTCAAACAACATCTTTGACCTTTGATGTTTGATAACATATATAAATTATTACCTATTCTCTAAGCATTTGCAACCAACACATCTAAATTTTTTCTCTTAATTTCATAATTTTTTGCATCAAAGTTTAGTGTGTGCTCCTAATTATACATTTGACTTACACTCAAAAGATTATGCTTAAGACCTTCTACATACAAAATATTTTTAATTTTAGTTCTAACATTATCCAAACTTAGTGTACCTTTTTCGACAATTTTGGTAGTAGTATTATCTTTAAATTTAACTGTGCCACCATTTATCTTCTTCAAGATTATGAACTTGATCTTATCTCTTGTCATGTGCCTTGAGCATCCACTATCAATGAACCATGACTTTTCTTTATTTTTTGCATGCAAAGCTATCTGAACCAACATAGACTTTTTAGGTTATTTTTTTTGCCATGAATTTGTCTAAACTTTCTTTTTGATGAATGAAGCTTGGAAATTTGGGTCTTTCTTGATTGACTCAAACATGTTTTTACAATACCAAGATATGTGTCTAAAGTTATTGCACTTGTAACATATTATGGCTTCTTTATTAAACCTTGATAGAAGAGTAAGAAAGTTATGACTTTTGCTTGACGCTGCATGAGTTTCTTTCTTATTTCTAAAATTATTAGTCTTTTTTCAACATTTTATTTTCTTATGACCATATATGTTACAATAAAAATAGTAATGATAAAAATAAGACATGTTTGTGTATCTTTGACCTGATTACCTTTTGTAACTTTATTTCTTTCCGTCTTCTTTATTTGAGATGTTCTCTATATTCTTAACTTCTTTTTTTTCTTTTTTTTTGTAAGAGCTTCAGCATAGCTCTTTCATTTTTTTGTGTTAACCTTGTCTATGAAAGTAGTGGCTTCCCTTTTTTCTTTATTAAATCTAATACATGTCTTATCTGATATTGATATTTGAATTTCTAATACTTTATTCAACATATTAGTGTTTTTCTTAAATTTTGAATCATTGGCTGCTCTATCATTGATTGTTTTATTTATTTTTTCAAGATCTATTTTTAAAGAAGCAATTTCAATAACATACCTTTCACATTTTTCACTTACTTTTTGCAACTGTGCCATTAGATCTTCATTCTTCTTGGCTTCTTTAAAGTGTGTTTGTAGATCTTCAATTGTTTCCTTTGACTCTTTTTTATTTTTCTCGATCTGGAGCTTCAATATTCAATTCTTTTTCTTAAGAGTTTTTAACTTTTTAAAGACACAAACGAGTTCTCTTTCTAGATTCACTTCGGTTTCATCTTGTTATTCTTCTTGGTCATCTATATTTTTACTTGTGAAGGCATCTTCATGTATGGCCATGAATAGAATCTCTTTTTCTTTTTCTGAATCACTGATTCCATTATCTTCGACTGAGCTAGGATCTTTAGAATACAAACTCTTCTTCTCAAATTTTTTCTTGAATTTTTCTTTGAAATTAATTTTGTATCTAGACTTTCATTTTTCATTATCACCATTACCTTTATCTAGGCATTTAGATGAAAAATGTTCAATCTTTTCATAATTAAAATATTTGAAAGGTATTTTTTTAATTTCTTTGTACCTTTTTTTGGCTTGTGAATGAATAAAGCTTTGTTATCATCTTCATCATCGTTAAACTGTCACTTGATTCTTGAATCTTATCCTTCTTTTTTTTTATGTCTTGAAATCAACTTTTCTCTTTAAGAGTTTCTCTTGTTTGATCTACATCTCATATGCTGTAAGAATACCATGTAACTCATCCATCTTTAGCTTGGTTAAATTCAACTCTTCAATTACCAAATTGTTGCATCATATCTCAATTATAGAGATCTCAAAAAAAATTGTACCATTATTTATTATTCTAACTTTTCTCTAAAACTTTGAATCAAATTAACTATTTGATCAACTCGTAAAATGTAACTATATTTTTTTCTTCTTCTATCTTCAAACTCTCAAACTATCTTCTGAAAGTCTGAAGCTTAGCTTCTTGAACCTTTCCATCACCTTTGTAAATATTTTCAAGCTTTACCCAAGTTTTGTGAGAAAATTCACATTGCATAACTTTAACAAATTTTGATTCACATAAACCACATAAAATAGTATTTAAAACTTTAGCATTATTTTCACTTTCCTTCTTTTTTGTCAGAATAATTACAAGTATTTAACGCTCTTCATATTCCTCCATCACTACTTGCCAAATGTTGAATCCAAAAGCTATTAAATAAGTTCTCATCATTATGCTCCAAAATTATAATTTGTCTCATCAAACAAAAGTGTCTTATTTATAGAAAAACTTTCATGTGATCCAGCCACCATGCTTTTCTCGATCTTCCTTCAAGCTATAAAACTTTTTTAAAAAGGAATCCACTTTGATACCAATTGTTAAGCATGAAATATAATGAAAGGGGAGGTCAATCAGTATATTATATATCTATTACTTAAATTAATTTTTTTTTGAACCATTTAATCACACATTCATGATATATAATAAAATTAAAATAATAACATGCACCACACAAGAGAAAGAGGACACCAAATTTTCACGTGAAAACCCAAAGTGGAACAATCTCAAGTAGATGAATGAACACCAACTCAAATTACAATGTTCATAAATACCAACTTGCAGAATCACCAACCCCTTTATCAAACACCAACACAACAACTATTTGTGAGCACCAACCCTTTGCAAAGATTTGTGAGCACCAACCCATATGAGCACTAACCACTCTTGTGTATAAAACACAACTATCTTTCAATATTGCTTACTCAATAAATGATAAAAATCTATAATCTTCTATTTTTCTCTCCTCTTTTATTATATAAAATAATTATAAAACCATGCACTCTCTTGTGTATCATAAATAGCTTATCAAGCCTTTGGTTATAGCTTTTCAAATGACCTTTGGCATTCACCATTTTTGACCCTTCAATCATCATAAAAAATGGTGACAAACTTACATAACTTTTCGTATCCTTGTATTTGAAAAGTTGTATGGTGACCCTTCATAAGCAAATATGTCATTTCCTCTTTTGTTTTTATCTTTGTAACTTTTCATATTCTTCAAAGTGTCCCTTCATGGAAAAATACATCATACCCTCTTTTATCTTCATGTGATGACTCTTAAAATTCTTCAAGATGACTCTTCATAAAAAAATGCATCTCATTCATCTTTTGTCTTTACCTCATGACTCTTTGACTTCTCCATGGACCTTCTTTTGACATATATGCAACCAAAAATATATTCGTTAATATTAAATAAATATTAACACATATTAGCAAAGATATGAATATTAAAAATACCATTAAATGTAATGGGGCCTTTATCGTCAATGCTAAACCTTTGATATCAATGATAATATTTTCAACAATCTCTCCCTTTGTCATTGATGGCAACCTCAAATTGAAACTGTCACATCATGAAACTTGTACATACTACTATCTAAAAAATATATAGTAACTCTTTCTTACTATAATAACTTGTACCTATTTTTTATACTTGTTTTTGCACTTATTTTTGTATCTGTACCTATACCTGTTTCTATTTTTCTCCCCATTTGACATCAATCAAAAAGGGTCTATCATGGAGCTAACACTTAGATCCCCCTCAACTTATGTTAATTTTCAATGGTAGAAAGTAAAATAAAGTACTCCCAACCTCTCCCACAGATACTCAAATATGTCTTTTGGTAGTGTCTATAAAAATATATGTAATCTACTCTATAGTACTAATATATTCTATCTTAACTTGTTGATCTACAACCTACTCTCTCAAAAAGTGATATCTAATGAGAATATGTTTTATTTTTAATGCATCACTAGATTCTTAAAAATATTAAAAGCACTTGTATTATTACAAAAAATAAAAATAAATTCATCATATTTTATCTTGATATCTTTCAAAGTTTACTTCATCCAAAGCACTTGAGAACAACACAATACCACTACAATATATTCCACTTCTGCTATAAAAAGTTATACTAAATTTTGCTTTTTGCTTAGCCATGATACTAAGCTATCGAGGAAGAAAGCTCCTCCATTTTTACTCTTTTTGTCATGCAAGCAATCTATCTAATCTGAATTTGTATAAGCAATCAAAATAAAAAATTTGTCTGTGGAATACCATAATCCATAATCTAATGTCCTCTTGATATATCTAAATATTCTCTTCAACTAAACATGAATATATTTTAGAGCTAATTGATATCTTGAAACCATACCTATTGTATGCATGATGTCTGACATCGATACCATCAAATATAAAAGACTATTAATCATAGATCTATATAAAGATTGATTTGTAACAGGTGAATCTTCATCTTTGCTCGCCTTATTTTTTATAGTCATTGGTGTGCCAACTGGTGCACAATCTTCAAAACCAAATTTTTTTAATATTTCTTTAGCATATTTACTTTAAGATATAAAAATTCATTTATCTGATTGAAACATTTTCAATCTTAAGAAAAAACACAATTCTTCAAGCATAGACATCTCAATTTTTTTTGCATATTATCAAAAAATTCTTTTGTCATCTTTTCAATATTTCTTCCAAAAATGATGTCATTAACATATATCATAGTAATCAATTGATGCTCACCTTCTACATTGATGTAGATATTACTATCAGCAAATCCTCTCTTGAAATCTTGATCTTGCAGGTACATATCAAGTCTTGCATACCAAGTTCTGGGAGCTTGTTTCAATCTATACAGTGCTTTCTTCAATCTATATACATGGTTATTAATATTTGAGAGAATAAATCCCTCAGACTGCTCAATATAGACCTCTTCTTCTAGATTCTTATTTTAAAAAGTAGATTTGACATCCATCTGAAACACTTTAAAAAATTTAAACATTGTATATGTAAGAAACATTCTAATAGCCTCTAACCTTACCACTAGTGTAAAAATTTCTTCAAAATCTATTGTCTAAATCTAAGCATATCTTTTACATACTAATCTTATTTTATTCTTAGTCACTTCTCTATTTTTATTCAACTTATTTTTATAAACTCATTTTACTCCGATCACATTGTGATCTTTTGGTCTAGGCACTAATTTCAAAGTATCATTTTTTTCTATCTAATTTAATTTTTTATCTATTTTCTTAACTTAATGTTTATCATGTTTAGCTTCTAAAAAAATTCTAGGCTGAATTTTGGATAACAAAAAAATTAACTTGCTCATATTCACTTACCATCATTCTTCTTGTGTAAATTCTTTCATTTATGTCTTTAATAATGTCACTTTCATTATGATTTCTTTAAACATATTTAGATGGAGTTTTAGTATACTTTTTTAATTTGTCTTCATCTAATTCTTTAAAATCTTTTTCTTCAATAATTTTTAAAAAGTCTATTAGATCACTGATTCTTTAAGTTCCATCTTCTTCTATCTTGACATTTGCACTTTCAACTATTTTTTTAGTTTTTTTGTTATAACATTTATAAGCTTTACTTTTACAAAAATAACCAAGAAATATACTTTTATCTGCTTTAAATTCAAACTTATCTAATTTTTTATTAGTTTTCTTTATGAAACATCTGCTATCAAAAACTCTAAAATGATCAACTATTATTGGTTTGTCTTTTCATAGCTTATAAGGAGTCTTGTCACTATTGACTCTCAATAATATTTTGTTCTAAATATATACATTGTACCAACTACCTTTTTCTAATATTTGTCTGATATCTTAGATTTATTTAGCATTATTCTTGTCATCTCTTAAAATATTTTGTTTTTTCGTTCAACTACTCTATTTTGTTGTAGAGTTTTAGCTGCTGAATAATGTCTCTTTATTTCATAGTCTTCATAAAATTCAATAAAATGATTTGGCATGAATTCTCTTTTTTGATCTAATCTTAGACACTTAATCTTTAAACCAGTTTCATTCTGAATTAATGCTTTGAATGCTTTGAAATATCTAAAAGTTTTTAATTTTTTTTCAACCTTACCCAAGTCATATGTAAAAAATCATCAATAAGTAACATGAAATATTTCTCACTTTGAATACTTTGAGTTCTCATAGGTCCACATAAATCAGTGTGAACAAGCTCTAACCTCTGAGTGGTCAAGTATTTTTTGTTTTGAACCGCCTTCTGGCATGCTTCTCACGTTGACAAATTTTACAAAGTGTGTTGGCTGATTTTGTAATCTTTGAAATATTTTTGACTACTTGCTTCTTATTGATGTTGATAAGATTATCAAAATGTATGTGTCTCATTCTCTTGTACCATAGCTAACTTTCTTTAATCTAACTCAAGCATCTTTGACCTTTGATGTCTAATAACATATATCAATTATTATCTATTCTTTGAGCATCTACAACCAACACATCTGAATCTTTTCTCTTAATTTTACAACCTTCTACATAAAACTTTAGTGTATGTCTCTGATCGCATATTTGACTTACACTCAAAAGATTATGCGTAAGACCTTCTACATACAAAATATTTTTAATTTTGTTTCTACCATTATCTAAACTTAGTATATCTTTTCTAATAAGTTTGACAGTAATATTATCTTTGAATTTCAATGTGCCACTATTGATCTTCTTCAAGGTTATGAACTTTCTCTTGTCTCCTATCACATGCCTCAAACATCCACTGTCAATAAATCATGATTATTCTTCATTTTTTGCTTGCAAAGTTGTCTAAACCAACATAGACTTTTTAGGTTGTTTTTTCTGTTATGAACTTGTCTAAACTTTTTTCTTGATGAATAGAGCCTTAAAATTTTATTCTTTTTTGACTGACTCAAACATGTTTCTACAATACCAGACAATATGTCTGAAGCTATTACACTTGTAACATATTATGACATCTTCATTAAACCTTGATTGAGGAGTAAAAGAGTTGTGGCTTCTGTTTGACTTTGCATGAATTTTTTCTCCTTATTTTAAAAATTATTAGTTCTTTTTTGATATTATATTTTCTTGTGACTATATCTATTATAATAAAAATAGTAACCATAAAAATAAGACATATTTGTGTATCTCTGACCTGATTGTCTTTTAAAATTTTATTCCTTTTAGCTTTCTTTGTTTGAGATGTCCTCTATATTCTTAACTTCTTTTCTTTTTATTTTTTCTTTTGTAAGAGCTTCAGCATAGCTCTTTTTTTCTATATTAACTTTATCTGTGAAAGTAGTGGCCTTCATTTTCTCTTTTTCAAATTCAATACATGTCTTATCTGACATTGATCTTTGATTTTTTAATATCTTATTCAACATATTATTGTTATTCTTAAATTTTGAATCATTGGTTGCTCTATCATTGATTATTTTATTTATTTTCTAAAGATCTGCTTTTAAAGAAGCAATTTTAATAACATATGTTTCACATTTTTCATTTACTTTTTACAACTGTGTCATTGGATCTTTTTTATTTCTTTTGACTTCTTCAAAGTGTGTTTGTAGATCTTCAATTATTTCCTTTGAATCTTTATTTTTTTTGATCTGCACTTTCAATCTTTGATTCTTCTTCTCAAAAGATTTTAACTCTTCTAAGACACAAATGAGTTCTCCTTTTAGATTCACTTCAGCTTCATCATGTTCTTCTTTTTGGTCATCTATACTTTTACTTACGAAGGTATCTTCATATATAGCCATGAATAAAATCTCTTCTTCTTCTGAATAACTGAATCCACTATCTTTAACTAAGCTAAGATCTTTAGAATACAAACTTTTTTTCTTAAATTTTTTTTTTAATTTTTGTATGTAGACTTTTCTTCTTCATTATCACCATTATCTTTATTTGGGCATATAACTACAAAATGTCCAATCTTTATATAATTAAAATATTTAAAAAGTATTTTTTATATTTTTTTAGCTTGCGAATGAATAGAGCCCCGTTGTCATCTTTATCATCGTTAGAACTATCAATTGATTCTTGAATCTTAGCTTTCTCTTTCTTTGATGTTTTGAAAGCAGCTTCTCTCTTTGAGGATTTTTTTTATTTAGTCCACATCTCATATGTTGTAAGAATACCATGTAGCTCATCTATCTTTAGTTTAGCTAAATTCTTCATCTCTTCAATTATCAAAACTTTTGCATCATATCTCAATGATAGAGATCTTAAAACTTTTTGTACCATGATTGATTCTTCTAACTTTTCTCTAAGGCTTTGAATCTGATTAATTACTTGATTAACTTGCAAAAAGTAACTTGCTATATTTTTTTTATCTTTAAACTCTCAAATTGTCTTCTAAAAGTCTAAAGCTTAGCTTGTTGAACATTTTCATCACCTTTGTAAATATTTTCAAGCTTTACCTAAATTTTATGAGCAAATTTACATTACATAATTTTAACAAATTTTGATTCACATAAACTATATAAAATAGCATTTAAAGCTATAAAATTATTTTCACTTGCCTTCTTTTCCATCGAAGTAGTTACAAGTGTATGTGGCTTTTTATATTCTTCCAACACTGCTTACCAAATATCGAATCCAATGGCCATCAAATAAATCCTCATCCTTATGCTCTAAAAGCATAATTTTTTCCATCAAACAAAAATGTCTTATGTATATAAAAACTTTCATGTGATCTAGCCATCATGCTTTCTCTAATCTTCCTTCAAGCTATAATTTTTTTTTAAAGAATCTGCTTTGATATCAATTATTAAGTACAAAATATACTGAGAGTGGGGTGAATCAATATATTATTTATCATTAATTTAAATTGATTTTTTTCTTTAACCACTTAATCACATATTCAAGATATGAAATAAAACTAAAATAATAACATGCATCACATAAGAGAGAGAGAGAGAGAGAGAGAGAGATACCATATTTTTACATAAAAACTTAAAATGAAAAAAATTACAAAAAATAATCTCAAGTATATGAATGAGCACTAACTCAAATTACAAAATTCACAAGCATCAACTTACAGAAGTACTAACCTCTTTGCCAAGCACCAACACAATAAATATTTATGAACACTAACTCACATGAGCACCAACCCACATGAGCACCAACCCCTCTTGTGTATAAAACACAACTATTTCTCAATGTTACCTACTCAAAAAATGATAGAACTCTACAATATCTCCTATTTTATTATTTAAAATAATCAAAAAATCATGCACTCTCATGTATATCACAAATGGCTTCTCAAGCCTTTATTTATAGCTTTTCAAATGACCTTTGGCATTCACTTTTTTTTACCCTTCAATTCTCATAAAAAATGATGTCAAATTTGCATGACCCTTCATATCCTTGCATTTGAAAAGTCACATGGTGACCCTTCATAAGTAAATATATTTTTTCCTCTTTTGTCTTTATCTTGGTGATTTTTTATATTCTTCAAAATATCTTTTCATAGAAAAATGTGTCATACCCTCTTTTATCTTCATCTAATGACTTAAAATTCCTCAAAATGACTCTTCGTGAAAAAATACATCTCATTCCTCTTTTGTCTTTATCCTGTGACTTTTTGACTTTTCCATGGGCCCTCTTTTGATTTATATGTAACCAAAAATATATTCGTTAATATTAAATAAATATTAACATATATTAGTCAAGTTATAAATATTAAAAACACCATTAAATATAATGAGGTTTTTATCACTAATGCTAGATTTTTGACATCAATGACAATATTTCTAACAATCTTCCCCTTTGTCATTGATGGCAACATTAAACTTAAACTACCACATCTTGAAATCTGCACATACTACCATCTGAAAAATATACAATAACTCTTTATTATAGTAATCTATACTTATTTTTTGTACTTATTTTTATATCTATTTTTGCACTTGTACCTATACTTGTTTCTGTTCTTCTCTCCCTTTGACATCAATGGCAAAGGGCTTGTCTTAGAGATAACACTTAGCTCTCTCTTAACTGATATTGATCCTTGATGGCAGGAAGTAAAAAAATTACTCTCAATTTTTTCGTAGATACTCAAATATGTCTTTTGGTAGTGTCTTTATAAAAATATCTGTAATCTACTTTGTAGTACTAATATATTTTATTTTAACATGTTGATCTACAACATGTTCTTTCAAGAAGTGATATCTAATGAGAATATATTTTATTTTTAAATGCATCACTAGATTCTTAAAAATATTAATAGCATTTGTGTTGTCAAAAAAATAAAAATAAGTTCATCATATTTTACCTTGATATCTTCTAAAGTTTGCTTCATCTAAAGCACTTGAGTACAACATAATATCGCTATAATATATTCTACTTCAGCAATAGAAAGTGATATTGAATTCTATTTTTTGTTTAGCCATGATACTAAGCTATAATCAAAGAAAAAAGTTCATCCACTTGTACTCTTTTTGTCATCCAAGTAACCTGCCAAATCTAAATCTGTATAAGCAACCAAAGTAAAATTTGTCTTTGAAATACCATAATCTATAATCCAATGTCCCTCTGATATATCTAAATATTTTTTTCACCAACTAAACATGACTATCTTTTAGAGATGACTGATATCTTACAACCATACCTACTACATACATAATGTCTGACCTCGATGCTGTCAAATATAAAAGACTACGAATCATAGATCTATATAAAGATTGATTTACAACAGGAGAATATTCATCCTTACCTTATTTCTTGTACTCATTTGTGTGCCAACTTATGCACAATCTTCAAAACCAAATTTATTTAATATTTCTTTAGAATATTTATTTTAAAATATTAAAATTTATTTATCTGGTTGAAATATTTGTAATTCTAAAAAAAATGACAATTCTTCAAGTATAGACATCTCAAATTTTTTTTGCATATTATCATAAAAAAAATTATCATTTTTTCAATGTTTCTTCTAAAAATGATGTCATCAATATATAACACAATAATCAATTGATGCTCACCTTCTTTTTAATGCAGAGATTACTATCAACAAATTCTCTCTTAAGACTTTGATCCTACAGGTACTTATCAAGTCTTGCATACCAAACTTCGAGAGCTTATTTCAATCTATACAGTGTTTTCTTTTATCTGCATACATGGCTACTAATATTTGATAGAATAAATCCTTTAGGTTGCTCAATGTAAACCTCTTCTTCTATATTTTCATTTAGAAAGATTTGACATCCATCTGAAACATTTTAAATATTTTAAACACTACATATGCAAGAAACATTCTAATACCCTCTAGCCTTACCACTAGTGCAAAAGTTTCTTTAAAATCTATTTTCTCAATCTGAGCATATCTTTTATATACTAATCTTGCTTTATTCCTAGTCACTTCTCTATTTTTAATCAACTTATTTCTATAAATCCATTTTATTCCTATCATATTATGATCTTTTGGTCTAGGCACTAGTTTTTAAGTATCATTCTTTTATATTTGATTTAATTTTTTATCTATTACCTTAACCCAATGCTTATCATGTCTAGCTTCTGAAAAAATTCTAGGTTAAATTTTAGATAACAAAGAGAAATTAACTTACTTAGATTCACTTATCATCATTTTTATTATGTGAATTCCTTCATTTATGTCTCTGATGATGACACTTTCATTATGATTTCTCTAGATATATTTAGATAAAGTTTTGTTATCCTTTTTCTCCTTCTCATCTTCATCTGATTTTTCAAAATCTTTATTTTTAATAATTTTAAGAATGTCTATTGGATCACTGATTCTTTATGTTCATCTTTTTCTATCCTGACACTTACACTTTCAACTATTTTTTTGGTTCTTTTGTTATAACATTTATAAGGTTTACTTTTACAATAATAATCAAGAAATATACCTCCATCTGCTTTAGATTAAAACTTATCCAATTTTTCATATGTTCTCTTTATGAAACATCTATTGTCAAAAACTCTAAAATGATCAATTGTTATTTGTTAATATTTCCATAGCTCATAAGGAGTCTTGTCACTATTGACTCTCAATAATGTTTTATTCTAAATATGCACTATTGTATCAACTGCCTCTCTCAAATATTTATCTTGTCTCTTGGGTTTATTTAGCATTGTCATCACTATCTCTTGAACTGCTCTATTTTTCTATTTAACTACTCTATTTATTGTGGAGTTTTAGTTATTGAATAATATCTTTTTCTTCCATGGTCTTCACAAAACTTAATAAATTGATCAGACATAAATTATCCTCCTCGATCTTATCTTAGGCACTTAATTTTCAAACAATTTCTTTTTTAACTAATGCTTTGAATGCTTTGAAAAGTCTAAAAACTTTTAATTTTTTCTTTAAAAATATTATCCAAGTCATACATGAAAAATTATTAATAAATAATATAAAATATTTTTTACTTTGAGTATTTTTAGTTCTCATAGGTCCACATAAGTCAGTGTGAACAAGCTCTAACATCTGAGTAGTCGAGTATGCTTTTATTTTGAACCACCTTTTGGCGTATTTTTCATGTTGACAAGGTTCACAAAGCATGTTGGATAGCTTTATAATTTTGAAAGATTTTTGATTGCTTGCTTCTTGTTGATGTTGACAAGATTGTCAGGATTTATGTCATATTCTCTTATGCCATAGCCAATTTTATTCAATCTGACTCAAACATCTTTGACTTTTGATGTCTAATAACATATATAAATAATTCCCTGTTCTCTGAGCATTTGTAACCAACACATCTAAATTTTTTCTCCTAATTTCACAACCTTCTACATAAACTTTTAGTATGTGCCCTTGATCACACATTTGACTTACACTCAAAAAATTATACTTAAGACCTTCTACATATAAAATATTTTCAAGTTTAGTTTTACCATTATCTAAACTTAACGTACTTTTTTTGATAATTTTGGTAGTAGTATTATCTCTAAATTTTATTGTGCCATCATTGATCTTCTTTAATATTATGAACTTGCTCTTGTCATGTGCCTCGAACATCTACTATCAATGAACCATGATTTTTTCATTTCTTACATGTAAAGCTGTCTAAATCAACATAGACTTTTCATATATTTTCTTATGCCATGAACCTATTTGAACTTTCTTCTTGATGAATAGAGCCTGAAAACTCTAATCCTTCTTGCCTAACTCGAACACGCTTCTACAATACCAAGCTATGTGTCTAAAGTTATTGTACTTAGAACATATTATAGTCTCTTCATTAAAACTTGATAGAAGAGCAAAAGAGTTATGGCTTTTGCTTTACTCTACATAAATTTTTTTCTCACTGTTTTTTAAATTGTTAATTTTTTTTACATTCTATTTTATTATGACCATATCCATTATAATAAAAATAGTAACCATAAAAATAAGACATGTTTGTATATCTCTGACTTGATTATTTTTTGTAGCTCTGTTCTTTCTAGCCTTCTTTATTTGATATGATTTCTATATTCTTAATCTATTCTCTTTTTATTTCTTCTTTTGTAAGAACTTTAGCATAGCTCTTTCATTTTTCTGTGTTAACATTGTCTGTGAAAGTAGTGGCCTCCCCTTTCTCTTTTTCAAATCTGATACCTATCTTGTTTGGCATTGATCTTAGATATTCTAATATCTTATTCAACATATTAGTGCTATTCTAAAATTTAGAATCATTGATTGCTCTATCATTAATTATTTTATTTATTTTTTCAAGATCTAATTTTAAAGAAGAAATTTTAATAACATACCTTTCACATTTTTCACTTACTTTTTGCAACTGTGTCATTAGATCTTTTTCATTCTTCTTAGCTTATTTAAAGTGTGTTTATAGATCTTCAATTATTTCATTTGACTCCATTTCATTTTTCTCAATCTGAAGCTTCAATCTTCGATTCTTCTTCTCAAGAGCTTTTAATTTTTCTAAGGCACAAACGAGTTCTCCTAGATTCACTTCAGCTTCATCTTGTTCTTCTTCTTGGTCGTTTATATTTTTATTTGTGAAGACATCTTTATGTATGGCTATGAATAAAATATTTTCTTCTTCTGAATCACTGACTCCACTATCTTCGGTTGAGCTAAGATCTTTAGAATACAAAATCTTCTTCTTGAATCCTTTCTTAAATTTTTCTTTAAAATTTTTTTTGTATGTAGACTTTCATTCTTCATTATCACCATTACCCTTATCTGGGCACTTAGCTGCAAAATATCTAATTTTTTCATAATTAAAACATTTAAAAAATATTTTTTCTTGATATTTTCTTGTATCTTTTTTTGGCTTGTAAATGAAGAGAGCTTTAGTGTCATCTTTATCATCACTGGAACTATCACTCAATTCTTGAATCTTAGTCTTCTTTTTCTTTGCTGTTTTAAAAATAGCTTCTCTCTTTGAAGGTTTCTCTTGTTCGATCCACATATCATATGTCGTAAGAATACCATGTAGCTCATCCATCTTTAGCTTGGCTAAATTCTTCATCTCTTCAATTGCTAAAACTTTTACATCATATCTCAATTGTAAAGATCTCAAAACTTTTTGTACCACGATTGATTCTTCTAACTTTTCTCCAAGACCTTGAATTTGATTAACTATTTAATCAATCCGTCAAAGATAAATTATTATATTTTCTTCCTCTTTCATCTTCAAACTCTTAAACTATCTTCTGAAAGTTTGAATCTTATCTTGCTCAACCTTTCCATCACTTTTGTAAATATTCTCAAACTTTACCCAAGTTTTATGAACAGATTTATATTGCATAATTTTAACAAGTTCTGATTCACATAAATAATAGAAAATGGTATTTAAATCTTTGGCATTATTTTCACTTGCTTTTTTCCATCAGAGTAGTTATAAGTATCTGTGGCTCTTCATATTCCTTCAACATTGCTTGTCAAATATCGAATCCAAGGGCCATCAAATAAGTTCTCATCTTTATGCTCTAAAAGCATAATTTGTCTCATCAAATAAAGATACTTTATTTATAGAAAAACTTTCATGTGATCCAACCATCATGCTTTTCTTGATCTTCTTTCAAGCTATAAAACTTTTTTAAAAAAGAACCTACTCTGATACCAATTAAAAGCATGAAATATACTGAGAGGGGAAGTGAATCAATATATTATATATCTTTTATTTAAACTAATTTCTTTTTTTAACCACTTAATCACACATTCAAGATATGCAATAAAATTTAAATACTAATATACACCACACAAGAGAGAGAAAGAGAGAGAGAGAGAGAGAGACCAAATTTTTACCTAAAAAATTAAAGTGAAAAAAATCACAGAGAATAATTTCAATTATATGAATGAGCACCAACTCAAATTATAAAGTTCACAAGCACTAATTTATAAGAGCACCAAACCTTTTGTCGAACACCAACATAAAAACTATTTGTGAGCACCAATCCACAAGAGCACCAACCCCTTGCAAAGATTTGTGAGCACCAACTCATAGGAGCACCAATCCCTCTTCTGTATAAAACACAACTATCTCTCAATATTGTTTACTCAACAAATGATAGAACTCTACAATATCTCTTATTTTTCTCTTATTTTTTATATAAAATAATTACAAAACCATGCACTCTCTTGCATATCACAAATGAATTCTCAAGCTTTTATTTATATCTTTTTAAATGATCTTTAGCTTTCATCATTTGTGACCTTTCAATCCTCATAAAAAATGGTGTCAAACTTGCATGATCCTTCATATTTTTGCATTTGAAAAGTTACATGGTGACATTTCATAAGCAAATGCATCATTTTTTTCTTTATCTTGGTGACTTTGTATTCTTCAAAGTGTCCTTTCATAAAAAAATATGTCATACTCTCTTTTATCTTTACATAGTGACTCTTGAAATTCTTCAAGATGACTCTTCATGAAAAAATGTATCCCATTCATCTTTTGTCTTTACTCCGTCACTCTTTGAATTCACCATGGGCCCTCTTTTGAATTATATGCAACCAAAAATATATTCATTAATATTAAATAAATATTAACACACATTAGTCAAGATATGAATATTAAAAATGCTATTAAATGTAATGGGGAATTTATCATCAATGTTATACTTTTGACATCAATGACAATATTTTTAACAGTCTCTCCCTTTGTCATTGATGGTAACCTCATATTGAAACTGTCATTTATTGAAACATGGACATACTATCATTTGAAAAATATACAATAACTCCCTCTTACTGTAATAACTTGTATATGTTCTTTATACTTATTTTTGCACTTATGCATTTACCTATTTTTATTTTTTTTCCCTTTGACATCAATAGCAAAGGGCCTATTTTGGAGCTAACACTTAGCTCCCCCTCAATTGATGTTGATCTTCAATGGTAGGTAGTAAAAGAAATTACTTCCACCTTCTCCCGTAGATACTTGAATGTGTCTTTTAGTAGTGCTTTTATGAAAATCTCTACAATTTACTTTGTAGTATTGATATATTTCATCTTAATTTATTGATTTGTAATCTACTTTTTTAAGAAGTGATATCTAATGAGAATATATTTTATTTTTGAATGCATCACTAGATTCTTAGAAATATTAATAACACTTGTATTATCATAAAAAATAAAAATAGGTTTATCATATTTTACCTTGATATCTTGTAAAATATACTTCATCCAAAGCATTTGAGTACAACATAATACTACTATAATATATTTTGCTTCAACTGTAGAAAGTGATACTAAATTATTATTTTTTGCTTAGCCATGATACTAAGCTATCATCAAGAAAGAAAGCTCCTCCACTTATACTCTTTATGTCATCCAAGCAACCTATCCAATCTAAATCTGTATAAGCAATCGAATTGAAATTTCTATCTGTAGAATATCACAATCTATAATCTAATATCCCCTTGATATATTGAATATTCTCTTCACAAACTGAACATGAGTATATTTTAGTGTTGATTGATATCTTGCAATCATACCTACTGCATGCATGATATCTGACCTCAATATTGTCAACTATAAAAGACTATCAATCATAGATCTATACAAAGATTGATTTACAATAGGTGAAACTTCATCCTTGTTCACCTTATTTCCAGTACTCATTGGTGTGCCAACTTGTGCACAATCCTCAAAACCAAAATTTTTTAATATTTTTTTGACATATTTACTTTGAGATATAAAAAAAATTATCTAACTAAAATATTTACAATCTTATGAAAAATAATAATTCTCCAAGCATAGACATCTCAAATTTTTTTTACATATTATCAAAAAATTATTTTGTCATCTTTTCAATGTTTCCTCCAAAAATGATGTCATCAACATATACCACAACAATCAATTGATGTTCACCTTATGTTTTGATATAGAGATTATTATTAGCAAATTCTTTTTTAAAACTCTGACCCTACAAGTACTTATCAAGTCTTGCATACCAAGCTCTACGAGCTTGTTTCAATCCATACAGTATTTTCTTCAATTTGCGCACATGGCTATTAATATTTGAAAGAATAAATATCTTAGACTGTTTAATGTAGACCTCTTCTTCTATATTCTTGTTTAGGAATGTAGATTTGACATCCATCTGAAACACTTTAAAAATTTTAAATACTATATATGCAAGAAATATTCTAATAACGTTTAGCCTTGCCACTGGTATAAAAGTTTTTTTAAAATCTATTCCCTCAATCTGAGCATATCTTTTATATATTAATCTTACTTTATTCCTGATCACTTTTTTATTTTCATTCAACTTATTTTTGTAAACCTATTTTGTTCCTATCACATTATGATCTTTTAGTCTGACACTAATTCCAAAGTATCATTATTTTCTATTTGATTTAATTTTTCATCCATTGCCTTAACATAATGCTTATCATGTCTAGCTTCTAAAAAAAATCTAAACTGAAATTTGGATAACAAAGATAAATTAGCTTGCTCAGATTCACTTACCATCATTCTTCTGGGGTGAATTTTTTTATTTGTTTCTGAGGATGTCACTTTTATTATGATTTTTTTAGATATATTTAGATGGGGTTTTGGTGTCTTTTTCTCCTCATCTTCATCTGATTCTTTAAAATGTTTTTCTTCAATGATTTCAAAAATATCTATTAGATCACTGATTTTTTATGCTCCATCTTCTATCTTTATATTTGTACTTTCAATTATTCTCTGAGTTCTTTTGTTATAATATTTATAAGCTTTATTTTTGTAAGAATAACCAAAAAATATACTTTCATCTACTCTAGATTCAAACTTAGTTTTTCATCAGTTTTATTTA
Source organism: Torreya grandis (assembly GCA_037957365.1). Taxonomy (NCBI): domain Eukaryota; kingdom Viridiplantae; phylum Streptophyta; class Pinopsida; order Cupressales; family Taxaceae; genus Torreya; species Torreya grandis. The sequence goes on along the minus strand of JARHVA010002484.1, from coordinate 637,628 downwards.
TGAAACATCTGTTGTCAAAAACTCTGAAATAATCAACTATTATTGGTTTATCTTTACATATCTCATAAAAAGTCTTGTTACTATTGAATCTCAATAATGCTCTATTCTGAATATGCATTATTGTACCAACTACCTCTCTCCAATATTTATCTAATATCTTGGATTCATTTAGCATTGTCATTGTCATCTCTTGAATTATTTTGTTTTTCCATTCAACTACTCTATTTTGTTGTGGAGTTCTAGCTATTGAATAATATCTCTTTATTTCATGGTCTTCACAAAACTCAATAAACTGATCTGACATGAATTCTCCTCCTTGATCTGATCTTAAACACTTAATCTTTAAACTAGTTTCATTCTCAACTAATGCTTTGAATACTTTGAAATTTCTGAAAGCTTCTAATTTTTTTTTAAATATTACCCAAGTCATACGTGAAAAATTATGAATAAGTAACATGAAATATTTCTCACCTTGAGTACTTTGAGTTCTCATAGGTCCACATAAATCAGTGTGAACAAGCTCTAACATCTGAGTGGTTGAGTATTCTTTTGTTTTGAATCGTCTTCCTACCTGCTTTCAATGCTGACAAGGTTCACAAAGCGTGTTAGATGGCTTTATAATATTTGAAAGATTTTTTACTGCTTGTTTATTACTGATATTGACAAAATTATCAAAATTTATGTCTCATTCTCTTATGTCATAGCCAACTTTCTTCAATCTAACTCAAATATCTTTGACCTTTGATGTCTAATAACATACACAAATTATTGTTTGTTCTTTGAACATCTACAATCAATACATCTGAATCTTTTTTCTTAATTTTACAACTTTCTGCATAAAACTTTAATGTGTGCCTCTGATCACGTATTTGACTTACACTCAAAATATTATGCTTAAAACCTTTACATACAAAATATTTTTAGTTTTAATTCTACCATTGTCCAAACGTAGTGTACCTTTTTTAAAAATTATGATAGTAGTATTATCTTCAAATTTCATTATGCCACTATTGATCTTCTTCAAAGTTATGAACTTGCTCTTGTCCCCTGTCATGTATCTCGAACATCCACTGTCAATGAAACATGGTTTTTCTTTATTTCTTACATACAAAACTGTCTAAACCAACATAGACTTTCCAGGTTTTTCTACCATAAACTTGTCTAAACTTTTTTTTAATGAATTGAGCCTTGAAATTCTAATCTTTTCTGACTGACTCTCAAGTTGTATCTGAAGTTATTACACTTGTAATATATTATGACCTCTTTATTAAACTTTGATAGAGGAGCAAAAGAGTTGTAGCTTCTGTTTGACTCTACATGAGTTTTCTTCTCTTTATTTATAAAATTGTTAGTCTTTTTTTACATTCTATTTTTTTATGATCATATCCATTATAATAAAAATAGTAACTATAAAAATAAGCTCTATTTGTGTATCTCTGCCCTAGTTACCTTTTGTAGCTATATTCCTTCTAGCCTTTTTTAATTGAGATGTCCTCTGTATTCTTAATTGTTTCTCTCTTTTTTTGTAAGAGCTTCAGCATAGCTCTTTCATTTTTTTGTGTTAACCTTATCTATGAAAGTAGTGGCCTCCCCTTTCTCTTTTTTCAATATGATACATGTCTTATCTGACATTAATCTTTGACTTTCTAATATTTTATTCAACATATTAGTGTTATTCTCAAATTTTGAATCATTGACTACTCTATCATTGATTGTTTTATTTGTTTTTTCAAGATCTACTTTTAAAGAAGCAATTTCAATAACATACATTTCACATTTTTCACTTATTTTTTGCAATTGTGTCGTTAATTTTTTTTATTGTTCTTAGCTTCTTTAAAGTGTGTTTGTAGATCTTCAATTGTTTCCTTTGAATCTTTTTCATTTTTCTCGATCTGGAGCTTCAATCTTCGATTCTTCTTCTCAAGAGTTTTTAACTCTTCTAAGACACAAATGAGTAATCCTTCTAGATTCACTTCAGCTTCATCTTGTTCTTCTTTTTGGTCATCTGTATTTTTATCTACGAATGTATTTTTATATATGGCCATGAATAGAATCTCTTCTTCTAAATCACTAATTCCACTATCTTCCACTGAGCTAGGATATTTAGAATACAGACTCTTCTTCTCGAATCTTTTTTGAATTTTTTTTTTCTTTTTGTATGTAGACTTTCCTTCTTCATTGTCACCATTACCCTTATCTGGGCACTTAGCTGCAAAATATCTAATCTTTTTATAATTAAAACATTTAAAAGTAATTTTTCTTGATATTTACTTGTGCCTTTTTTCAACTTGTGAATGAATAGAGCTCCGTTGTCATCATCATCATCACTACAACTGTCACTTGATTATTGAATCTTAGCTTTCTCTTTCTTTGATATCTTGAAAGCAGCTTCTCTCTTTGAGAATTTATTTTGTTCGATCCATATCTCATATGTCATAAAAATATCATGTAGTTCATCCATCTTTAGCTTGGCTAAATTCTTCATCTCTTCAATTACCAAAACTTTTACATCATATCTCAATAGTAGAAATCTCAAAAAAAATTGTACTGCAATTGATTCTTCTAACTTTTCTCCAAGACTTTGAATTTGGTTAACTATTTGATCAACCTGTAAAAGGTAACTTAATATATTTTCTTCCTCTTTCATCTTCAAACTCTCAAACTGTCTTCTGAAAGTTTAAAGCTTAGCTTACTGAACATGTTCATCACCTTTGTAAATATTTTCAAGCTTTACCTAAGTTTTATGAGTAAATTTACATTGCATAACTTCAAAAAAAATTGATTCACATAAACCACATAAAATAGCATTTAAAATTTTAACATTATTTTCACTTACATTTTTTCTCATCAAAGTAGTTACAAGTGTATGTAGCTCTTCATATTCCTCCAACACTGCTTGCCAAATATCGAATTTAAGGACCATCAAATAAGTCCTCATCCTTATGCTCTAAAAGCATAATTTATCTCATCAAACAAAGGTGTCTTATTTGTAAAAAAAAATTCATTTGATCTAGTCATCATGCTTTCTCCGATCTTCATTCAAGCTATAAAATTTTTTCAAAAAAGAACCTGCTCTGATATCAATTATTAAGCATGAAATATACTGAGAGGGAGGGTGAATCAGTATATTATATATCTTTTACTTAAACTAATTTTTTTTTTCAACCACTTAATCACACATATGAGATACGTAATAAAACTAAAACAATAACATGCACCACACAAGAGAGAGAGAGAGACACCAAATTTTTACGTGGAAATCCAAAGTGAAAAAAATCACGGAGAATAATCTCAAGTATATGATTGAACACCAACTCAAATTACAAAGTTTGCAAGCACCAACTTACAGGAGCACCAATCCCTTTATCGAGCACTAACATAGTAACTATTTATGAGCACCAACCCCTTGCAAAGATTTATAAGCACCAACATCTTTTGTGTATAAAACACAACTATCTCTCAATGTTGCTTACTTAACAAATGATAGAACTCTACAATATCTCATGTTTTTCTCTCTTTTTTTTTATATAAAACAATTACAAAACTATGCATTATCTTGCATATTATAAATGACTTTTTAAGCCTTTATTTATAACTTTTTAAATGATATTTGGCATTCACCTTTTGTGACCCTTCAATCCTCATGAAAAATAGTGTCAAACTTGCATGACCCTTCGTATCCTTACATTTGAAAAGTCACATGGTGACCCTTCATAAGTAAATACGTCATTTTCTCTTTTGTCTTTATCTTAGTGACTTTTCATATTTTTCAAAGTATCTTTTCATAGAAAAATACACCATACCCTCTTTTATCTTTACATGATAACTCTTGAAATTCTTCAAAATGACTCTTCATGAAAAAATGCATCATATTCTTCTTTTGTCTTTACCCCGTGACTCTTTGACTTTTCCATGGGCCCTCTTTTGATTTATATGCAACTAAAAATTATATTCGTTAATATTAAATAAATATTAAACCACATTAGCTAAGATATGAATATTAAAAATATTATTATTAAATACAATGGGGCCTTTATCGTCAATGTTAAACTTTTGACATCAATGACAATATTTCTAACAATCTCTCCCTTTGTCATTGATTGCAACTTCAAACTAAAACTGTCACATCTTAAAACTTACACATACTATCATCTAAAAAATATACAGTAACTTCTTTTTACTATAGTAATTTATACCTATTTTTTATACTTATTGTTGCCCCTGTATCTGTACTTGTACCTATTTTTGTTCTTCTCCCCGTTTGACATCAATGGCAAATGGCTTATCTTGTTAAGCACGGGATATACTGAGAGGGGGGGTGAATCAGTATATCATATATCTTATAAATCTTTTCCTTAACCAAATTCCACTTAATCAAACATTCAAGATATGCAATAAAACTCAAACAATAAACACCACACAAGATAAAAAGAGACACCAGATATAACGTGGAAATCCAATGTGAAAAAAACTACGGAGAACAATCTCAAGTATATGAATGAGCACCAACCCAAACAATATTCACAAGTCAAGCTTGTAGGAGCACCAACCCCTTTACTGAGCACCAATCCAGCAACTATTCGTGAGCACCAACCCACAAGAGCACCACACTCCTTTGTCGAGCACCAACCCAGCAACAATTCAAGAGCACCAACCCACAAGAGCACCAACCCCTTTGTGTATACCACACACCTATTTCTCAATGTTGCTATCTCAACAAATGATAGATCAATACATCTCTTTTCTCTCTCTCACCTTTGCTCTTCTACGCTAGGTATAACAAATACAAATCATATTCATCTCTCACAATTGCTCTTCTAAGCTAGATATTATAATATCAAATCAACCTCTATCTCTCATATTACAAACAGCTTCTCAAGCCTTTATTTATAGCTTTCTAAATCACATTTGGCCTTCCCCCATTGTGACCCTTCAATCCTCATAGAAAATAACGCTAAACTTGTATGACCCTTCATATTCAAGCCTTTGAAAAGTCATGTGGTGACCCTTCATGATCAAAAACGTTCTTCCCTCTTTTGTTCTCATCTTGGTGACTTTTTGTTTTCCTTAAAGTGTCCCTTCATGAGAAATTGCACCCTTCCTCTTTTGTCTTCACTTGGTGACTCTTGGAATTTCCCAAGATGACTCTTCATGAGAAAATGCGTCACATCCTTCTTTTGTCTTTATCATGTGGCTCTTTGACTTCTCCATGGGCCCTTCTTTTGTCTCATATGCAACCAAAAATATATTCGTTAATATTAACTCATATTAGCTAATATATATTTATTACAAACAACATTAAATGCAATGAGGCATTTATCACCAATAATGCTAGACCTTTGACATGAATGACAATATTTTCAACATATCTTAGAGCTAACACTTAGCTCTTCCTCAACTGATGTTGATCCTCAATGGCAGGAAGTAAAAAAAATTACTTTCAACTTCTCTCGCAGATACTCAAATGTATTTTTTGGCAGTGTCTATGTGAAAATATCTATAATCTACGCTGTAGTACTGATATATTTCATCTTAACATGTTGATCTGTATCCTACTCTTTGAAAAAGTGATATCTAATAGAAATATATTTTGTTCTTGAATGCATCACTAGATTTTTAGAAATATTAATAGCACTTATGTTGTCACAAAAAATAAAAATAGGTTCATCATATTTTATCTTGATATCTTCCAAAATTTACTTCATTCAAAGCACTTGAGTAAAACATAATACCGCTACAATATATTCTACTTCAACTGTAAAAAGTGATACTGAATTTTATTTTTTACTTAGCCATGATACTAAGCTATCATCGAGGAAGAAAGTTCCTCCACTTGTATTATTTTTATCATCCAAGTAATCTGTCCAATCTGAATCTGTATAAACAACCAAAGTGAAATCTCTCTCTGTGAGATACCATAATCCATAACCTAACGTCCCCTTGATATATCTGAATATTCTCTTCATCAATTAAACATGACTATATTTTGGAGTTCACTGATATTTTGCAACCATACCTACTGCATGCATGATGTCTAGTCTCAATGCTGTGAAATATAAAAGACTATCAATCATAGATCTATACAAAGATTGATATGCAACAAGTGAATCTTCATCCTTGTTCACATTATTTTTTGTACTCATTGGTGTGTCAACTAGGGCATAATCCTCAAAACTAAATTTTTTCAATATTTTTTTGACATATTTATTTTGAGATATAAAAAAAAATTATCTGACTGAAATATTTACAATCTTAAAAAAAATCTCCAAGCATAGACATCTCAAATTCTTTTAACATATTATCAGAAAATTCTTTTATCATATTGTAATGTTTCCTTCAAAAATGATGTCATCAATATATACCAAAATAATCAATTGATGTTCACCTTCTGCTTTGATGTAGAGATTATTGTTAGCAAATCTTTTAAAACCCTAATTCTATAAATACTTATCAAGTATTGCATACCAAGCTCTGGGAGGTTATTTCATTCCATACAATGCTTTCTTCAATCTACATATATGGCTACTAATATTTGAGAGAATAAATCTCTCAAGCTACTTAATGTAGACATCTTTTAAATTCTCATTTAAGAAGACAGATTTGACATCCATCTGAAACACTTTGAAATTTTTAAACACTACATATGCAAGAAACATTATAATAGCCTCTAGCATTGTCAATGATGTAAAAGTTTCTTAAAAATCTATTCTTTCAGTATGAGCATATCTTTTACATATTAATCTTGTTTTATTCCTGGTCACTTCTCTATTTTCATTCAACTTATTTCTATAAACTCATTTTGTTCCTATCACATTGTGATCTTTTAGTCTAAGCACTAATTCCCAAGTATCATTTTTTTCTATCTGATTTAATTCTTTATCCATTGCCTTAACCCAATGCTTATCATGTCTAGCTTCTGAGAAAAAATTAGGTTGAATTTTGGATAATAAAGAGAAATTAACTTGCTCAAATTCACTTACCATCATTTTTTTATACGAAGTCCTTCATTTATGTCTCTAATGATATCACTTTCATTATGATTTCTCTAGTCATATTTGGACAGGGTTTTGATATCATTTTTTTCCTTTTCATCTTCATCTGATTTTTCAAAATCTTCCTCTTCAATGATTTTCAGAATGTTTATTAAATCACTGATTCTTTGTGTTCCATCTTTTTCTACATTGACACATGCACTTTCAACTATTTTCTTAGTTCTTTTGTTATAACATTTATAAGCTTTACTTTTGAAAGAATAACCAAAAAATATACCTTCATCTGCGCTAGATTCAAAATTATCTAATTTTTTATCAGTTCTCTTTATAAAGTAGTTGCTATCAAAAACTCTAAAATGATCAACTGTTGTTGGTCTATCTTTATATAACTTATAAAGAGCCTTGTCACTATTGACTCTCAATAATGCTTTGTTCTGAATATGCACTATTGTACTAATTACCTCTCTAATATTTATTTAGTATCTTGGATTCATTTAGCATTATTCTCACCATCTCCTGAACTGTTATATTTCTTCGTTCAACTACTTCATTTTGCTATGGAGTTCTGGTTGCTGAATAATGTCTATTTATTCCATAGTCTTCACAAAACTCAATAAACTGATCTGACATGAATTCTCTTCTTCGATCTTATTTAAGCACTTAATTTTCAACCCAGTTTCAATCTCAACTAATGCTTTGAACGCTTTAAAATGTCTGAAAACTTTTGATTTTTTTCTTTAAAAATATTACCCAAGTCATACATGAAAAATTATCAATAAGCAACGTGAAATATTTTTCACCTTGAGTACTTTGAGTTCTCAGAGGGCCATATAAATCAGTCTGAACAAGCTCTACCATATGAGTGGTCGAGTATTCTTTTAATTTGAACTGCCTTTTGACCTGCTTTCCATGCTAACAAGATTCACAAAGTGTGTTGGATGGCCTTTTTATCTTTGAAATATTTTTGACTGCTTACTTCTTGTTGATGTTGACAAGATTGTCAAAATTTATGTCCCATTCTCCTATGTCATAACCAACTTTTTTCAATCTGACTCAAACACCTTTGACCTTTGATGTCTGATAACATATATAAATTATTATCTATTCTCTGAGCATCTGTAACTAATAAATCTGAATTTTTTTTCTAATTTCACAACCTTCTACATAAAACTTGAGTGTGTCCATGATCACATATTTGACTTACACTCAAAATATTATGTTTAAGACCTTCTAAATACAAAATATTTTTAGTTTTAGTTCTACTATTATCTAATTTTAGTGTACTTTTTTTTATAATTCTGACAGTAGTATTATCTCTGAATTTTATTGTGCCACCATTAATCTTCTTCAAGGTTATGAACTTGCTCGTCTCCTGTCATGTGCTTCAAACATTCACTGTCAATAAATCATGGTTTTTCTTCATTTCTTGCATGCAAAATTGTCTAAACCAACATAGACTTTTCAAATTATTTTTTCTACTATGACCCTATCTGAACTTTCTTCTTGATGAATGAAGTCTTGAAACTCTGGTCCTTAAATGACTCAAACACGCTTCTACAATACCAGGTTGTGTTTGAAGTTATTGCACTTGTAACATATTATGACCTCTTCATTAAACTTTGATAGAGGTGCAAAAGAGTTGTGGCTTCGGCTTGACTCTGCACGAGTTTCTTTCTCATTATTTCTAAAATTATTAACCTTTTTTTGACATTCTATTTTTTTATGATCATATCCATTACAATAAAAATAGTAACCATAAAAATAAGATATGTTTCAATATCTCTGACATGATTGCCTTTTGTAGATTTGTTCCTTTCAGCGTTCTTTATTTAAGATGTCTTGTGTATTTTTAACTTCTTTCTTTTTTATTCTCTTTTGTAAAAACTTCAGCATAGCCTTTTTATTTTTTTGTATTAACCTTGTTTATGAAAGTAGTAGCCTCCCCTTTCTCTTTTTTAAATCTGATACATGTCTTATCAAACATTGATCTTTGACTTTCTAATATCTTATTCAACATATTAGTGTTATTCTTAAATTTTGAATCATTAACTGCTTTATCATTGATTGATTTATTTGTTTTTTCAGTATATGCTTTTAAAGAAGCAATCTCAATAATATACATTTCACATTCTTCACTTATTTTTTGCAACTATGTCGTTAGATCTTTTTCATTCTTCTTGGCTTCGTTAAAGTGTATTTTTAGATCTTCAATTATTTTTTTTGACTCATTTTTATTTTTCTCGATCTGGAGCTTCAATATTCGATTCTTCTTCTCAATAGTTTTTAACTCTTCTTTCTTCCAAATTCATTTCGACTTCATTATGTTCTTCTTGGTCATCTTTATTTTTACTTATGGAGACATCTTTATGTATAGTCATTAATAGAATCTCTTCTTCTTCTGAATCACTGACTCCACTATCTTCAGTTCAGCTAGGATCTTTAGAATACAAACTCTTCTTCTTGAATCCCTTCTTGAATTTTTCTTTAAAATTTTTCTTGTATGTAGACTTTCTTTCATTGTCACCATTACCCTTATCTAAGCACTTAGCTACAAAATATCTAATCTTTCCACAATTAAAACATTTAAAAGCTAATTTTCTTTGATATTTACTTGTCTTTTTTGGCTTGCGAATGAATAGAGCTCCATTGTCATCTTCATCATCGCTAGAACTATCACTTAATTCTTGAATCTTAGCATTTTCATTTTTTGATGTCTTAAAAGCAGCGTCTCTCTTTGAGGGTTTCTCTTGTTCGGTCTACATCTCATATGTCATAAGAATGCCATGTAGTTCATCCATCTTTAGCTTGACTAAATTCATCTCTTCAATTGCCAAAACTTTTACATCATATCTCAATGGTAGAGATCTCAAAACTTTTTGTACCACAATTGATTCTTCTAACTTTTTTCTAAGACCTTGAATCTGATTAACTATTTGATCAACTCGCAAAAGGTAACTTACTATATTTTCTTCCTCTTCTATCTTCAAACTCTGAAAGTCTGAAGCTTAGCTTTTTTAACTTTTCTATCACCTTTGTAAATATTCTCAAACTTTACCCAAGTTTCATGAGCAAATTTACATTGCATAAATTTAACAAATCATGATTCACATAAACCACATAAAATAGCATTTAAAGTTTTAGCATTATTTTCACTTGTCTTCTTTTCTGTCGGAGTAGTTATAAGTATTTGTGGCTCTTCATATTTCTCCATCACTGCTTGTCAAATGTCGAATCCAAGGGCCATCAAATAAGTCATCTTTATGCTCCAAAAAATATAATTTGTTCCATCAAACAAAGGTGTCTTATTTGTAAAAAAACTTTCATGTGATCTAGCGATCGTGTTTTCTCCGATCTTCCTTCAAGCTGTAAAACTTTTTCAAAAAGGAACTTGCTTTGATACCAATTGTTAAAGCACGAAATATATTGAGAGGGGGGGTGAATCAGTATATTATATATCTTTTACTTAAACTGATTTTATTTTTAACCACTTAATCACGCATTCAAGATATGCAATAAAACTGAAACAATAACATGCACCACACAAGAGAGAGAGACAGAGAGAGAAAGAAAAAGACCAAATTTTTACGTGAAAACTCAAAATAGAAAAAACCATGGAGAACAATCTCAAGTATATGAATGAGCACTAACTTAAATTACAAAGTTCGCAAGCACCAACCCCTTTGCCAAGCACCAACACAATGACTATTTGTGAGCACCAACTCCTTGCAAAAATTTGTGAGTACCAACTCACAAGAGCACCAACCCCTCTTGTGTATAAAACACAACTATCTCTCAATGTTGCTTACTCAACAAATGATAGAACTCTACAATATCTCTTGTTTTTCTCTCATCTTTGCTTATATAAACCCATGCACTCTCTTGTATATCACAAATGGCTTCTCAAGCCTTATTTATAACTTTCCAAATGACCTTTGGCATTCACCATTTGTGACCCTTCAATCCTCATAAAAAATAGTGCCAAACTTCCATGACCCTTCGTATCCTTACATTTGAAAAGTCACATGGTGACCCTTCATAAGCAAATACGTCATTTCCTCTTTTGTCTTTATTTTGGTGACTTTTCGTATTCCTCAAAGTGTCTTTTCATGAAAAAATGTGTCATACCCTTTTTTGTCTTCACATGATGACTCTTAAAATTCTTCAAGATGTATCTTCATGTGAAAATGCATCCCTGGTCTCTTTTGTCTTTACCCTGTGACTCTTTGACTTCTCCATGGGCCCTCTTTTGACTTATATGTAACCAAAAATATATTCATTAATATTAAATAAATATTGACACACATTAACCAAGATATGAATATTAAAAACACCATTAAATGCAATGAGACTTTTATCACCAATGCTAGACCTTTGACATCAATGACAATATCTTCAACAAGAAGTCGAGACGTATTCTGAGTGCTTCAATTCGTTGGGATACCAAATTGTATAAACTGAGTTGGTTCTGCATATTTGCTCTATGTATTGCTTTGGCTAGGTTTTTTTGGGGGTTTCTTTCAATTTTGTTTTTGTTTTTTCTTAACCTTTTTGAAAATGTTTTTTTTTTTTTTAAATTTACATTGTTTAAAAGAACAGAGAATAGTTTTTTTTTTTTTAAACAATGGAGGATTCATTATTGAAATTTTTTTTTTTAATTTTTTTTTGGAAATGATTAATGTTATTTTAATGTTGGGTTAGGATGTGGTAAACGGAAATATTTTCCTGTAGAAATTTATTATGAAAAAATAACATTAAATGCATAATAAAATAATGTTTACATTTAATTTGTTGAATAGGAGAGATTTGGGTGTAGTTAATTTCTTATGCAAACAACTAGTGTGCATCCCTAGAGAATCAACAAGGAAGAACTTGATCAAGGAGTTGCATTACTAGAGGAAAAGTACTTATGGCTAGTAATGCCTAAGAATGTTAGCAAATATGTAGAGAGGTGCAAAGTATGCAAATTGGCAAATGAAACACCTAGGAATACAAGGTTGTACAAATCACTCCCAGCACCAAAAGGACCATGTGCAGAGTTAACTATGGATTTTGTTCTCGGATAGCTGAGAACACAAAGGTATTGATTCAATCTTTGTTATGATTGATAGATATTTTTTTTAAAGACACATTTTATTCCTTGGAAAAAAACCAATGATGCTTCGAATGTTACAAATTTGTTTTTCAAGTAAGTTAGAATGCATGGGTTGCCAAAAGAGTATAATCTCAAACATAGATACTAGATTTTTAATTGCTTTTGGAGAACATTGCAGAAAATATTAGGCACCAAGCTAGAATACAATTCAACACATCATCCACAAACAAAAGGGCATAATGAAATTTTAAATATGAGTTTATGAAATCTGCTTATATTTTGATTGGAAATAAGCGAGGACAATGGGATATAATATTGTCTCAATCAGAGTTCACGTATAACAATTCGATAAACATGGCAATTGGAGAAACAAACACCATTTTAGACTGTGTAGGGGTAATGGATCTGATAAGTGTGACAACATAAAAGAGTCTAGATGCATAGAGTTTTACAGAGTACATGCAAAAGATGCATGAAGTCAAGGAGACGCTACATCAATGTAGCCAAAGGTATAAGGAGAAGGCAAATGAAAATTTATAAAAGGAGTCATTCGTTGAAGGAGATTCAGTATTAGTATTACATTTAAGACAGGGGAGATCCCTCAAAGGTGCATACAACAAACTAAAGTAAAAGAAGATTGGTCCTCGCAAAATCCTTCGAAGCTTTTCAAACAATGAGATAGAGCAGCCATAAGGATTAGACAATTCGTCTATTTTCAATGTTGCATACTTGTATCCATATCAAAATAATTGTAGTGTTGAAGTGCAGGAAGAACAACTTGCATATTGGAGAACTCGTATTTTTGAGAAAAAATGTGAAGCAGAGGAAGAAATTTTGGAGGAGCGAGTTGGAAAGGTGAATACGCAGCAGAAGTATAAAGAATATTTGGTTCGCTAGAAAGACAAGGGACCAAATGAGTATCCATGGATATCAAAGGCGAAACGTGGCAAGATTATTCGGCCAAGATCTTCAATGCCAAAACTTCAATTCTGAGGACAATGCTCACAATCAAATTTCCAAGGGCAATGCAAAAGCATCCTTGAATCTTCAAATTACATTGCATTAAGGGTGAAAATATTCTCTTCTGAAGAGCTAGGCATTTTTGGGGTGAAGGATACGAGAAGGGCAAGGATTTTGTCTTTGCGATTTTGTTTTTAACTTCGTAAGCTTATTTTAAGCTTCGCAAGTCTTTTATGTGATTCGCAAGCTTTGCAAATCATTTGGGTTCTTCACAAAAACTACTAAAGCTTTGCAAGCCTACCTCAAGCTTTGCAATTTTATTGGAACTTTGCAAGTCTAGTTGAGTTTCACAAGCTTGATCAAGCTTCGCAATCATGTCTCAAGCTTCTTGGGCCTAAGTTTAGCTTTACAAGTCTATTTCAAGGTTTTCTAAGCTTATCATGGTGCGAAATTCATGCTAGTGGAGAATCTCTTCATGTAATACATTTTAAAATTCATCAATTCTATATTCAGATTTGGCAAAGATTTGACGACATACATGGCAAGATCGAGGTGCCCTTGACACCAAATTATTGAGGCATTACTTTGCAAGAAGATCTAGGTCAATGGCTTGTCAAAGGAGTTCAAATCTTTCTTCTTCTTTTTTCGATTGAAGGATAAACATCTCAAACTTTTTAGCATCTATTGGGATCTAGTGCACAAATAATTAACCTTCTTCAACATAGTGCCAAAGATTAAGGTGTATCCATCCCGCCAAATTCACATGGGGATTGAACCCAATCTCATCACTTTTTGGTATCTCCTAGGATTTGTACCTTGGTGGATGGTGTGATAAACGTGCTTTACCATCATTTGCACCAATAGGACTATAGCTCTTTCGATCTTGAAATGGCAATTACATCAGAAATCACGGCACTAGCAAGTATTAAGTGCCATGCAACAAGACCCTCAAGAGTTAGTGATGGTTTCTGAACTTGTCTTGTAATGTGTGCATTTTCAATGCTCATGTGGCAATTCAAGTCCCTTGCTACAGCGTCTTGTAATGCACTCTTACAAATATATGCCCCATGTACGATAGTTGGAGGAGTTTGAGGGTATTAGAGTTAAGAGATTTTGGAAGTAGTTAATCCAAAGAAGAAGTGATTTGAAGCTCATAGTGAGTGGTGAAGGAGTGTGGGGTGTAGGTGTCACTACGAGTGTAGGAAGAAGGCCCAAGCCAGCGAAGGTGTGTAAGGCAAGTCAACCTGAAAGTTAAGCAGAGCTGATTTGAAGAGTTTCATCAAATGTAATGTCTCCATACTTTGAAGTGCTGAATGAATTTTTGTGGGCATACTTTGTGTTTTCCATTGTAGTCTGTGTACGCTGATAAGGTTGTGAGATGTCAGTCACTCGCTCCCCCCGCAACCCACCTCACAATCACATACCCAAGCCATTTAAAGAAAAGGTAAAACAAGTATCAAAGTTTTGTTGGGTGTCACAGGGCTGACAAGCATGATATGTTTCTCGTTTGAGTTTCCTTGAGCATTCTTGTTTGCCTTTCCTCAAGCATGAGAATTACATTTATGAACAATCCATTAGCTGCCCCATCTCTCTAGGAGGCATTTTTAGAGAATTATGAATAACATGCTCAATAGCCATTCACAATTACACAATATGAGATATAAAATAACCACTCATTAATACACACAAACATTACATTTTAAATAGTTAGCTGAGGCAAGAATGTCAACAATGTCGAAGGTTAGCTATTATCTAACGACAACAATGTCGAATTTCAAATAAGATGACAAATGAAATATACATTGTTGACCACACGGACACTCCCTTAACTATTTACACTGTTCATAGATATGCTAGGTTACAAGAATATCTCAAACACCATTGAATAAACTACTTACAAGAATTCTGCAAACACCATTAAATGGAATATGTAAGATCACTGTGAAGAACATGCAGTTGCTTCAATAAACTGTCTCCCTGTTCCCAGCTCAAATATAGTAACAATCCTGCTATGATGTCAGCTACTTAAAATGGATAATTTTTCTTTGTTGCCCCATCACCTGTATTGATTAAAATTTTCAGTTGCTTCTGGCACGGCATGAACTATATCATGTGTCTTTCTATCAGGAATTCCTTAAAAAGCATTAGGGCCCATGTCCATATTCCCAACTCAAATCTTGAGAAAACTGTGCAAATGCTGTCCTAAGATTACCATTTGAAATGGAGAGATAGTACTCTGCAGTTCCATCATCTGTTTGCAAGCTTCTTCTCATTGAGTCAAGTAACCTCCGCTTACTTTTTTCTGGCACAGTGTTTGCCATATAGCTTGGCTTACCATCAGGTGCACCATCCAAATAGAAAACTGCTACTTCTCTTTTTGAATAAATGTCCCGTTCGATATAGCAAGTACCACCCATAAGGATGTCTGGCTTGCTAACTGGAATCAAAAGCCTCTCCCTAGAATATATCCCATGGTCACTCATCATATTATTTAATCGTCTGATATCTGTCACCTGTGCAGACTCAATAAGATTACAATCAAGAAAATAAATACAAAAGTAGCCAGGCTGGTCCATTTAGTTATCAAATTCATAATGTCAAAGGCTTGTGCAAATTTATACTTCAGAAATAGGTGGCAATAAAAAGCATTGGGACACCAGAAAGTTGACTGAATTGCAAGACGAGCATCAAAATTTGTTAAGATGAATAGCAGAAACGAGGAAGAGAACAAGAAATTTTAGCAAGAATCAACATAGCATCAATGGAAAAGAAGCAAAGTCTTCTTCTCATTCAAAGTGTGACAATACAGAAATTTTGAGTTGGAAATGAAAGACTATCCTATAAACTAAAGCGTTGACATGCCTAAAGGAGCGATCAAATTCTATACTCAATGATACCAGTGAACGGTCAAATGGATAGCGATTAGACACAATGCACCTAAAATTTATTATATTTACACTTTGTTGAGGAGAAATGAGCATATTTTTATTAAATTCAAGTGGGGAAATACATGAGGAAACATGCATTAGTTATTCCTCAAATAGTTTATGTGATATTACTCTCTAAAGAAGGCCATAAACAATAAGGGATAACAAACTGGGATAAGTTGAGTTTCTCACTTTTCACAAAACTTTGGTATCATATTCCTGAGGTGATGCAACCATGACTCCCAAGAGAGGCAGCTTAGGCAATCTATGGACAAATTTTTCCAATATCAAAGGAATTCAAAAAATGGTTTACAGCTCCAAATGAAAATATATTGTTATTTCATATTTACAACCAATAGAAATGCCAAGTCTCTCAAAATGACTTCGTAGTATTTACAAAAGAGTATGAACAAGGACAAGTTTCACCTGGTCCTGATTAAAATATTATTAGAACCCAGTGTTGGGAGGTTTTGATAACCATAAAAAACCATGGAACAGCGTCTAAAAGGAAACAGACATGAACAATATACAGGAAAAGAAATAAGCATGAAAAAAAACCTATATTATGAGAATGAAATAAATACTACACGATCCTCTAAGGTAGACCACAAAGTGCTGGGAGCTCTCATGCTCAACCAAAGATCTCTCCTCTTCTAAAATGGAGAAACAACTCTCTCATTCTTCTCTCATGAAATACATTGAAAATCATACACATAGGAGAAAGATATATAGGAAAACTAAGGTATCTATCATTTTTTATAATTGGCTAATGAATAGGAAATCCCTAATTGGCCATGTGAATGGTGGAATCCTATTGGCTACCCCAAAGGCAAGCCCTTTTTTTTCTATTTCTAAAAAGCTAAATAATAAGAAATAACAAACTTAGATTAAAGTGGCTAACCCTAAGTAAATTGAAGTGAGGTGTAACTATCTACACCAACATCGCCCCTTAAGTGCAACTTAGAGGAGCATGTCCAAAAAAAAAGAGGCTCAAAACCTCAAAAATGGGTCCCGGCAACATGCCTAATGAGGTACCCATATACACTAAAAAAGCTCCATGGAGGAAGGAGGACTAAACATAACACCTCTCCCTTCCCCAAGGACTACTTTATATGAGAAGCCAAAGGCGATGAAGGAATGTGAGTCACAAACTAAAGAGTGTCGATGACAAGGACCTCTCCCTGAAGACTGAAGGAGGTCCACATGCATCAAAGTTCGAACAACAATTTTTTCCTTTGCAAGAGGAAGGACAGAAGTTGTGAACTCAAATTCTGCCCACTCCACAAAAGAAGACAAAGGCAATAGTATGAAGATATCTGTAGCAGGTCCAAAACTGAAGTGTGGCATAAGTCTCACAAGATTGTGCACAAGAATTGAAAGCGGTGCCACTTAAGTAGACCTGACAAAAGGAGGACATGGACCATTCGTTGAAAGAATGTCCATGTGATGTGGATGGCATGGCTCGTTAACCCTCAAAATTGGTGAAGAACGAGGATCCACGAGAAAAGGTGAATCATCACTAATCTCTGAAAATGTGGAAGTGCCCAAAAACTTAGTAGGGGGACTCCCATCAATGGAGACAAAATCCTACGAAGTACAAGTATGTGATGGCTCTATAGAAGGAAGAGCATCATCTTGTGAATAAACAATAGTAGGATCTGCAAAAAGACTTCTCATGTCTTTTGTTTGTCGAGCATCCTAGAATGGTAGCTCGACAAACAAAAGGGCAATGTCTAATAAGAATGAATTATCACAAGCAGCAGCAAGATGTGAGGAACTCGTGCTATCCCTTCTCTTTATTTTGTTAGTGTAATAGTTGCTATGGGCGCATATGCTTTGTAAGTCGTCCCGTGAGCATTTTGTTTTATCCCACATTCAAGTGAAGTAGTAGTTGCTTATATTAGACTTAGTATATAAGTGTTGAGGCCAAAAAAGGCATCCATGAATTTATTGTATTAACCTTGCTCAAAGAAGGTTGCCCTCTCGAAGTGGCCTACGATCAATTCAATCTTTTCAAGTGTTCTGCTAATTATCTAAATCTATTAATTTGTGCTATTAATTCTTATTATTTCGTGCATTTTTCTTAATTGTTGCAGGAGGATCCTCTCATCTGGTATCGGAGCATTTTCCACAGCCAAAATTTGTTTTCCTTTAGAAAGTCTTAACTCTGTTTTGTTGCATACTTCATTTCAATAATTTTTCAGAAAATCTTAACTCTATTCTGCTACATAACTCAATTAAGTAATTTTTTGTAATTTGTTTCGGATCAGGGTAAAAACTTGACCGCGTAATTGTGGGAAGTGCTTGGGTAAAAGTCATAAAACTCATTGTGAGGAGTACCACAGGAACCCCAAAGTAGTTGGCCCATTGAAAGGCCCTGCCAATGAAACAGGCAAAGACCCCTTCTCGATTAAGTAGTTCTCATCCGTGAGGAAAACCAAGAGTTGTCGCTTAAAGGTAAATCCGTGGCCAAAAAAATTATAGAAAGTGGTACTCGCTTGGACAACATTGGTGGATAGAGTGATTTTTAAAACCCTTCGGCAGCCATTGAAACTCAGGGCCCATTTCTCTCAATTTCAGAATATTTCCAATAGGCTCAAAAAAATCAATCGGCAAAGTATCTGAAAACTGTCACAGGACTTGCAGGTAGATATTTGATAGGAACCAGAATCCGCAAACCATCCACAAAGTCTCAATAGACTCTTGGAAGACTTATTGCCAGACGAAAACAGAAAAAAGAAACGAGTAAAAAAATTCATATTTTTGCCATATCTCTTCCTCTGTAACCCCATTGATCTTCAAACTTTATTCGGACGCCTGGAATTCCATTCCCCACATTTTATTCCTTGAGGTCCCATATCCCAATTCCATTCCTAATTCCCCAAATTGCAATTTTTCCTTTTTTTGAGTTTTGCCATAACTTTTGTTTTTCTCTGTTTGCCTCAAAAAATTTCCACAATGTTCATCTCCCTTTTCTACTACTTTGTCCCTCTTTGATAAATTTTTCAGTTTTTTCATTTTCACTCCTAAAATTGCCCTCGCCTTCGTCAATCATAGTCCCACTATCTAAAAAAATTAGTAAAAGTAGCTTTACCCCTTCTAATTTTGCCCAAATTAAAAAATTCTTTTACTAAACGTGTCTTAACTCTAGTTCTCCTACCCATTTCCGAAAAAAAAAATCTATTATTCTAGTAATGGTAGTAACCCGAACAAGAGCGAAAAACATAAAGGATGAAATTATTGCCCTCAAGAACCACATCAACGATCTTGATGAAAAAAATTTCGGCCTCAGTTTTCAACATACCACCATGAACAATAGACAGAATCCAAAGTCCTCTTCAAACACCGAGCTTTCTTCTTCCAGCACTTTTCATGAGCCAAAGCTTAATTTTTCTCGATCCAGTGGTGCAAATCCGATTGGATGGAACTATCAAACAGAACAATATTTTAGTCTGCATAATGCTTTTGATGCCAACAAGGTCTCGCTTGCATCCTTTCACTTGGAACATGGAGCCCTTCAATGGTATTGTTGGTATACCAAAGCTCATGACGAGCCCATATGGACCAATTTTTGCACCCTCATTTTGCAACAGTTTAGCCCTAGTGCTTTTGATGACTTCATTGGAGCACTCACTAAACTTTGTCAAACAGGAACCATGAGAGAATATCAAACAAAAATTTGAAAAGTTGGCCAATCACACAGAGGGATTGTCCAATGAATTCTTCAAGAGTTGCTTTGTCAGTGAACTGAAGGATGCAATTTGATCTGAGGTCAAAATGTTCTAGCCCAACACGATGATGGAAGCCTTAGGGTTGGCTAAGTTGGCAGAGGACAAGATCGCAACTCAACAGTGATTCAAATCCAATTTTGCTCCATTCAAAAATACAATTCCACAACGTACTCAAACAATGCCAGCCCCCAAAACCACTCCTATTAAGGGTTTGACTGAAGCAGAGATGCAAGCTCATAGAAAAAAATGACTATGTTACAACTGTGATGATAAATTCACTCGAGGACATTGATGTGTCGAGTAGAAGCTCTACCTATTGGATGTGGATTCTCCCCCTAAAACTAAAGATTGGGAAGATGTTCAGGATACAACAAATGATCCAGAAAAAGCTCAGTTGATTGTGGACCTTGATGCTCAAGAAGACCAACCAGAGATCTCTCTCCATGCCTTAGCAAGAGTCGCCACCCCACAAACCATGCGAGTCAGGGGTTACTTCAAGAAATTCCCTCTCACAATGCTCATTGATTCTAGTAGCACTCATAACTTCATTGACCCTCGAATCACCAAACAAGCTGATTGTTTGTCTATCGTTGCTCTAACTTTGAAGTCATGATTGCCAATGGGGGCAAATTACCTTGCAAAGGGAAGTGTCACAATGTGTGTATCTCTATTGGAGATTATAACTTGCGCTCTGACATGTTTGTCTTGCCCTTAGGCAGAAGTGATGTTTTGGGAGCCCAATGATTACACACACTTAGACCCATCTTATGGGATTTTGCTGATCTTTGGATGCAATTTTCAGACAATAGGCAAAAACACATATTGAAAGGCTTACAATCGGGGTCTCTCAGCATCATAAGTTCACATCGCATGGAAAAACTTCTTAAGAAGAATTCACACGATGTCATTGCCTAGTTCCATTCTATTCAAGTGCAGCGATCAACGATCTCCACTACTCCTGATCTACAAACCGTTCTACATAGGTATGCAAGTGTCTTTGTCAAACCCGTGGGATTGCCTCCTTCACGGTCAGAGGACCACCGTATTCAGCGCCTTCCTAAAAGCATTCCTCCCAACATCCAGCCCTACCATTACCCATTTCAGCAAAAGATCGAGATCGAGATGCTTGTTCGAGACTTACTGAAGCAAGGCATTATTCGCCCTAGTACCAACCCATATTCTTCCCCAGTTCTCCTTGTTCGGAAAAAAGATGGGTCATGATACCTCTCCATTGACTCCTACGCACTTAATCACCTCACAATCAAGGACAAGTTCCCAATCTTTGTTATTGATGAGCTTCATGACACTCATTTTTTCTCCAAGTTGGATCTCCGCTCTGGATATCACCAAATCCGGCTTCATGAGGATGATATCCCTAAGACAGCGTTTCGCACGCATGATGGCCACTATGAGTTTTTGGTCATGCCCTTTGGCCTCACTAATGCTCCTTCAACATTCCAGGGATTGATGAATAAAATATTCCGCCCTACTACGAAAATTCATTCTGGTCTTCTTCGATGATATCCTCATCTATAGTAAAACATGGTCTGAGCATCTCCAACATCTGGGGTTCACATTGCAACTTCTCTCTAACCATCATCTTTGTGCAAAACAATCCAAATGTGCTTTTGGTCAGGACGAAGTGGAATATCTCAGGAATATTGTTTTCGCCTAAGGGGATTGGGTGGACCCTAAAAAAATAGCTGCCATGACAAATTGGCCTCATCTTTAGACACTCAAGAGCCTCCGTAGTTTTTTGGGGTTGATTGGATACCATCGCAAGTTTGTCAAGGATTACGTGAAGATTGCAACGCCACTAACAACTATGTTGAAAAAAGATGCTTTTATATGGACACAAGTTGTTGAGTGTGCATTTGCAAAATTGAAACAAATTGTGTACTACCCCTGTTCTAGCTATGCCAGATTTTTGCCAAAACCTTCACTATCGAGAGCAATGCATGTGGCAGTGGACTTGGTGTTGTTCTCCTCCAAAAAAGATGCCCCGTTGCATTCACCAACAAAGCCCTTTCTGGCAAGAATTTAATACTACTTATGAGAAGGAAATGATGACTATTTTACATGCAGTACAGAAGTGGCATCCATACCTACTGGGGAATCATTTTTGCATCAAAATTGATCACCAGAGTCTGAAATACTTCCTAGAACGGGTCTCTGCCCCATCACAACAAAAATGGGTCAGTAAACTCATGGGTTATGACTATGAGATCACTTACAAGAAGGGTAAGGACAATATCGTGGCTGATGCTCTGTCTCGCACATTTGTGGACCAGGGCTTCCTTTCAGCGATTTTCATGCCTATTCCAAATTGGTTGGACACTGTCCAACAGGGGTATGTCAATGACTCCTCATTATCTCAAATCATTCAACAATTGGCCACTAACCCTTTTGTTGTACCATATTATTCTTGGGATGGTGCTTCTTTGCGATACAAGGGTCATCCAGTGCTTCCCCAAAGCACAGATCTTCAACAAGTTGTATTCTATGAACTCCATGCTTCTCCATTGGCAGGGCACTCAGGGTTCCTCAAAACTTAAGGGCGGGCACGACACAACTTCTTTTCGAAGGGAATGAAAAAGACAATTCAACAGATGGTGGTTGAATGTGATACCTATCAATGCAACAAGAGTGAAACAACACTCATCCCTGGGTTGCTCGAACCCTTGCCCATCCATACCAGGATTTGGACCGATATTTCTATAGATTTCATTGAGGGGCCCCCTAAATCTGGAGGGAAAACAATGATATTGGTTGTGGTTGATCACCTCTCCAAATATAGTCATTTTTGTGCCCTCAACCATCCTTATACCGCCTCCACAATAGCACAAATTTTCTTGGACCAGATTTTTCATCTTTATGGCATTCCTTCATCCATTGTCTCAGATTGTGATGCAACTTTCACTAGCCATTTTTGGACAAAACTATTTCGCTGCACCGGCACCCAACTGAAGATGAGTTCCGAGTATCATCCCCAAACGGATGGACAGACTGAAATTGTCAACAAATCCTTGGAAACTTTTCTTTGTTGCTTCACCTCAAAACAACAATATCAGTGGGCCAAGTGGCTCGCCCTCGCCAAATGGTGATACAATACCTCCTACCACACTTCAACAAGAATGACTCCATATGAAGTAGTCTATGGTCAAGCACCACCAGTGCTCCTGCCGTACACCCCCAGTAGTTCATCAGTTCAAGCAATCGACACAATTCTCTACACATAGGATCAGATCCTCAGCACCCTGCGAAACAATCTTCATATGGCACAAAATCGAATGAAACAATACGCTGATCAACACCGTTCTGAGCGCACTTTTCAAGTAGGTGATATGGTTTTTCTTCACCTGCAGCCATACAAGCAATCCTCCCTAAAACTCAAAGGGCATCATAAACTGGCTCCCAAGTTCTATGGGTCTTATAAGGTTCTCCAAAAGATTTGGGTCGGTTGCTTATAAGTTGGAGTTGTCACCTTCCCGAGTTCACCCAGTATTTCATGTCTCTTGTCTGAAGAAACTTCTTGGCACAAACATCAAAGTGCAGACTATTTTACCAGAACTTGATAGTGAAGGGTCCATCATTCTCGAATTGGAGGCAATCCTAAATAGACGCACACACCAACTTCGTTCCCACTCCATCACAGAGGTTTTAATTTAGTGGCACGGAATGCAACCAAAGGATGCAACATGAGAATCACTATTTCAAATTCAGCATCAATTCCCACATCTAAAGCTTTGAGGATAAAGCTTTTTCTAAGAGGGAGGGGATGTTAGGAACGCATGCTATCCCTTCTCTTTATTTTGTTAGTGTAATAGTTGCTATGGATGCATATGCTTTGTAAGTCGTCCCGTGACCAAGGCATCCATGAATTTATTGTATTGAACTTGCTCAAAAGAAGTTGCCCCCTCGAAGTGGCCTGCAATCAATTCAATCTTTGCAAGTGTTCTGCTAATTATCTAAATCTGTTAATTTGTGCTATTAATTCATGTTATTTCGTGCATTTTTATTAATTGTTGCAAGAGGATCCTCTCACAAAAGTGGAAACTTCAAGCTCGTATGAAGATTCCACAATAGTAAATGAAGAGTCTTCGTACATGTGCTCAATAATGGTTCAAAGATTGCTATAAAGAGATAAATATCCCAATAGACTATCTGGAAAATCTAGGCGTTATTGTGCTAAAGAATGGTGATTTGTCACTAACTCGTTAATGTCTATTGACACTAATCAATTCCCTGACTTATCAAAATTAATTTTAAATGATAAAATCAAATTAACCCCTTGACTATGGATTGTGTTCCCAAGGATATGGTCGTTATTACCATAGCTAAAAGGTGATGAATGAAGCCTAATCATTATGGCATTAATGAAGGAATGAAGTGGAGGGGAAGTTGTAGAGGGATGCCATATCTCTCAATGATAATGGGGCATTAAATCCTGCATGTAGGAGACGGTGGCATCGATTCATACAAGACAGCGGCCAAAAATTCATCTTAAATTGTTATATTCATTTCCTTAATTGTCACATTGTCTCTAGGCATTAATATTCAAGGCAACATGGTCAAACAGAACGCTATTAGATAAGATAAGATAAATATATTAATGTCCAACTAATGACCACAAAAGTAGGTCAAAGAGACTGCAGATTACAAAAATGTGTCAGGAAAAAGCGGGAAACCGAAAAGGTCTCCAAAGACAAGAAAAACAATGCTGAAAGAAATATTATAAAATATGGCAAAGAGCAACCACACTCAAAGTCAAAGAACCAAAGAACCAAAAAGGGCCCTGACCAACCATGCTCAGGTCCAAAGAAGGGAGCAGAAGAAATGAGCAACCCCCAAGAATCTCTAAACATCAGGAGCATGAGAATGAACCCTGAGGAAGAAGAACCAGGAGGGAACCCATCAAGCGTTCGATCCAACTCTCCTAGTATCCAAGGCCGACGAGAAGAAGCTCTAAATTGAAGTATGATCTGAAGAAGGGGAGGTATGAACCCTGCTTTGTCCTCCAATCCTCTGCCTAGAAGGAAAAATCTTCTATGAAGATGTGGTGGATCTAGCCTGTCCCCTGATGCCGGGTCTAAAGTGAATATGCTAATGAAAATTTGGGGAACTATGAGTAGTGTCTTTGGGCCGCACTGATCTGGAATGTGATGTTGTATTGATGTCAATATGTCGCTTAGTGCCTCTCCTCGAAGGTAGTACCATGAACAAGGAAGTAATCCACTGAGTGGAGATTGGTCCAGTGAGTCTCTGAATAAAATGATCATGAAGCTTAAGAGCTCCCTGTATAAAGCCAAACATCTCTGGTCCTCAGATCTGAAGAAGTCAAAAAGAGTTCATGTCCTCCTAAATAGGCAGTGAAATCTCCCCCTGATCTCATAGTATATGGGATAACAGAAGATGAAGTGCTCCTCGGACTCCATCTCCTAGATAGTGCATAACTAACAAATCATGTCTGCTCGATCAATCTGGTGGTCTGTCTCAATCCTAAGCTTGTGGGAACCCACTTGAAACTATCCTAATGGGATGCGAACAAGGGAATGGATTGTACACCAAGGGAAGGGGATTTTCAAGGACCAATGTATAGTGTAGACATCCAAAAGGTATTTAACCCCTCATCTTATTTTGTTGTGGAATGCATCAAAAGTGTTCTAGGGGAAGAAATTTTGGGAAATATAGAGAGAAAGTGGAATGCAAATGCTCTCAGCTCAAAATTTCCTTATGACCACATCACAAAGAGGTTCATTATGGTGTCAGTTCAAAACAAGAGAAAACAAACCACAAAAGCCCTTATCAATGTTCTAGTATGTGAATTCTGCAAGAAAATGGCTGATATTGAAAGGAAAATTGATAATATTTTGTGTGCTTTAGAATAGGAAAAGAGTATGGAGTTGAAGTAGGGAATAAAGTGGAAATTTTTCATAAGGGTATGTCTTCCCCTGCTGAGTGTTCCCACCCTCATGTTGAACCAAGTAGTGGCATCCATGGAGAAAAATAACTGTGGGAAACTTTTATGATCGTCCCTAAAGCTAAAGAATATTGGGAAAATATTTTGTTGTTTCCTAAAGAAACAACTTTGACAATACTCTGTAAAGGAAAGACCCCAGCTATCCTGCTTGATGGCATTACCCCAGAAGATATTAACAATGCGGCATTTCATAAGGTCCCCCTGCTGAAATGGGCAGTGTTTAAAAATCCGGTCATGGAGGGTACAAGATTAACATAATAGTGTCAACATCATGATGCAAAGGTGGTGGTGATGAGAACAAGTGAAAGGAAAGAGAAGGGATGTGAAGTTACAGATATAGCGGGGATACAAACTACTTTTATTCCTGTTGGGTTATCAATTAAAGAATTTTATCATGCAATTTCTTAAGTTGGTGCTCTGTAGCTGCTGGATGGAGTTAAAGACCTTGGTTTTTTTGTTTGCTTTCAAAACTTACTTAAATTTTAATAGTTTCTTTAGATTTATCTAATATCTACACCCTTGTAAATGTTTAAAATTGTTAATGGCAGTTTTTTTTTTTGGCATATTGGTTCTTTTTGAAGTATTGTTGTATTGAGTCAAACGATGAAATTTTTCGGCAGCAATACCTTTGTTTATTTTTGCTTTCTTAACTATGTCAAATGGCGTAATTTTTCAACTAGTCATTACTCTGGGTTGAGGGCCCCTTATCCCTCATTTAATCTATCAAAAAAATAATAATGGTCCAGAGAGTTAAGGGGCAATCTGTGTGCTCCAAATAGTGATGGAGATGCACGGACATAGACACCATTAGATGAACAAGTACAATAACACAAGAGTTGAGCAATTGATTGTACTGGTCACGGTGTGGAGTAAGCCCCTGTCCATACAGAAAAGAACAAAGGACTTGTGCAATGAAGTTTTCCATGTAAATACTCCACAGTGTATAGTTTGTCCCATCACAAAGGACTGCTGGGAGTGATTCTGCCATGATGGTGATTTGTGGAATTAGCTCTCAAAACAAGAAACAGGTTGTTCATGTGTCCACAAGTAAGATGAAAACCTGAAAATGAGAGCAAGAAACCACAACATGCCTCGGTGCACAGACAGAAAAGTGAAGGCACCACAAGGCCTTACCAAGGTGCTCAAAAGAGAGCACAATACACACCGCAAGAGTGTCGTATAAGTCCCCAAAAGTGCCCCAAGTGTGGCACAAACCCAAAGGTGTGTGAACGATGTCCCAACAAGTAAGAACATGTGTTGTGTATAAAAGATGCCTCAAACAAAGCTTAGCACACAAATCAATGTGTCAAAATAAATTATGCCCCCCAAAAAATGTGGCACTTTATAACATAGAGCATTGCAACAAGTTATTGCCCTAGAAACTGCTTACAAGAATGCAATGTACAATAGTTTTGCCCATGACTAAAAAGTGATATGGGAAACCAAAAAAAAAAATTGTTTGAGTACAACATGAAGCAATTCTGATTGCGAATCTAAAAAATTTGCGAAAAAATAATAGGGATCAAAAAATAATATCACCAAGTCTCTAGCCACAGTTCACAAAATATCATCTATCAAAAAATGAAGCCTGAAGGTGCTTAGAAGGTCTCATGACGATAAATAATGCGTCCATACATTTCGAGGTGTTGAATATAAGAAATTGGAATCTTCGCAAAAAAGCTTGCACATTCAAAAAAATGGCACTCAAATTTGCTACATGGTCTTCGAGATATAAGCTATCAAAAAAAGAGTGCGACATTCGAAAAAAGTGTTTTTTGTGGGAGGCGTGACAAAAACCCACCCTCTAGTCTTCAAAGGTGGCAAAAAGATGCCTTGGTGGAAAAAAGTGTGCCCTCGAGGGCCTATGGTATAAAAAGTAGTGCAATGGCCCTTACAAACTGGAAAAAGGGCCAAGGCAGCCCAAAGGAGTGGGGCAAACGCCTCAAGGGGAAGTTCGCATCCTTGGCAAGATCTGCAAATCAGTCTCAGAGAGGGATAGGGCGAACGGGATGGGAAAGGATGACAGGAGGGTCACACAGCAATAAGGGGCGCACTAAATGGTGGTGTGCACAAAGCGGCGAGGGTGCATAGACTACATGCAGTGTGTGCAGGACGCTAGTAGAGGCAAGGGAATGGGGAGGCGCAAGCAAGGGAGCAAGGTAAGGTTGCGCAGGGGCGGTGAGCGATAAGGGGCACCACCAAGGAGAAAGGTCGGAGGAGTTACAGAGAGGAGACTAGGCTTGTTGTTGGGTTGGATTGCCAAGCAACCTCACTACATTGCCTCTTTTTTTTTTGGCAAATCCTAATGAAACCAAAAAGAAAAGTTCAAAATTTTCTAAAATACCTGTAGAACCTAAAAACAAATTTTTGAAAGTGAAGCTTTTTCCAAAAATGACTGAAAAAGACCTGAAACCCTACTGACCCAGCAAATTCTAGGACTTGGACCAAAAATCACTAGAAAGAACGAAAAAATCCCAAAATGTTCTTTAATAAATCAGAAAAATAGTTTTTTTTTTCCTTCTGAAAATTGTCTGCCTTATCCAAAAATCATTGAAACCACCCAAAGAATTCAACACCAGCCCAAAAAGGGCCCTGAATCAAATGTTTTTGCCCACGAGAAAAAAAACCTGCTTTTTTTTTCTGTTAAAGCCTCAATTATTTTGTAGAGAACAAAAAAACATAAGCAACCCCGTGAAAATATGAACCTCCAAAACCAGAAAAAAAGACAATCTGTTATTTTTGGACTTAAAAAGCAGGGTTGAACAATAAAATGCAGATTTCTTACTGAAACATGCTGATAAATGCAAGAATGAAGACTCTCGTAATCTTTTTGAGAGGTTCTGATAAACCCATAAAAAGACACGATCAGCTTCTGCAAGAAAACAGACATAACCAATATACAAAAAAGAAATAAGTATGAACAAAACCTATACTATGTGAATGAAATAAATACTACAAGCTCCTCTATGAAAGACTAAAAAGTGTTGGGAGCTTTCATGCTCAATCAAAAATCTCTCCTCTCTCAAAATAGGGAAACAACTCTCTCATGCTTCTCTCATGGAATAGATTGAAAATCCTGTGTACAGGAGAAAATTTTATAGGAAAACTAAGGTATCCATACCTTTTTCTTATTGGTTAATGAATAGGCAATCCTAATTGGCCAAGTGAATGCTGGATTCCTATTGACTACCCTAAACTTTAAAGGCAAGCCCTTTTTCTTATTTCTAAAAAGCTAGATAATAAGAAATAACAAACCTAAGCTAAAGTGGCCAACCCTAAATACACTGAAGCAAGGTGCGACTGGGACTAACTATCCGCACCAACACCGGGGCAACTTTGAATTTGTGAGATCAATTTAAACTTGGGATACTTCAAATCAAAGGTGTTAGCAAGCTCAAGACATGACTGCTTATATAGCTTGGCCTATCCATAGCCACAACAACATTTCTGTAATGACAAAGCTTTTGAATTTGTTTGGAGAAAATTTCAAGGCTTTATTTTCTTATAAACCTTGTAATACTTCAAAGGAAACCTAAACACATGGAACCTGCAAGGATAAAATTGCAAGCTTTTAGACCAAGCAAATCCCTGTTGAATGTAATGTGTGTTTGAGAAGCCGAAAATTTGATACTTCCAGCACCTTTTTAAATCAACACAAATAGATCACTGGAATTTTGATGCAATTATCAAATTGTGGATTATTGTTACTAATCTGTGCATCCAACTTTGGTATCCATAGCACAAATCATCATTTTGCAATTATGTTAAAAAACTCATTTTTACAATTGCCAAGGCAAGAACCAAGTTTCCAAAATAAGAAAACAATCCTTGCAACAGAAATGGTGTTGTCGCTCAAGAGTCAAACTGCACTTTTAGGAAATCCTTTAATCGATTTGTATGGTCATTGCCAATAAGGGAAGCAAACAAGCAAAACACAAGAGGTGTCATAAATGAGGTTATTTTTATCTATATTGAACCATCGTATGCAATGAACTCACCATGTAGACATGTTATTATAGTACCAAGGACCTAAATATCAAAGACCTGTTGGAAGGCGATATATAAATATTAATATTAAAAGAATACAGGACAGCAAATTCATTGCATAATTAAATATACTCCGTTCAAAATCTCATTCAAATAAAGACAAGCTTGATGGATGACCTGATGAAGGCCAGCAAGGTGAATTTCTAAACAGAACACTTGTAGTGTGCAAAGACAGACTAGAATACAAAAAAACTATTTTCTAATCATGGAATATATGTACCTCGGAAACAATGGGGTCCTATATAGAAAAGGACCCCCATAGCTAAATGCCACTTTCATAACTGAAAGGAATCTACTACTAGAGAGTAATAAACTCAAATGCCACTTAACTACAGCAATTGCAAATATGACAAGATGCCAAGTCTGCATTAACATGAAGCGTTACGTGTACATGCATCACATACAATATGATGAGTGCAGACAAACATAACATTAACACAGGAATGCTCATGATTGCCTCCTTGTTTAGAAGTAATTTTCTGGTGCAGATTTGGGTAAGGGTTGCTCAAATGTGGAATGGGAGATCTACTCAGTTTCCAAACGCAGTCTTCCCTTTCTTCCTATGAAGTACAATGTAATTTGATTTATTCTAGCAGTCCTTGTCCTAGCATACAGTAGTGTATCCCCTAAGAGTGGAGGATGAAAGTCCGGAACAGTAGCATTGGAATGCACAACCTGCATCTTCTTTAAATATGGTAGCACATAAAATTTGATGTTGATATTGTTAATGCTTATACAAGCAAAAAGGTTCGGGCCAAATACGTTTGGTCCAGTGTTCTAAAGAACAGCTTATGGAACATATCTAATAGGTTTTAACATGTGGTATTGCTGGCTCTTTAACCTTTGTTTCTGTTAGCGTAACCAGAGTTTGTCTCTCACTTAAACTAAGCGGTGGACCCTATGCCTATCACATAGAGATACATATTCTGCCTGGGTCTTAAGGACACCATCCTTCTTGTCAGCATGCACCTATGCTAAATAATTTATGAAAAGAAATGGCTTTCTCCTGCTTCTTTTGTTCATGTGATGTGGAAGAAGCAGAAAAGGAAACTGGAAGGTGTTATGATTCAAGAAGTTGAAACCTTAGTGGCATGCTATGGGCACTTGTACTGATACAAATAGTAACGCATGTACCAGCATGCCAGTTTAATAGCAATACGTTTGCTTGGATGGTCAAATTGCATTCGAGTTTGAGGTCCAATCTGCCTCTAAAAATATGTATGAATATGCCAAAATATATATATTTAAATACTAATTTATCCATACTACATAGTTTTAATAGTTCTTCAAGCTGCTTCCTGTTCATATTACCATTCTCACTCAATCCATCAAAAAGTACAACATAAACTTCTCAAAGATCAAAACGCAAGTCCCAAACATCAATAGACAACCAAAACATATATTCAAATTTCTAATGGACAAAAGTCAAAGACTAAATATATTGAATTTGTAAGTCAAACTAAATCCTTCTAAAGAAAAATGTCGAAGTATACTAGTAACTCTCTAGGGCCTAGGGCCTCAGCTACTAGCTAATTGGATGCTTCCCATGCATCCTACCCATCAAAATTGGTCACAAAGGTCTACTAGAATAAGCTCTGGAGGATCCCTTAATGGCTTATGTTATCATTCTGACTGTCCTGCTCAAAAGACTGTCGGTTGCTGAAGTTCATAATCAAAATTCACCCATTTCAACTTTTCTACTTGAAGGTGGGCTTTTCCCCCAGTAAACTCAAGATAAACATCCCATTTTTTATATGGAGCTTTGTTATAATGCCCATCATTATTATGCCTGCAAATTTAAATTTTAAGTTCTGACAGAAATAACTCATAACAGAATAAGGAGATATTGTCGGTGAACATAGGCATTACAATTACAGAGAAACATCTAAAAATAAAAAGCAACAATTCAGGGTTTGTAAGTTCTAACAGTTATAACTCATGACAGTAGCGAGTTATTGTTGCTGGACATACTCATTACAATACAGGGAAACATTTAAAAAGAAAAATCAACAATTCAGGATTCAAATAAATGTATGCCAAAATCCATCCATATCCAAGCTAAGCTGTTTCCTTCTAAATTGTGTATGAATGGATGTAAATACTCCGCAATCTCTATGTTGATGCTGTGCTGACTGGTTGGCTGAGGGCCTTCATAGCTAATGCTTGCAATTATGGAATTTCTGTGCCATCCATAGACCACCATTACAAAATACTTTATTTGATCATGTTTTGCATTGCATTTAAAGTGCAAGACTTCCCTCACCATTGAATACATAAGGTCTATAAAGCTTACAATGTCACACTCGCAAGATCAAGAAACGCATAAGAGATTACATCACTTCATCCTTTTTCCATGTCAATCCTGTCCAAGTGAGGCATCCCTCCTTCCAAAATTACTAGGAACTGTTCTTTTTGAAGCTTATAGAATCCAGGGGTCAAAACATATGCCAAATAGTGAAATGTGATATAAGCTTACAATGTCACACTCGCAAGATCAAGAAACACATAAGAGATTACATCATTTTTCCATGTCAATCCTGTCCAAGTGAGGCATCCCTCCTTCCAAAATTACTAGGAACTGTTCTTTTTGAAGATTATAGAATCCAGGGGTCAAAATATATGTCAAATAGTGGAATGTGATATTCATTTTATCCTACCAGTTCATTGCCACCCTTTTAATTAATGCAAGGAAATCTTCCTAGTCCTAACGCAAGTCTCTTATTGTGTCCAAAATGCAATATACCTCCTTAAAAGTGAATATCGTACAATTGTTTTGTGACCTAATCTTAACTACAAAACAAGTACCTTCCTTCTCTAAAAATTCGTTGCCCATGACATCTCATTGAAACTTTGATGCCATTCTCATGCATATATCACTGATCACAGCAGTTTCCAATGTCACTAATTTGAAGACGGTTCTTAAAACACAGAGGAAGTTGCTATGATTTGTTACACATTTAACAATGCCCTTACCTTTTGTGCATATGCCCTCCATGTAAGGTAATTCAGCATTTGCAAGTCAAACACTTAAATATGAGATCCATTGTCTGAAGAATGTGAGAAGACCATAACATATGGGGGTCTACTGTTATTATCTCATTACCTGCCAGCTTGACATTGGCAGCATTATTTGTCCTCGTAGAAGAGATGAGAAGAGATTAAATCTTCCTTTCTTCCTTGTTACAATTCTTCCGGAAAGAATGGTTGTGGAAGTCCAAAAAGGTAATCTCAAATCCATGTGTTACACGCTTAATCTATAGCATGTATAAGGATATGTATGACTGACTTGTGGCTTAAATAACTTTTTACCTTGTCATATCACAATAATCTATATTTTTATATTGTTAGTAGAGTGGGCCTAAGAAGTAACCATAGCTTAAGTAGAGTATATATGGGAGGTAGTGGTTATTACTTAAGGATCATATTAAAAATTATGTTCTTATTGCATGGTTGTGGAGGTTGCCCCCTAAAAGTTGCTTAGTCTTATATTTCCAGTATTTTGTTTTGTTGTCAACATTTGGTGTGGATTTGTTTTATTTTGTTTTTATTATTGAGATCTAGTGTTGTTACTCTGCTATGAGTATTTATATTTACATACATTGTTGTGAATTGGATTGATCTATCGAAGTAATTTCATTACAAGTGATATCAGAGCTTCGATTTGACAAGGTTCTACGGCACTTTTTTTTTAGATCTAACGTGGTGGTTGTTTTATGCATTGAAGGATCGAAAAAACATAACTTGTGATCAGTGAAGAATTTTTTTTTTTTCTCAGTGCAATATTGCTTGAGGTTTTTTTACAAAGATAAAGTTTAGAAAAAAAAATCACACCCTTGCACAAAATAGCAATCATTGTTTTGTCTCAGCAATTGGACAATGAAAGGAGACTTGAGTAAAATCAATCTACAATTGGAAACTATCACGACGGCCTTGGCTAATATGCAAACATCTCCACCATCCAATAATTCTCCATTTACCCAATCGAGTTCTCCCAACCAAAACAATCTGAGTTCAAATACAAGTTTGCAAAACATGCTACCAAAAGTGGACACGTGCAAGTTCGATGGTAAGGATCTAGTCACCTGGTCAACCAAATAGAGAATTTCTTTGATTTACATCAAGCCCCATGTGCAAAGAAAGTGGTAATGGCATCTTTATATTTGGAACTAGAGTGATTTGTTTGGTAAAGATGGTTATGCACTCAAAAGGAGGACCATATTGTTCCTTAGTGTTTACTGATGAACTACAAATGCACTACCGCAACAATGTAACAAAGAACTACATCAACCAGTTAGAAAAACTCCAAAAAAAAGGCAATGTCAGGGATTATATTCAGTAACTCATAAATTTGTCCTTACACATGGATAACATCACAAAGGACAACATGAATGCCCTGTTCATGGGTGGGTTCAAGGATAGCATCCAACTTGATGTTCACATGTTTAATCCAAGCTCAATATCAAAGCCCATGGTCTTTGCCTACAAAGCAGAGGAAATAAATCTGGTCAAACAACGGGCATTCACCATTGGCACAGATTAAAGTACTCCAACACAATCATTCCCTCAGACTACGAGATTAATTCCTCAACAAATTGAAGGGAAACGAGATTAACTGTGATGGCAAATACAATGTAGGCCATAAATGTGTTGGGAAGAAATTGCTCCACATTGAAGGTGCCAATGAAGAAGAAGAGGATGAGCTGGAGGAGGAATCAGAGACTACCCAACCATTTTGTGCCATACACTTTCAAGCATTAACACCCTGCAAACCCTCAAGGTAGAGGGTTTCCTAAAGAAAGAGAAGGTGATAGTCTTGATTGACTCGAGGAGTACACAACTTCATCAGCAATAAGTTGGAGGAACACTTTAATTGTTTTGTTTATCTAGCTCCAAAATTTCGGGTTATGATTGTAGATGGTGGCATAGTCAATTGTTCATAGAAATGCCATAGTATCAAAATTACCATGGGAGATTACAGGCTAGATTCTCCAATGTTTTTCTATTCCCATGGGTGGGGCAAACCTCGTTTTAGGAGTCCAGTGGCTCACAACCTTGGGACCAATAGGGATGAATTTCCAAGAGGTGTTCATGCATTTTCATTCTGAAGGCAGGACATTTGAACTACATGGATTGCATGCAACGTCTCCACAGTTGGTTAGTTCTCATTAGGTGCAGAAGATTACAAAAAGGGAATAGATGGGTTTGTAGCACAATTGTTTTCATTAAATTACAACCAACAAAGATGTCTATATGTACAAGCAATTGTTGATATGTTTTTTGAGCAATGCCAAAAGGACTACCACCAAAAAGGGATCATGACCATGCCATTCAACGACTACTAGGCATCTAATTGCCAAACATCAAACCTTACAAGTACCCATATGTCCAGAAGAATGAGATTGAAAATATGGTTCAGAGGATGTTGTAGGCCGATATCATCATCAAACGTAGCCAAAGTGCATATTCATCTCCAATGGTAATGGTGCATAAGAAAGATAAGACCTGGAGGATGTGCCCCGATTACAGATAACTCAATAAGTACACCATCAAAAATAAGTTTCTTATTCCAAAAATTAATGATTTGCAAGATGAGTTATATGGTGTTGTTTACTTTACGAAATTGGATCTTCGTTTGGGTTACCATCAAATTCGGATAAAAAATGAGCATATACATGAGACAACTTTCAAAACTCATGAGGGCCACTATGAGATTTTGGTCATGCCCTTTGGTCTCACAAATGCACCATATACAATTCAGAGTTTGATGAACACTAATTTTCAGCCTTTTTGGCATAAATTTTCTTGGTATTTTTTTAAGACATCTTAATATACAACAAGACATGTGAATCAGGGACTGATAACTCTAGAATAACATCAACATTATGCAAAGCCTTTCAAGTGTGAATTTGGAGTGAAAGAGGTGGAGTGCTTGGGTCACAATGTTTTCCACGAAGACATCAAAGTGGACCCTCACAAAATCAAGGCTATGATAGAATGGAAAGTTTCAAAAACCCTCAAAAACCTTCGGGACTTTTAGGCTTGATAGGTTATCATCACCATTCTATGAAAAATTATAACAATATAGCAACACCACTCTCAACTTTTTCTAAGGACTCCTTCCACTAAAACAAAGTAGCCACCAAAGCATTTGAGAAGCTAAAGGAGGCCATGTGCACCACTCTAGTTTTGGCTACCCCATATTTTTCAAAAACCTTCATTGTTAAATGTGATGCATTGAGGTATGGAATGGGGGTAGTACTCAAGCAGGAATGACAACACATTGCATTTGAGAGTCATCAAGTCAAAGATAAGAATTTACTAAATCTATAAAGAGATGACGGCTATTCTTCATGCAGTCAAACAATGGAGACCATATCTTATGGGTAAACATTTTAAGGTGAAAAATCATAATAGTCTAAAATACTTCTTGGAATAGAGGCTGTTGTCTGAAGAACAACAAAAATGGGTGACCAAAATGCTGGGATACGACTTTGAAATCATATATAAGAAAGGTGTCATGTCCCCTTTTTCAAATAAAATAAAAAATAATAAAACTAATATTTTAAATTGTTTAAGTGACTTATTTTTTATTAAAAAAAATGATAACTTAATATTACTTTATTGTTATTAGAAATAAAAGAATAATGTGAGAAAAGGGAAAATTGAAAATAAAATAAAATGGTAAAAGTGAAAAGTAAAACCTTAAACATAAAGTGTAACCCTAACCCTAAAAGTGACAATTGAGTCTATATATTGAGTCATTGTAAATAAGTCAATTTTTATTATCAATATTTCTCAATTGATTGAGCCTTCCAATTCATCAGTTTTTCAACATAAAGATGAAAACCCTTAAAGTTAGAATGAATTGTGACTACAAAACCCCTCACCATTTGGATTTAGGTTTGAGGACAAAAACCCTCTAAACCTTTGAGATAATTTCATTTAGAAAACAAGTGTGCTACATCAAAATCTTCAAACATCAATTCAACAGAGCACTAGGGTTTTAGATTTGTAATTTTTCATCTTAGCGTAGGGTTTAATGTTATGATTGCAGATTGCAATCTAAAGCAACAACTTGGGCGCATCATTTAATACAGCAACGTCTGAGTTTATTGGCAGAGTTTCCACCAAGTGTCGAAATAAGATCACAACTTACAATAGGGTTTTAGCCGCCTAGTATAGAGAACGCAACTGACAGTAGGGTTTCCAGAGCTAACCATGGGATCACAAGGGTTTCATAAAATATTTTTCATCCCTTTTAAATATCAAGGTTTGCAAAAAAAAGAACAGCAAATAAATTCTAGCATTTTAGCAACACACTATCCTTCCAGCAGTAAGTATAAGGTTGGAATTTCATAAATATTGTTCCATTGTAATCTGATTTTGGCAATAAACCCATTTTATAACAGAACTAAAGAATTGAAATAAAGATGATACTTTCCAATGAAATTACAATTTTGTTATATCTTTGAAAGCAATTGTAAAATCATTTATTTATCAATTTACAAAACAAGGGTTTACGCAAAATCTGGAATTGTTAAAATTTGTCTAGAAAGAGACATTACAGTTGTATTAGAGCAATGATCCTACCAACGTGCAAGGTAAAAGATAGAATGGACAAGCAATTAGAAGAGTACCATAGTAGCATGTCAGATCTAATGTCAACAATAAAAATACAGTTGGATAGAAAAGAGTTAGAAGAATAAGAATGACAACTCATAATTGATTATGAGGCCTATTGTTAAGAATATTATGATCTAAGCCTAAAAGTTTAGGCTGACATGACCCTCCGAAATTTATGTGACTTAAAAAGGAGGCATGAGCCAAGAACAAGAAAAAATATCATTCAAAATCGTCTGAGCAAGCTTCCCACATATGATGAAAGGTTTGGCTTTACCTTTGAAGAATCCTTGGAAATATTCAAAGAAAATAAAAGTGGAAGGTTGAAGAAGAAAGAAAAAAAATCAGAGATGCGAGAAATTGAGAGGAAGCAACCCATGGAGGAATCCACCATACAAGAGGAAGTTGAAAAAGATGTTCATGTTCAACGAGCACCCATCAATCTCCCAAAGATGGGGTAAGTGCCATATGAAGGTGATTTGCAGGATATCTATAAAATAGAAGTGAGAAGAATATTTTGGTAAAACCCAAATTCTTGAGTCACCTGAATGATGGAGTTGATGCAAATTTCTCAAAGGCAACAATAGAAGAAGATTTATATGAGAGAGTCATTCCTCTTGTTTCAAGCAGTGTCAAAAAGATTTTTGTTATTTCAAATAAACATGAAAAGACTTCTCAAGAAGAGAAGCCAAAGCCATTTTCTAGTTCAAAGAGAAATGTGCAGAAATTTGTTGTTGACGTTGTCAATCAGATAGATGGAGTGACATCTTTGGTTGTTTGTGAAAGAACTTCAACTAAGTAGTAGGTCAAAGCAGAGGTTGTTAACCGTTGTTTCAATACCAGCTCAGAAAGAGGGGAAGTTCATGAAGACACATGATAGGCCTACAATAGATCTTGGCAAAATAAGAACTCAAGGCACACTTTTGATGGTCAATGTAAAGATCCTTACACAAAATGTGGAGAGGAACATCCATATATTGCTTTCCATAAGGAAAGCGAATTCTTTCACCCAAAATATACAAATGAACATGCATATACTTCTTTTGTAGAGGTAAGAAATGACTTCAACACAAAGTATGTAGATGAGCATGCTAATGCTTTATTCTTGGAAGAAAGCAATAGGATATCAAAGAAAGATTTTGGCTTGAAATCAGCTTACCTATTTAAATCAGATGCAGTTCACAAAAGTAAGCCTATGGGCAGAGCATCTTATTTGCATGTGGATGAGGAAAATTTCCAAGAAATTGTTGGGGGGCTTGAGAATAGGAAGTTGCCAGACAACTATAACATCACAAGAGAAGGATTAGTCATGACTAGCGATGCATGAGCTCAACAAGGATAAAATGGTGTACCATTCGCAGAGGAGAATGTCCTAGTTGTATATGATATGATTGGAATCTTTTGTGATTGCATTCTCAACAAACTCTCTTCCATTTGGAAGCAAAGGGATTGTCCACAGGACATTAGAGAACTTGTGTCAACCCTGATCTTTGCTGCAGCAAGAGGTGCAAAAATTCAAGAGATAAAGGCCTTGTGTGGCATTTTTGCCACAAGATATGGGGACGAGTTTGCAATTACTGCAAGAGAATTACATCTTGATTGTGGTGTGAGCCAACAGATCACAGAGAAACTCATAGGTGCGCCTCCAACAAGTGATGCAAAGTTGAGCCTAATGAGAGAGAGAGTTGAGAAATTAGGTTTTCAATGGGAAAATTCAAATCTCAAAGATTGTTCCAAACAGCGGCAGATTTTCATACCTTCCCAAAATAAGGTTGTCAAGTCACATCTACCATCTTCACAGAATCAAATTTTGATGGCAATGTGGTGCATCCTGCAAACAATGGCAGTATTTTAGACAGCCAATACTCAAGTGATACCAATAGACAAAAAGTTTCAATGTGCAGTAAGACTTGGGCCAAGTAAAATGTGAAGAACTCACTTGGAGTTTGAAGCTTGAAAAGCGACAAGGGGCTGCTATTGAAGAATCAAAGAAATGGGCAGGGGGACTAGCAAACTCCCAAGGATAGTTTGGGATCCTGGGATTGTCAGGAAAGTTCAGGCATTGCTAGAGAACAAGCAATTTTTGAAAAAGGCGGACTATCATGTCCCATTTTTCAAATAAAATAAAAAATAATAAAGCTAATATTTTAAGTTGTCTAAGTGATTTATTTTTTATTAAAAAAAAGTGACAACTTAATTTTACTTTATTATTATTAGAAATAAAAGAAAAAGGTGAGAAAAGGGAATAGTGGAAATAAAAGAAAAAAGTTAAAAGTAAAACCCTAAACCTAAAAATATAACCTTAACCCTAAAAGTGACAATTGAGTCTATATATTGAAAGTCCTCATTGTAAATCATTCAATTTTTATTATCAATATTTTTCAATTGATTGAGTCTTCCAGTTCATCAATATTTCAGCATAAGGATGAAAACCCTTATAGTTGGAACGAATTGTGAGGACGAAAACCCTCATCATTCGGATTTAGCTTTGAAGACGAAAACCCTCTAAACCTTTGAGGTAATTTCATCTAGAAATTACAAGTGTGCTACATCAAAATCTTCAAACATCATTTCAACAAAGCACTAGGGTTTCAGATTTGTAAGTTTTCATCTTAGTGTAGGGTTTAACGTCATGACTGCAAATTGCAATCTAAAGCAACAACCTGGGTGCATCATTTAATACAACAGCACTAACTGAGTTTGTTGGCAGAGTTTCCACCAGGGGCAAAAATAAGATCACATCATATAGTAGGGTTTCAACCGCACCTTACTAAAAACGCAGCTAACGGTAGCGTTTCCAGAGTTGACCAAGGAATCACAAGGGTTACATAAAATATTCTTCTGCCCTTTTAAAGATCAAGGTTTGCAAAAAAAAGAATAGTGAATAAATTCTAGCATTTTAGCAGCAACACACTGCCCTTCCAACAACAAATATAAGGTTTGAATTTCATAAATATTGTTTCTTTGTGATTTGATTTTGGCAATAAACCCATTTTATAAAAGGATTAAAGAATTGAAATAAAAATGATACTTTCTTGTGATATTACAATTTTGTTATATCTTTGAAAGCAATTGTAGAATCATTTATTTAATTGCCAATTTAGAAAACAAGGGTTTACATAAAATTCGGAATTCTTCAAATTTGTCCGAAAATGGACATTACAAAAGGATAATGTAGTTGCAGATATACTATCCAAGAGGGATGAGTCCACAAAGACACTATTATGCACAAATTCCATAGAGAAAGAAAATTGGGTGGATGAGGCAAGATCCGAATGGGAGATTGACACTAAAATAAAGATTTTGATTTGGAAGCTCTAGCAAGATTCTAGTGTCTACAACAAATTTGTGTGAAAAGGAAATGCCCTCTGGTACAAAGATAGGTTTTACACATGCAAGAATTATGCCCATAAGCACAAGGTTCTTATGGAGCTTCATGCATCTTCAGTAAGGGGAATTCAAGATTCTTGAAAACTTATCATAGAATCAAGCAATATTTCTTTTGGGAAAGACTCAAGGGGGATGTCCACTAATTTGTGGCCGAATGCATGGTGTGTCAACAAAACAAGGGTGAGACAATTAAGACCTAGGTATTCTACAACCCTTAACTATTCCTAGCCAAAGGTGGGAAGAGATTTCCATGGATTTCATATTAGGGTTGCTCAGGTTGGAAGGGAAAAATGTAATCATGGTAATCATTAATAAGATCACAAAATATACCATTTTTTGGTATTGTCACATCCTTTTGTAGCAAGTACAGTAGCATATGCTTTTTGAGATACATTTCAAAAGCTACATAGGACCCCCAAGATCATAGTAAGTGATCATGATCCATTCTTTACTAGTAATTTTTAGATTGATTTATTCTCATGTTTGGATACTTAAGTTGGCTCATAACTCATCATATCATCCTCAATCTAATTAGCAAACAGAGATGCTCAAAAAATGCCTTGAGGGTTATCTCCGTTGTTTGGCCTTGGATAAATAGGAGAAATGGGTTCATTTGCTTGCACTTCCTTTCATACCTCATCCAAAATGTCTTCATTTTTAGCATTGCATCAGTACCGACCACCATCCATCACCTCATCCTTGAGGGTACAGTCCAAAAGTTCAAGTTGTTGAAGAACACATTCAACATCAATAGGAGGTACTAGCTAGTCTAACAGAGAACTTGGCAATGGCACATAACCGAATGAAACAGCAAGCAGATTAGCACCACTACAAAAGACATTTTGAAGTGGTGGGAAACTGGGTCTTTATGCGCTTACAACCATACGGATAAATGTTCTTGAAGCAACAGAAAAAGGAGTACAAACTTTCTCCAAGTATTACGACCCTTATTAGATCCTACAAAAAATTGGTAGTGTCACATACAAGATGGAGATACCTCAGTCTGCCCACACACATCCAGTATTTCATGTCTCTTGAAGGTAATTGGATAAAGAGCATTCACCCAAACTTTGTTGCTAGAGCTGGATGAGGAGAACAGAGTCATTCTAGACCCTAAGGAGATTCTTCAGACACACACTAAAAAATTGCAAATAAAGGAGATTAAGGAGTATTTGATCAAGTAGGAGAATTTGACCAGCGAGTATGCAACATGGGAGGATGAAACATTCCTACAAAAGCATCCAAAGTTAGTCAACATTGAAGTCAAAGTTGTTTTGAACGGAAAGGGCATGCTACGCCCTGAACCCATAGCATATGGCCAACTGGTGGCTAACATAACATTTTACCTTGTCATATCACAATTCTCTATGTTTTAATATTGTTAGTAGAATCAGCCTATGGAGTACATAGCCTAAGTAGAGTATATATAGGAGGTAGTGGTTATTACTTAAGGGTCATATTATGGCTTCTATTGTTATTGCATGATTGTGGAGGTTGCCCCCTCGAAGTCGTTTAGTTTTATATTTCCAGTATTCTGCTTTGATGTCAACATTTGGTGTGGATTTGTTGTTGCTATGCTCTAGATATTTATATTTACATCCATTAACGTGAATTGGCTTGATCTATCTAAGTAATTTCAATATACTATAGCCCGTTTTGGCTATTTTAACCTTCTTGATTTAGATGCTTTCAAATAATCAACCCCTATTGTTTCTAAGGATGTTCCTTCCTTTATCAATATTGTGATTGCTAAAGGGAGCTTACCTAAGAAAAGAAGAAGATTAATTTTACAATCTTCTTGCTCCAAGGGGTCGGAGGATATTGTTCACTCACAAAATTTCAAGGAAATGAAGATCGCAGAAGATCTTTTAGGATTCTAGAAAAGCTTTCTGGGAAAAAAGGAAAAAGAATTTGGCAGCTTCTAATTTCAAAAATAATCCATCGACTGTAGAGTTATCTGATCCTGAGTTTGTGCCAGCAGATTTTTAGGATATGGATTTCAGAAATGGAGTTGAGTCAGAAGTGAAAGGTTTTAAGGGTACCCTGG
Source organism: Torreya grandis (assembly GCA_037957365.1). Taxonomy (NCBI): domain Eukaryota; kingdom Viridiplantae; phylum Streptophyta; class Pinopsida; order Cupressales; family Taxaceae; genus Torreya; species Torreya grandis. The sequence goes on along the minus strand of JARHVA010002484.1, from coordinate 594,842 downwards.
AAAAGGGGGTTGTTGTGAATGGGTTGAAGGAAGATGGGATAGGGGCTGTTGTAAGGGACCTTGATGAGAAGGACTTTGGGCTTACTCTCAATCAAGCCCTTAAGCTGATTACATCACAGGAGAAAATTGGAAATTTTAAGAAGAGGTAGTATGGATATTGCCTCTATTGATAAGAACAATTTGGACAACTTGGCAAGTGTGGCAGGAGAGTTTAACCCGGTTGTTGCTTTTGTTGGTTATTCTTCTTCAGCTGGTGGTGTAAGGGATTTTTCGAAGGGAAAGGAAATTTTACCCAGGATGACTCTAGGACAGTGGGATGGTGTTTTCAGGGTGGCAAACAATTTCTGAATTTTGGGGATGGCTAATAAAATAATATATAAATATTAAAATATATACAAATAAACTGAAAAATTAATTTAAAAAAACTAAAATAAGGTAAAATTCAAATAATCAATTTAAAGTTAAACAATATGAATAATTACTAAATAAAACCATTATGATTAATCATTAATGCAAAATCATAAATGAGATGTCAATAAAAATGGCTGATCTTAAATTTCACATCCATTTGACTGGTCATACGAGAGATTTTATTCTGACTTGGAGAAGGTAATAGAAAAAACGTGATATCTCAAGCATATAGTGGAGAGTGGAGCATGTTCTTTTTTGTCCTGGAAATTTTTTTTGAGCCCAATGGAATGGTGCAGCTAGATTGAGAAAATTTGTCAGCAATTAGCGGGAAATTTGTGGAGAATGTAATGGAGTCTTAAATCAGTAAGGGAGGCATTTTTTTAGAAAATGCATTTAAAATATTTGTACAAGTATTTAAATATTTAAAATACAAATAAAGTTTTAAAAAATGAAAGGAAATTAAAAAAATGGGGATATCAGGAAGTCCCCATAACGTCCCCTAAAAAGGGGGACGCTTTGTGGACTTCCCCCTTTTTTCAAATTTTGGGTACTTCTGAGGTACATTTCCCCATGTCCCGCTGTCCCCAAGACGTCATGGGCGTACCAGACGGCTGCAAGACAGGGTGCGCATTCCCGCATAACTATAAAAAGAATATTTGTTTAAAAGGCACTTATTAGGATTTTTAGGTATGTATTAAGTTATTATTATTTTTTATTATTATTCATAAATATTTTTAATTTTTATATAAATATCTTCATTAATAATTATCAACTATTAATAATTGTAAATAGTTTTCAAAAAAAACCTAAATAATGATCACCATTTTTATTTTTTTCGATTCCAAATTTATATTCATATCTTGATTCTTATCCATTATGAGACTGCCACCATTTAAGAGGGGGGAAAAGTTCACGACATGCAGCAACCTTAAACACAGTCATGTCTTGCAGAGCACTGGTAACGTGTTTAGAAAAGGGCAGATAAAAGCTTGAAAGGACCTTTCCTCTAACGCCATCTTGTCACTTTGTGACAGGAAGAGAAAATGGACTCCACAGCAACAAACGTATTCACGACTGCAACAAATGGATTTCTTGTTATGTTTTCAAACGCAGATGGCACAAATAGCATATATATTCTATAATGTTTTTTTATTAATTTTTTTGTGGAGAGAAATCACAAAAAGTGTTTTCTGACAGTGGGTTCTCTCCGGATACAGCCCAGGTTTTGTAGGCAGAAAAGGATGCTAGGAGCATGAACAGCAAACCTACAAAAAAATGTGGATTGGAAATGGTGAAGTAGGATAGGTGAGGACGTTGAATGGTGTAATGCTGCAAATGCTATACACAGAGACATTCTAGCAATGTTTGTCTGGAACTGATTCAAGGCATTCAGTAACTATCCCAGTGGTATGGACCTGGAGACCACAAGTGCCAACATCAAAAACAAATTAACTCCATAATTAATGAGCAAATTACATACGCAACTCAGACATGGAATCAAAGCAAGAAAACCATGTACGAAGTCCCACAAGATAGGAAAGCAGTGAAGCAAACACAGATTGTTAGAGATTGTCTTTCCCAAATAACAACACACAAAAGCAAAACAGAAAGACACTAGCAAAGTGTTAGTGAAAAACTAAGAAAGATGCATTGAGGAATAGTGCAAACAATGACCATAACCACACCATATCTGTGTACAGGCATCCCTTGATGTTCTTTGTCGTTAAGGCTAGCTAATTTGGGACTCCAACCGATGTGCCTCCTTAATTATCCTCAATGTAAGAAATAAAGATAATTTTCAATCTTGACCAATAATAGGGCTTGGCCCACTAACAAGGTTTATACTGCATATTGTTCAACATCAAGAATTGGCCCAATAACAAAGTTTACCATTTTGTCCAATGACAATCTTCTTCAACATCATCCAATAGCAGGCTTTGGTCCAACAACAAGATTTTTATATGGCTGAATAGCAATGCTTGGCCCAATAGAAAAGGCTTGGCCAATAGTTGGGCTTCAGTACAATCTATCATCTGATCAACAATAATGGTTTGACCAGATAACAGAGAAATTAATTACAGAAGTGAATCACAGACTGCAACATTTATGACAAAAAAAGAAGTTGTTTAACTTTAACATGTATTTATACATTTTTCATTAGCATTAACTATTTATCCCCAAGCTTTGGCAATGGAGGAACGCAAGGGGACGCAGACATGCAATGGGAGCATCTAAAACAATTGCATAGTTTTATTCTTCTAAAATAATTGTTAGCCTTTATACAGCTTTACTTATTTTGCATAGGATCAGTGTTGACATGGTCTTGGAGAAACCCTTCCCATAATCGATCAAGTTGGAGATGTTGCACTACACCTGGGATCAACATGTAGACTAGGAGAATATTGCATTTGGGTGTAATTTTGTGTTCTGCTTATGGAATATTCCAAAGAATCCAAATGGCTAGAATCAGCATGCATTGGAGGACCTAGGAAAGAATAGAAGCTGAACAGAGAAGGAAGTTGTAGGGTGTGGTAGTGAAGATCATGATTGAAGGACAGTCGATATGAAGGCAATTGTAAAGGAAACTAGGGGTATGACCAATCATGCAAAAGCACTGAAGCAATCAACCTGGATGGTATTAACCAGACACTTTCAACTTTTGTAACATGACAAATCAGAATTAGGAAATCAAAACCAAAGAACTGGTAAACTAGATGTAGTACAAATAGCACATACGGATGAAGAGAAGGGAGGATGTGTTAGGATCTTACAGCACAATTGATTACTTTTGTATAAGCAACTAAACACGGAATTAACCCAGAAATAATAAGTAACTAGAAATCAGAAACAGCAAAGAATAGGAGATACAAGAAACAACCAATCTTGTATTAAACTCTTCTAGAAGGAAATACAATGAAGAAATCTCTCTTCTCACACCTCTCAGATGTACAGATCTCTTTCCCTCAAGAGTTCTCTCTCTCTCAATTACAACCAACTCCACTACTTGAATTGATCCACCTTACAAACTATGAGGATCTAACCCTATTATATAGAACTAGGATTCATGAGCCATGCATTCTCCACCGTTAGATGCACCTCTTAATCAAAAGGTTCAAATCTGTCCTACCAAAAATAGAAAAGCGGACTCAAGACTAACAGTTAGTCTTTACATGCAAACTGACTGTTCTCCTCAAAATTAGAATTCTGGGAACGCATAGATGACCGACGTCGGTCTCTGTCTGTCTGCATATGACCGATGTCAGCGGATTCCTAACCGACATCGGTCGGTCCTGACCGATGTCGGTGACTGTGTAACTCCAGCAACCTCTGCATTTGCTCATCTGGTGAAGCTTTTAGCTACACAACTCAACAATCTCCCACTTAGAGATAAACAGTTGCACCTGTACCTGTACAGCAACATCCTCTAGCTTGTTTCTCCATCTTCAAGTTCAATCTTGAAGACCAACAAAAGTTGAATGAAGATTCAACTTCTCTTTTGCTACTGGTTTTGTTAACATATCAGCAGGGTTTTTTTTCGTATGGATCTTTTCCAGCTTCAACTGTCCATCCTCCAATACATGTCTAATGAAGTGGTACCTAAGCTGTATATGTTTGGTTCTTGAATGAAAGGTTGAATTCTTTGCCAAATGAATTGCACTTTGACTATCACTGTACAATCTGCAACTCTTTTGCTCCTTTCCCAACTCTTCCATGAACCGAGTCATCCAAATTATTTCTTTGCTAGCCTCTGTGACTGCAATGTAATCTGCCTCTGTAATAGACAAGGCAACAACCTTCTGCAACTTTGAAATCCAGCTAATCGTCGTTCCACCAACAGTGAACACATATCCTGTGGTGCTTCTCCTGCCATCCAAGTCACCTGCCATATCCGAATCTACATACCCATGTAGAGAAGTGTTTGACCCTCCATAGCATAAATGCCTACTACTGGTCCCTCTCAGATATCTGAGAATCCACTGAATTGCTTTCCAGTGTTCCTTTCCTGGATTGGCTATAAACTTGTTGACAACTCCCACTGCTTGGGCAATATCACGCCTAGTACATACCATTGCATACATCAAGCTCCCAACTGCTGAAGCATATGGAACTCTACTCATGTACTCAACCTCATCATGTGATTTAGGACACTGTTCTTTGCTCAACTTGAAGTGTCCAGCCATAAGTGTGCTTACCGATTTTGCATCCTGCATATTAAACCTCTCTAACGCCTTATTCACATAATCCTCTTAAGACAAAATCAAACTGTGATTTTTTCTGTCTCTCTTAATACTCATGCCAAGGATTTTTTTTGCTGCTCCTAAATCCTTCATAGCAAATGTGTGAGCTAATTTTACCTTAAGCTCAGTAATTTTCTGCATGTGTGAACCTGCAACAAGCATATCATCTACATACAGTAACAGGATAATATAACTACCATTCTCCAATCTGTTAAAATAAACACAATGGTCAGATTGACATTTATTAAAGCCATGCTCTGTCATAAACCTGTCAAACTTCAAATACCATTGTCTTGGAGCTTGCTTAAGACCATATAGGCTTTTCTTCAACCTGCACACAAATTTTTCCTTACCTTTAACCTCAAAACCTTTCAGATGATCCATAGATATCTCTTCATCCAAATCTCCATGAAGAAATGCTGTCTTAACATCAAGCTGCTCAAGGTGCAAATCCTCAATAGCAACTAAAGACAATACAGTCCGAATAGAAGTCATTTTTACTACAAGAGAAAAAATTTCACCAAAATCAATACCTGATTTCTGTGCAAATCCCTTTACTACCAACCGGCGTTATGTCTCATTTGTCCATTCTCTCCTTCCTTTAACCTGTAAACCCATTTGTTTTTCAGTGCTTTCTTTCCGGCTGGCAACTCAACCAAATCCCACGTTTGGTTCTCTTCCAAGGAATCAATTTCTTCCTTCATGCCATGCTCCCACTGTTTCCTAGATTCTACCTGCATTGTCTCATCAAAACTTTCTGGTTCTCCACCATCAATGAGCAACAAGTAGTATAAAGAAAGGGAATAACGAATTGGAGGTTTACTTACCCTTTCAGACCTCCTCATGGGCGTTTGAGACTTATTCACAGCTTGCTGTCCACCCAAATTTCTTTCTATCAGTGACCGATCTTGGTCATCTCTAGTCGATGTCGGTCTGCACCTGACCGATGTCGGTTCCACCTAACCGACATCGGTTCCTGCTTGACCGACGTCGGTATCTGTGTTTTTCTGTGAATGATGATTTTTACCCGCGAGCTCATTTTGGATCATAACCTCATCCAAATCACAATTGCCCTGCTCAAAATTATTCAGCCTCTTGTGCTGATCACTGTACATCACCTTCTCATTGAAAACTACATCACGGCTTCTAATAATTTTGTTAGTTTCTAAATTCCACAATCGAAATCCAAAATCTCTAGAACCATAACCAATGAAAGTGCACCGCATAGATTTCGCATCCAGCTTCTTTCTATTTTTTTTATCAATGTGCACAAAAGTTTCAAAACCAAAAACTCTGAGAAATGAAAGATCTACTTTTTTACCTATCCACGCCTCTTCTGAAATTCCACCATCCAATGCAGTAGAAAGTCCTCTGTTAATCAGGTAAATCGCAGTATCTACAGCGTTTGTCCAAAACTGTAAGGGCAAACTAGCATGCAACCTCATACTCCGTGCATGTTCCATTATTGTTCTATTCATCTTTTCAACAACTCCTATTTGCTGAGGTGTCCTTGCAACCATCTTTTCTTTGCGTATTCCATTCATAGAACAGTAACTGTTGAATTTATTGCTGCAGTACTCACCACCATTGTCAGATCTAAGGCACTTCAATCTCAAACCTTTTTCATTCTCAACCAAAGCTTTTCATTTCTTAAATGTGTCAAAAACATCAGATTTCTTCTTTATGCAATAAACCCATACCTTTCTTGTAGCATCATCAATAAAAGAAACATAATACCATGATCCTCCAATAGAAGCTACCTGCTCTGGTCCCTACACGTCTGTGTGAACAAACTCCAACTTGTGCTTCTTCTTTGTTGACCCAGTTTTAAGAAACCTCACTTTCTTCTGTTTTTCAAAAATACAATGCTCACAGAAATCTTGATCTATGCTTTTCAAATCTGAAAGCTTACCTTTTGACTTAAGAACATTCATTCCCTTCTCACTCATGTGACCAAACCTATAGTGCCACAACTTTGCATCTACATCTGAAGTAGATAAAACAGAAAGAGAATGATCAGTAATACAAGTAGATAGATAAAGTGTACCTACTCTCTTACCTCTGGCTAATACAAGTGCACCCTTGAAAACTTTACAAGATTCAGCTGTGAGAGTTACTGTGCAACCCTCATCACCCAACTTTCCTGCAAAAATCAAATTCCTCTTCAGGATGGGTACATGCATTACATCCTTCAACACCCATGTGTTGCCATTCTGCAATTTCAGCTGCACTTTTCCTTTGCCAATAATTTGACAAGGTTCATCATCCCCTAAATAAACTTTTTCAAAATCTCTATGGACATAATCATTGAAAAATTCTCTATTTGGGGTTGCATGGAAAGAAGCACCAGAATCTAAAACCCAAGATTCTACTTTATTATCCAAAGAAAATATAAGAGTATCCTGTACAACAATCCCTGCAACTTTTGTTTCTTTATTACCTTCATGCTGATTTTTTTTGTTATCCTTCAACCAACAATCTTTCTTTGCATGCCCTTTCTTTCCACAATTCCAACAAGTTATTCTTCCATTTCTAGATTTGGATCTACATCTCATCTTTGACTTTGACCTTGATCTCCCTTGCTTGCCCTTCTCTCTTTGTTTTCTCCTGCTTTCAATACTTAAAGCATTACATGATGTTTCTTTTGTGCTTTTCCTGCGAATTTCTTCATTCAAGATTACACTAACATCATCTACTTTCAAGATATTTGAAGCAGATGCAGTATTACTAACTGCCATTACCAAACTATGCCAACTTTCAAGTAAAGAGCATAAGATTAAGAGAGCCTTAATTTCATCATTAAAAACTATTTTAACTGAATTTAACTAATTTACTATTGCATGAAAATCATTAAGATGACTAGATACCGATCCACCTTCCTGCATTTGCAAATTAAATAATTGCTTCATAAGATATACTTTATTCAAAGCTGAAGGCTTTTCATATAAATTTGCCAAAGTATCCATTAACTCTACCGTTGTCTTTCCCTGTGATAAGTTGAAAATCACAGAAGATGCCAGGCTCAACCTTATAGATCTAAGAGCCTTTCTATCAAGAACATTTCATTTTTCATTTTGCATATCTGTGGGCTTTCTTGAAACCCCACCCAACGGTAAGTACAGATCTTTCTGATACAGATAATCTGCAATCTGCATCCTCCATAATTGATAATTCTTGCCATTGAATTTTTCCATTATTAGTTTGCTTTCTTCTGCCATTGCTTTACTCCCACTCAATCAGAAACCCCTGTGAGTGAATTCTGTAATCAACAAACACTAACACGCTCTGATACCACTTGTTAGGATCTTACAGCATAATTGATTACTTTTGTATAAGCAACTAAACACGGAATTAAATCAAAAATAATAAGTAACTAGAAATCAGAAACAGCAAAGAATAGGAGATACAAAAAACAACCAATCTTGTATTAAACTCTTCCAGAAGGAAATACAATGAAGAAATCTCTCTTCTCACATTTCTCAGATGTACAGATCTCTTTTCCTCATGAGTTCTCTCTCTCAATTACAACCAACTCCACTACTTGAATTGATCCACCTTACAAACTATGAGGATCTAACCCTATTATATAGAACTAGGATTCATGAGCCATGCATTCTCCACCGTTAGATGCACCTCTTAATCAAAGGTTCAAATCTGTCCTGCCAAAAATAGAAAAGCAGACTCAAGACTAACAGTTAGTCTTTACATGCAAACTGACTGTTCTCAAAATTAAAATTCTGGGAACGCACAGATGACCGACGTCGGTCTCTGTCTATCTGCATATGACCGATGTCGGCTGATTCCTAACCGACGTCGGTCGATCCTGACCAATGTCGGCGACTGTGTAACTCCAGCAACCTCTGCATTTGCTCATCTAGTGAAGCTTTTAGCTCCACAACTCAACAGGATGAACCCAAACCAAAGTGCAGAACCCCCCAATTTTACGTTACTCAGATAAGATTATAGTTTGTACCTATAATATTTCAAGTGAAATACAGCATAAGTTTTTATTTCCTACCAAAACAAAGTAAATCATATGCTCTTCAATACATGTTTATACTGCACGTGTTTCTTCTTTTATGAACTGTTGTAAGATTGCTAACATTTATTACGTTTATACAAAATATACTGCTTTTTGAAGAATCCCCTAATCTAGACCAACTAAGAAACTTCTGATAACTTGTCATTTCTTATTTCACCCTCAACCATTCCTGTTCATTGTGAGTTGGCCACTACTGTATTCTCAAGAATTATTATTGAATGCCTATTTTAATGAGATTATAAATTTGTGGGATTTTAAGCAAGTTTTAGTCATCTCAAGATGACTTCCATGGGTAGTCATTACCCTAATGACATGTTTACTCATGTATTTTTGGAAATAATCACAATGCAAAGGGGCCCACTTAGAACACAACCATTGTAAGTGTTAACTTGGAGTTGCACCCTGAATCAAAGACGTGCTGAAATAGCTAATCTTCGTTCCAGTTGAAACAATGGGATCTTCTCACGAGGGTGGGTGCCTCAATGATGAGAAAAACCTCCAGAGAACGCTGGTTCCTGTAAGATGCATCTCTGAGGATCTCAACTTCTACACTACTAACTGCCTGGAGAAAAGGGGAGAAAGAACTTGAAAAGAAATCATAGCTAAAACGGTGATACACCTAATTTGTTTGATCCACTCAAATCGAGCTTCTAAGAACACTGATTCAGACAATAAAAATGTAGAACTTCAACTCCAATTGATCAATACACAAGTATTTCATGAAAAAGTTTAATCTAATGATTTAAGCTTGAAGGAAATGAAAAAATAGCCCTGATGAAAGGCACTAAACGACCACTAATATCCACTGTAAACTCAGCAAAAGACATTCAAACACAGAACGTGACCTGCATAAATGACCAGCTAGTAACTAGGTACGAATCTAGATTTGACAAGGAAAATCTTTCACTTAGGTAAATCTATAACAAAAGTACACTATACCAGCTGCTAGAAATTGAAAAAACACAGTCCTCTTATTGATTCTAAAAAAAGTTACAGCACAAACTTTGGCAAAAGTTTTCTTGCCAAAAAAGGGATGTTTTTTACAACGCTGAAAAGCCATTAATATAGAAAAATACAATAGCCAAGAGGTGGCACTGAAAATAGAAGAGGAGACAACTCTTTCATTAGCCCAAGTCCAATTTGTGTTGCACGAGCCTTCCAAATTTGTCTTTTCTATGTCTTTTGTCATGCATGAAGACTCCTTGGCGTTGAAATGGACGGTGGTTAATTTTGGGATGTTAAACTATTTATCATGCAAAAATGGCACGCCCAGCGCCAACTATGGACTTCCTCTTGAGCTGTTTGAACGTTTGAAAGCATGAGACAAACAAGAGCATGCATGAAATCCACGCCATGCCAAAATTAGAACTCCAATTGAAACGTTGGAAGCTGAGTTGGAATGTTTATAAGCACGAGTTTGACCAAGAGATGAGCTTGACTTCAACAACCAGTCAACTGAAACTTTGACCAATCAACTGAAAATAGCATTTGTTTGCATGGATTTTTCTCTTAGTTTGGTCTCCTTGTTCGTGTCTATTTTATGCGGACTTCTATTTTATGTCCTTTTTCGTTGACTTTACCTTGGTCTTTTTATTTCTCGCGGACTTTATGTTCTGCAGATTTTATCTCCCTGGTCTTATCTTCTTCGGATCTTTCATTCCCTGCCCAAGTCCTATTATTCCTTCGAAATTCTGTCTTGCCTTTTTTTTTTTTTGGTTATTTCCTTTCGGAATTCCTGTTGGCTTCTCTTTCGGATTTTTCCTTAGCTATATTTTTTCCTTCGGAACTTTATGCTCTGCCCCTTGAATTCTTTCGGAATTCTTTGTTTCCTGCCCTTCTTGTGGACTCTTGTGTTATCTCCCATTGGCTTCTATTTCCCTCAGACTTTTTCCATTGACTGGGTTTACCTTGGTCTTCCTTCAGAATTTTCGTTTTGATCCATTTCCTCTTCGGAATTCTTTCGGACTTATGTTTATTTGCCTTAGTCTCGAATTTACTACCTGCCAATTTTCTTGAAGGAATCCTTCGGACAAAAAGTCCAAAGGAATTCCTTCGAACTTTTTGTTCGAAGGACTCCTAAATTCTCTGTCTTGTTTATTCTCTCGGGCCTTTATTCTTTTCTGCAGAAAAAATGTCAGTCTCCTTTGGATTTTCTGTGGTTGACAATTAATCCGAATGAATCCTTCGAACACAAAAAGTCCTAAGGAATTCCTTCGAACTTTTGTCCGAAGGATTTCCTTCCCTAAATTTTCTTTGCTTTGTATTATTCCCTCGGATTTTTTGGTTTCGACTTTCCCGCGGACAAAAAGTCCACGGGATTTGTTCCTTCGCTTTCCAAAGAACAGCCCTTCGGGTTTTTTGGAGGGCACCCGAGTTTTTTAGAGGGCACTCGGGATTTTTGGAGGGCACCCAAGCTTTTTGGAAGGCACCAAGGCTTTTTGGAGGGCACCCGAGTTTTTTGGAGGTCACCCGAGCTTTTTGGAGGGCGCCCAAGTTTTTTGTAAAGTCCTTGAAAAATGCATTCTCTCGGATTTTTGTCCTCTCGCCTTTTGAAAAACATGTCCGAGTCTTCTCTTACCCCTTTATTTTTGCGGAAAAAATAGTCAAAAGCCCCTTTGATTTCCTTCGGACAAAATTGATAGCTGCCACTTAGAAATTCACTCCGACTTTTTCTTAAGTCCTTTTGAAAAAACTTTTCTCCCAAACAAAAAAGTCCGAAGAAGATTGTCCTATCATAGCCCGAAAGAATTCGGGCTTGTAGGTCTTCGCTGTTGGTGACGTTTAGCAAAGAGATAAACTTTCTGAACTTGCTGTAGGTGTCTTGCTTTCAAACGGACTGCATGCTCTATATGGTGGTTGTAGGTGTTTTGCCCTTGGATCGTGTTTGATTGTCTAACATTGTTGTAGGTCTTCACCATGACTGCACTTAATACCTTTGTTGTATGTGCTCTTTGTTCATGCTTCTAAACCACTACTCACCGTGGCTGCATTTGATATTTTTACTGTGCACATATCACTTTATTCATGCCTTTAGACTATAGATTGACCAGCTGAAAAGGGAATTAGACCGTTGTAGGAAAGTTCCGAATAGTAGGGGTGACAATTTGGCCTGTGGGGCAAAATTGTCAACATTTTTGGTGACTCAATTGGGAAGCATGCCTGCTATGCTAGAGAACTTAGACCATATAGATGCTATTCGAACTCCCAAATGGTAAACTTGATTTCTAATTAAAAATCTCCTCCTGACCTTGGCCGAAGTAGCCTTTCTCCCTCAAAATAAGAAGGAAAAAACTAAGAAGCAAATATGCAAACAAGCACTTATTGAACAAAACTGAAGCAAACTATTGTGCTTGAACAACACTTGGAGGAAAACAAAAACAAACTATGTACATAGAGCTTTGCTCTTCAATAGCGATGTTTCAGATGTATCCCATTGACTGGGATCGGCTCTTGGCCATCTATCTTAGCAAGTTGGAAGGCATTGTGGGATTTGCAGTTGGAGATCGTGTATGAGCCACTCTAAAGGGAATCAAACTTTGTGTGCCTTCCTGGTTTGGCTCGATCTCATCCCACTTGAGGACCAAATCTCTTTCATTGAAGCTTCGTGAAGAAGCTCCTTTGTCAAACGTTCTTTTCACATGTGCCTAATGACTTTTTATGGCTAGCATGGATTGATTTCTTGTCTCTTCCAACTCCATAAGCTCTGCATACCATATACTAGCTTGTATGGAGAGTTAGCTATTGACCTCTTGTAGGTGATCCTATCAGCCCATAAAACTGACTTCAACTTGAGATGCCATAACCTCTGATTGTCTTCAATAGTCCATATGATCTTAAAGAGATTCTTGTTTGTAGATTCAACAAGGCCATTTCCTTGTGGATAATAGTTCGATGAAGTGCTGAGATAAACTCCGTGTTGAACAGAGCATTGGTTGATTCTAGATCCCACAAAAGCCATTGCATTGTCAAAAATAATGGTTGAACTCCAAATCTAGTAAGCAAACCTTCATAAAAATCAAGAACGTTAATTTCGTTTGCTTCTTTCAATGCAATTGCTTCAGTCAAATGTGTGAAGTAATTCGTAGCAGTTAGAATCCACTTATGCCCTGAACTCAAAGGAGGATTAATGAGACCAATAAAGTCCAATCTCCGCTAGACAAAAGGCTAATCCACTGCAATTCGCTGAAGGGACAGGGCTGCAAGTTTAATTTTTCCTACAAACATAGCACATTGTTTGCACTTCCTAACCCGTGTATGGCAATTGCCAAATATAGTAGGCCAATAATACCCACCTCTCATGATTTTAAGTGTTGTAGTTCTTGCGAAAAAGTGTCCATCATGGAATTCTTCAAGTAATATTTGAGTTTGCCCTGGTTCTACACACCTTAGTAGAATTCCATTAATATCTTTTTTGAACAAAACCCATCAACGAGCAAGAATGGAATTGATTGCAATCTGAAATAACTTCTTTTTAAAGCACTTAGGTGAAAAAGGTAAATACTATTTTGTAGATAACTTACCAAATCACAGAACCAACTGGAAGGTGAGGTGTGAATAGCAGCAATCTCTTCAACATTTGACACTAAAACAACTTCATTAGCCTCTTGCAAGTCCTGAGCTAGATGTTCACAAAGTCATTTGTCTCTAACCAGCGTTGTAACTGTAATGTCCCCAATTTAGCCCTATGCTCTTCTTTTGGATTTAGCCTATTTTTGGGAACTTGTAGGTTAAGCAGAAGCTCGAATCAGGATTTCCAAACTTCTTGGAGGACGTTTTCGTCTTTTTGTGGAGCTTGCACTTCGAAATGTTGAACTTGGATTGCGGATTCTTTTTGGGTTTTCTGAAAGCTTCGCGGTGATATGTTTTACTTGGCACACAAAGAACTTTCAGGGACTTTCTATTTTTAGTAAGTTCGGGATTGGCACCGGAACGGGATTTTTAGAGTGGAGTTGGATTCGTCTTGTCAAGACCTTTCCAACGAGCTATAGATCATTGGTTTCCGACATCATCTTGGCCTCCGTTTTAAAGTCCGTAAATTAAACATTATTATTTAATTTTGGACCTTCGTGCCTAGACTCAATGACTTAATGTTGAGGTTGGAAAAAAAAAAGAATTAAAGAAGATTATATTATTTTCCCTCTCATGTTTTATCCCATATACAAGAGGATTTTAGAGACTCCCAGTTGGAAAAGTATAAAAGGAGGAAGAGTGCTATCATTTCGTGATCTTTTTGTCTACAGGAATGTTTTGCTGCCAGATTGGCTTTGGAATCGCTTCGAGGAATGAAGGCCTCCAAACTCGAGCATCGCTTCTTGTTTGAGAGACAACAACTAGTGGTGATTTAGTTTAGTTTTGTGAGTTCATTGGGTTTTGTGCATTGTAATTTGCATTGTGTCTAATTAGTATTCTGATTTTGCATATTAGAGGTTTCTAGATCTTACATTTTAGCTACCGCAGATTCAAATTTTAATTTGTAAATCCAAAAATACCAAAAAGATTGTTCTGGGTATTGTGTCATTGCATTTTATTGGTAAGGACGCCCCTTCATGAATATTTGCAGATTTTAATACGAAGATTATGATTTTATAATGCAAATCCGTCATTCTTTGAAGACTATACTTTCTAGAGTGCATTGGGATTCGTGTCAGTAATTAATAACCATCTTTAGATGCCATTTCTTATTACTAAGTTAGGTGCCATCATTTTGAGGGTCTATTGCATCAGATTTGAGATCATTAGGGTGAGAAATGAGAGAGTTATGAGCATATGAGTAAATTCATAGGTTGTTGGGCCGTACTATTTCAAAGCTACATTGGGTTGCGTGCATCAAATAAATAGTATCTTTTGAGTGAGTTTCAGTGTTCTGATTTGGTCACCATCATACTAGAGTCATTGTGCAATTCATTTCATGAAAATTGATGAAGTTTTGAGCAAGTTGTGAGTGAAATTGTGAAGTACAGAGCTGCTGTTCGTGCACACGAAAATCTGGATTGTCATAAATCAGAATGTGAGGTTGGTCTGCTTGTTGTACTTTCAGATCTAATCCTTGTTATTCAGTGAAGGAAGTTCAATACATATTATTGCAGCTTGATTTATATGTTGATCCACATTCAAAGCAAGATCTTATCATTCATGTTGTAAACTGGCAGTAGAACTAACAGTATAGTTATTCTTGCTCATCATAGTTTGTAATGTTCAGCTTCTCGTTCAGTAATTGTTAGTAATAGATAAATCTCCGCCCTATGGTAGCTACTCTCCCACTCTGGGTTAGCAAGCACATTCTGGGTGTTGAGTATATCCAGCTTTCAGCATTTTCTTTCAAACACTGTTATTTGTAATCACTCCGTCATATGGTCGCCCCTCACTCCGCATTGGATTGGGTAGCACATACTTGACGTTGAGTTCCCTTTCAGCATTTCCCTTTCAAGCAATTTTATTGTAATCACTCTGTCATATGGTCGCCCCTCACTCCGCATTGGATTGAGTAGCACATACTTGACGTCGAGTTCCTTTTCCGGCTTTTAGAATAGCAGATCCTCTGACCAATGCTCGCCATCATCGGCCCCATTCTGGTTAGAGTTACAACATAAGCAGTTTGTTTTATATCCACTGACCAATGCTCGCCATCATCGGCGCTATTCTGGTTAGAGTTGTTTCAGTACGTTTGGGTTTATCTTCTAACCTTAACGGGTACTTGCTTGTAATGTTGAAATCTGTTAATTAAAAAAAATCAAAAAATTTGGCTCGGGATATTTTAGTGGTATCAGAGCCAAGATCCTGCCATCCTGTGCCCATCAGAATTCACTTGACAGAAAAAACAGATTCTACATCAGAGGTCAGAGCTGAGTTCAGTATTAGCTTTCAGAAGTTTCAAAGATGTTGCTTTTTCTAAGGTCTATGGGTCGTGAGAAGTCAGATTCAACTATGGCATCTGAGGAAGGAAAGGTTAGTGATGTCGTGAGGGACTTCATTGAATATGCCAAACAGTTTAAAAGACAATGTGAAGATGAGGCTGTCAAACTCTGTGAACAATATCAAAACATGCCAGATGATTATAGGTACGATGTTTCATTTGATTCCCATTTGAAGTGTGTGGCGTCACTGGAGCCCGAAAAGTTGAAAATAGTGGACCACATTAGGAAAATGATAAAAAGGGAAGCAGAACAAGCTTTGTTCGAAGAATCAAAGAGGGAAGGAGATGAAGTGCCTATTTGTGAATTGCAGCCGACAAATATGCAAGTTGAAGAGAAAAATCAGTCATCTAGCATTGAAGATGGCACAAACAAGGTGCACATATCACATCAAAATGAACGTGAGCTTGATGAAGATACCGTGGCAAGTGAAGAGTTAAGGGTAGAGCCTCATAATACGCCCCTTGACTTGCATGTGATAGCAAGTGAAGAAGAGCAAGTTGAAGGAAATACTATTGGTGTATTTGAATCAGCTTATGACCGTTACCAAAGTGATGATGTTGGTAATGATTTCGATGTGTTTGTACCTCCTCTTGTTGAAGATTTAGTGATGGATAGTTTTCCTCTTGTTGCTGTTCAAACTCCTCAAGAGTTTTCACAAGATGAAGTTATGACAAGTGATCAAGAAGACTTTTTTGGCATACATATGACTATTCATGATGAGATCAAAAAAATACCTATAGATGATGGGTTCATTGAAGATATAGATGATAAGGTTTCCCAAACAGCTAGCACTAAAGATTCTTTACTTCATTTTAGTGACAGTGTCAAGGGTGGTTTTGGGTTTGATCTTCAAACCAAACCATTGAATGGAGGTATGTATGAAGATATCAGTTTAAGTGAGTTGGGTGGTGACTTGTTCAAAGAGTCAACCCTCCAAGAGAAGCACAAAGAGCACTTTCCTTTTGATCAAAACAATCAATCCTCTAGCACTTGGGATCCAGGAGTGAAGGCATTTAGTGATGACAAAGAAATTGTGTGGGATGAGTTTCCCTTTGATCCTGATGAAGTTCAAAATTTTGATTGCTTTGCAAGCTATGAGGGGGCTGCCATAAACTTTGATCATGAAGACAGCGAAGTGGAAGTGGAGCTTGAAAATCATATGGCTCTTGACGATGGAAAGTTTGATGGAGTTCCTAAACACAAATCCAATTTATCAATGCTTGAAGCTGGTTGTAAGCATTGGGTTGAAGAAACTGTGAAGTATGTCCCTCTCCATGACACTGAACATTCTCCGTTAGTTGAGGATGAAAAACAAGGTTGGAGCAGCTCTGAGGACAGCGATGTCACAAAACAAAGTTCTAATTTTGAAGAGCAGCCAACCAGCAATTCACCATCTTCGCATTCTGATGAGTGGGAGGGTCAATTCAAGGTATTCATTAACAAGAAAGTGCAAGCTCTATCCCTGTTTGACTACGCACATACCTTGGTTGAAGAGCTTTACTGGAAGGCTCAGCTTGAAGAGAGACGTAGAGGAGTGACCGATGAAGTTACTCTTCCTAATATGCAACTTATCAGAAATTCCTTGGAGACCTTGAAGTCCGAGTACATACACTCTATTGGAGAACGGGATCATGCCATTGAAGTTGCAAAGAAGGCCATATGTGCTTTTCATGAAAAAGAGGGTACGATTGATGAGCTCACTCTGGAGCTTAAATCAACAAAGGACGAGTTGAAAGAAACTCAGTTGGGTCTAACAGCGGTTGAAGACCAGTTTGCAGATTTCAAACTTTTCAAGGAGCAAGAGGATGCACAAAGAGCTGAAAAAATCCATGAAGTGATTGGAGATCTTGACTGTCTTCAAGAGGAGTTTGATCTTGAAAGCATTTCAAGAAAGTCAGAAGTTGCATGTGCAGATTTGGGTCAGCGAAGGGAAAGGAATGGCTTCCAAGTCTTTGACAATTCCTTCCTTGAAGTGGGTGCTAAAGCAACTTATGACAATCCCCTCTTTGCTTTGAAAAATGAGTCAAGTAGTGAAGTGACCAAGCATGAGATCAAGCATGAACTCCAATCTAAGGATGCTTTGATCTCACTCCATGTGGATGTGCCACGTTTGTTGATTAGTAATGAATGCATCAGTGGGTTTGAGGATGAAGGTTCTACATGGGAGGTGACGAAGCAAGGAAATTTCAACATCTATGACATCAAGGTGTTGATGAGACAAGTCTTGGTAGCTGTTGGTGACTTCATTACAGCAGCAACGAGTGAAGATTTCAGACCTACTACTCAAGAGGAATGGGAAAAAGGTGAACAAGACTTTGGTGGGTGCACTCTTGACAATCCATTCCTTGGGTGAAATGATGTTTGGAATCATATCGATCAGTTTTGGAAGCTGAATTTGAAGCCACTCTATGTTTCATACTCCCTTAAGGTGGAAGCTTTCATAGTTAAGCTTCAAGGATTTACTAGATGGGGCATCAGTTTCGTGAGAAGGCACGTGGTTCTCACTAGCACTTGGAAATGTGTAGAGATTTCTTTGCAGTATGTTGAAAATCACTTTCAATTGGGTATCCATGCTTGGGATTCTCAACTTGGGTTGTTGAGTTTATTACTTATGGAAAAGACTTTTGGAGGGATAAGGAACAAATTTCCAGATTTGTTGATGTTGTTCCCTTCATTTCCAGCTACTTGATGGTTTCGTTTGTTCATCAACAAATGGATTGGAGAGAAATCTTGAATATGGGTTGGAGAGATCCATGATCGGTGGTTCTTGGAAGTGACTTTCAGCTCAGACAAGGACAGATTTTCAGACACGAGCTTGTTGGCTGGAGGCAGACTAGCCACTCTACTTATGGAGTTACTTTCATTCAGAAGAGTTGGTTCCTTACTCCTGATCAAAGAAGTGGTAGTTTTCTGGTGGAGATGGCTTTAGTGTGTTTTTCAGCCACTTTGGAGGTTTGTGATGCAAACTCTAATGGTTTAGTTTCATTATTGGTTCATGACAACGAGCTACCCCATGCTTTGATTCTATATTTTGAGACTCTTGGGGTTGGAATTGTGAAAAAATTCTTCAGACTTCATAGTTGTGCCATAATAATTCAGTTGAGGCATAGGGAATTCATGTGGAGTCTTGAGTTTGAATTTGTTGAGCTCTTGCAAAGGATTGCCTTCCTTTTTGCAAGAAGATTTGCAAATGTCACATTTGCAGTCATGGTTCCGTTTGTTACCATGTGGAGGTATGCGGAGGAGTTCGATTTTGATTTGAATAGACTATCTTTCCTATTGCTTAGAATTGTGATTGACAGTAGTATGGTTGATACTGTTAATTCGGGGCATTGTGGACATGAGAGGTTGCATGATTTTGATCCCCCTCCTTTAAGATCTTTCGGTTTGAGTATCATGGATGATAACACTTTGGGGTTACAAGGAAGGTTAGTGCAGCATAGGCATGATGATTTCACAGATGTGATCAGAGTGGTGCAGCATCGGCATGGTGGGTCCTTCCTACGATAGGTTTGGGAACCAAGGATCATACTGGTTTGCGTATGGATTAGTTCTAAAATTTTTTAGAGTTGTGGTGGCATTGCTTGAGGACAAGCAATTTTGGGAAGGGCGGACTGTAATGTCCCCAATTTAGCCCTATGCTCTTCTTTTGGATTTAGCCTATTTTTGGGAACTTGTAGGTTAAGCAGAAGCTCGAATTAGGGTTTCCAAACTTCTTGGAGGACGTTTTCGTCTTTTTGTGGAGCTTGCACTTAGAAATGTTGAACTTGGATTGCGGATTCCTTCTGGGTTTTCTGAAAGCTTCGTGGTGATATGTTTTACTTGGCACACAGAACACTTTCAGGGACTTTCTATTTTTAGTAAGTTCGGGATTGGCACCGGAACGGGATTTTTAGAGTGGGGTTGGATTCGTCTTGTCAAGACCTTTCCAACGAGCTATAGATCATTGGTTTTCGACATCATCTTGGCCTCCGTTTTAAAGTCCGTAAATTAAACATTATTATTTAATTTTGGACCTTGGTGCCTAGGCTCAATGACTTAATGTTGAGGTTGAAAAAAAAAAAAGAATTAAAGAAGATTATATTATTTTCCCTCTCATGTTTTATCCCATATACAAAAGGATTTTAGAGACTCCCAGTTGGAAAAGTATAAAAGGAGGAAGAGTGCTCTCATTTCATGATCTTTTTGTCTACAGGAATGTTTTGCTGCCAGATTGGCTTTGAGATCGCTTCGAGGAATGAAGGCCTCCTAGCTCGGGCATCGCTTCTTGTTTGAGAGACAACAACTAGTGGTGATTTAGTTTAGTTTTGTGAGTTCATTGGGTTTTGTGCATTGTAATCTGCATTGTGTCTAATTAGTATTCTGATTTTGCATATTAGAGGTTTCCAGATCTTACATTTTAGCTACCGCAGATTCAAATTTTAATTTGTAAATCCAAAAATACCAAAAAGATTGTTCTGGGTATTGTGTCATTGCATCTTATTGGTAAGGGTGCCCCTTCATGAATATTTGCAGATTTTAATACGAAGCTTATGATTTTATAATGCAAATCCGTCATTCCTTAAAGACTGTACTTTCTAGAGTGCATTGGGATTCGTGTCAATAATTAATAACCATCTTTAGATGCCATTTCTTATTACTAAGTTAGGCGCCATCATTTTGAGGGTCTATTGCATCAGATTTGAGATCATTAGGGTGAGAAATGAGAGAGTTATGAGCATATGAGTAAATTCATAAGTCGCTGGGCCGTACTGTTTCAGATCTGCATTGGGTTGCGTGCATCAAATAAATAGTATCTTTTGAGTGAGTTTCAGTGTTCGAATTTGGTCGCCATCATACTAGAGTCATTGTGCAATTCATTTCATGAAAATTGATGAAATTTTGGGCAAGTTGTGAGTGAAATTGTGAAGTACAGGGCTGCAGTTCGTGCACACGGAAATCTGGACTGTCATAAATCAGAATGTGAGGGTGGTCTGCTTGTTGTACTTTCAGATCTAATCCTTGTTATTCAGTGAAAGAAGTTCAATACATATTATTGCAGCTTGATTTATATGTTGATCCACATTCAAAGCAAGATCTTATCATTCATATTGTAAACTGGCAGTAGTATTGACAGTATAGTTATTCTTGCTCATCATAGTTTGTAATGTTCAGCGTCTCGTTCAGTAATTGTTAGTAATAGATAAATCTCTGCCCTATGGTAGCTACTCTCTCACTCTGGGTTAGCAAGCACATTCTGGGTGTTGAGTATTTCCAGCTTTCAGCATTTTCTTTCAAACACTGTTATTTGTAATCACTCCATCATATGGTCGCCCTTCACTCCGCATTGGATTGGGTAGCACATACTTGACGTTGAGTTCCCTTTCAGCATTTCCCTTTCAAGCAATTTTATTGTAATCACTCCGTCATATGGCCGCCCCTCACTCCGCATTGGATTGGGTAGCACATACTTGACGTCGAGTTCCTTTTTCGGTTTTTAGAATAGCAGATCCTCTGACCAATGCTCGCCATCATCGGCACCATTCTGGTTAGAGTTACAGCATAAGCAGTTTGTTTTATATCCTCTGACCAATGCTCGCCATCATCGGCGCCATTCTGGTTAAAGTTGTTTCAGTACGTTTGGGTTTATCTTCTAACCTTAACGGGTACTTGCTTGTAATGTTGAAATCTGTTAATTAAAAAAAATCAAAAAATTTGGCTCGGGATATTTCAGTAACCTTAATCTCTACGTCATATTCCATTACCTTGGTTATCCAACCAGCTCTCTTCTCATTTATGTCTTTGTTCAGAAGAAATTCTTTGATGCTTGGATCAGCAACCATTAGATGTATTTTATTATTAGACAAGTGCCTAAATTTCTTCATAGATCTTATAGCTGAAAGGACATGTTTTTCAACAAAAGAAGACCTTGTTTTACACTCCTCCAAGCCTTCGCTGTAGAATGCTATTGGCTGCTCCAAACTTCATGATTCTGCTACATAAGAATCCCTAAAATGGTGTCCACATTAGCATACGTATACAGAATGAAATCTTTCGTAAAATCTGGATTTAAAAGCGTAGGAGCACTTGCTATGGCTTTCTTAAGATCTTCAAACCCTTTTACTCTCTCCTTGGACCAGCTGAAGTTCTGATTTTTCTTTAGCATCTCTGAAGTGGTTTAACTACAGTAACGAAATCTGAAATGCATCTCATTATAAAGTTAACTTTTTCAAAGAAACTTTGCAAAGCCTTTTTGTGCTTAGGCAAAGAGAGTGCAAGAATGGATTGAATCCTTTCAGAATCTATGTTTAAACCATGCTTTGAAACATGCCCAAGAAGCTTACCTTCATGAACTGAAAATACACACTTTTTGAGATTTAGAGATATCCCAAATTGCCTACACCTTTCAAAAACTTGCTTGAGATGAACCATGTGATTTTCTGTCTTCTTTGAAAACACTATTACATCATCCAAATAAACAAGCACAACCATGTTAATAAGGTCTTGGAAGGCCATATCCATGGCTCTCTGAAAGATTACTCTAGCATTAGACAAACCAAATGGCATCTTTCTGTATGCAAATGTCCCCCACTTAGTTGTGAAGGTTGTCTTGAATTGGTCCTCTTCTTTGACCAAAATCTGATTGTAACCACTATATCCATCCAACAAGGAAAACCTCTTTGACCCTGCAACAAGCTATAAAATTTGTTCCATTGATGGCAATGGATAGTGGTCTTTAAGTGAAGCCCTATTTAAATCACGAAAATCAACACACAAACGAATCTCACCATTCTTTTTCCGTACCGGAACAAGATTTGCCACCCAAATTGGGTGCTTGATTGGAAATATAATAGTTGATTCTATGAGCTTGTGAAGCTCAGCTCTCATCAAAGCTCAAGCTTTGGATTGATTGGCCTTTGTCTTTGTCTCACTGGTTTAGTTTCCTCCTTTAACTCAATGGTGTGTTGGGACAAACTTGAATGAAAACCTTTGAGATCACTATACTGCCATGCAAATATATCAGCAAAACTTGTGCATAAATCAATGAAAGCTTTCTTTTGTGGAGTGCATACCTTGCCCAGTTTCAAAATTTTACCAACTACAATCTCTACATTGGCATAGTGTTCTTCCTATGTTGACAAAGATGATTTCTCTTTCCTTAGCTTATCATCTCCACTGAAAATATTTTCAAGAGCAACCAATCCCTTGGGTAGCCTATTCGTTCTCAGTTGTACAATCTGATCACCATACTGTTGTAAGTGTTTTAACTGATTTTTTGAAGAAAACTTAGCCTCTTCTTGCAAAAATCTCACAATTTGATTGTCATTTTCAAACACTTGTCAATTTTCATGGTTATTCGAAACAAAAGGGCTTACAACTACCTTTATATGTGACTGAAAATTGTCATTTTTTACATCAGCTGGAATGTTAAATTGTGCCCCAATAGCAGCCAACCTATCAACATGTTTATTCCTATCTCTTGGTATTCCTTGAATATTAAAACCCTAAAAATCTTCATGTAAATCTCAAACTCTGTGTTTGTAAGATTTAAACAACAAATTCTTGCATACATTCAAACCTCTTACGTGGTTGACTACAAGTTCACTATCTCCAAACACTTGCAAACAATTGACTTTCATCTTCCTAGCCCACTGCAAACTGTGAACTAGTGCTTCATATTCAGCAACATTGTTTGAACAATCAAACTAAAATTTAATAGAGGAAAAATACCTTTGTTCTGTAGGAGAAATTAACATCATTCCAGCCTGATTCCATGATTATTTCTTGATCCATCAAAGTACAATTGCCACAAGCCTTCATTAGATTCTTCTTTGACCATGGCTAGAATTGGTGCATCGCCCTCATGAAGACAATACACACCAAGACCTTCCTCTTCAATCAACTTGTAGGGATCATGCTTATGCAAGGTAGACGTCCACTCATCAAGAAACAACTCTGGAACTCCATCCAAAGGTGAGTCCTTTTCTACATGACTAACTTGTAATATTTCATCTAAGATGATACAGTTAGTATTCACAACACTAGGCATATATGGCTCCATATGAAAATGTGCAATAGGCTCTGAATAAATTGTTATCTTTGTACCATACCTGGTTCTGAACAGCAAATAGGTCCAATTAGTTGATAAATATCCCCCAATTTTTAAGGTGAAATCTCTTGAAAGGCACATAGCGAAATAAGGAGGCAAGTCCACCACTACAACATCATGTTGAATAGTAACGTTAGGAGCTCTGAATGAATTGTTATCTTTGTACCATACCTGGTTTTGAACAGCAAATAGGTCCAATTAGTTGATAAATATCCCCCAATCTTTAAGGTGAAATCTCTTGAAAGGCACAGCGAAATAAGGAGGCAAATCCACCACTACAACATCATGTTGAATAGTAACGTTAAGACAAGCATGTAATGTCAATTTCAAATCTTTGATAATGCCTACCGTCTTTGCTGGTGAACTATCCAATTGCAATACTCCTTTAGTATTTGGCTCATAAACAAGGCCGAGCTTGTCTGCAATCTATTTAGACATTATTGTACTGCTAGCTCCACTATCCACCATACAATTATGAATCAAAGTATCACCCACTATCAAAGAAAGATAAAAAAGAGTTTTTTTTATTTTACCTCAATTTTGTCCACCTTTAACATCTTATCTCCTTGTTGTACATGTTGCTTAGTTGGCTGATCCGAATTTGTCAAGACAACACCTCTTTCTCAACCAATTTTAGAGACAATTCAAGAACTGAAAGTTATTGAATGAGTTTATCATTTTGCCCTGGAATTGAAAAAAAATCCCACATGCTAAAGTTGATGTTAGACTTCTTCATTTGATCTACAATACTGAACTAAGATGCACTAACCTTTGATTGCACTTTCTAAGACACTTGCTGCTCACGAATTAGAGATATTTGTTGCACTTTACTAACCTCTATATTCTGATTTTTTTGGGTTGTGAGGACAGCAAACTACTCTTTTGTACTTTTAACCACAATACTAGTACTCGAAGTATTTGCTACCGCTTGAGCTTCATCAACAACTCTTCTTTTAGTTCTCTGATAAGTTATAGATGCAACTTAACCACTTGAATCGTTAGTTTTAACATCCTGAGTAAAAGCAACATGATCATCTACCTGCCAATTTACATAACATTAGATTGCCCTTGAACTTGATGAGTCTCTCCTTGTGATGTCAACCCTGTATCTTGATATTGACCTCCTTGAAAAGAGAACTCTTCTTGTGTCATCTGTGGCATGGTGATATTCTGTGATACCAAGGCTTGGTTTTGAGCATCATTGAGATTTGAGGGCTGTCAACCTGAATCCTACACCAAATTATTTTGAAGTGGGGTTGGAACAATGGCTTTTGAAGTGGAAGGAGCATTCGGATCAAGAGCAACATATGGCTTAGTTGGAGTTATGGCTCCTTGTGCTTGATAAGGAGGTCCATTTTCTCTAAAACCCTAATAAAGAGGCATTTCATCTTTGAAAGACTGATAGGTGTTCTGATTTTGCTGTTGATAAAGCCTATTTAACTGAAATTGTTGCCTTTTGAGCTGTACTATTTCATTTCCAAAAGACTGTAGCGAACTTTTCAACTCTTCTATCTCACTAGCTTGACTAGTAGGGGCTGCAATAGCAACTTGAGGTGCTGGAATTGGAGCCAAAGATGGAATTTGAGGAACTTGAGGGGCTAGTATAGAACTTATTTATAGAAATATGGGCGTTGGAGGTCTTGAAAAAAGCTTACCAGCTTGTATCAAACTATTTTTAGCCTTAATTGCAACCTCATAAGCATCCGACAAAGTAGTACCACCTATTGACTGCATCATCACACTAATGTCGGAATTAAAAGCTTTCAAATAGTACAGAAATGCATATTGAGGGGATGGCCTAATCAACGCAGGTATCCTAGTCCATGTTTTTTGGAATCTGAGGTTAAAATCAAACATGACCTCATGAGGAGCCCTTGTTATGGTGGTCAATTGCTCAACCAAAGAGACATGATCAAATTTGTCCTCAAATTGCTTGACCAATGCTGCGCCCAATTCATCCCAGGTGGCAATGGAATTAAGTGGCAGATTTCTATACCATTGCAATGCTTTTCCTTTGAAGGAAGCAACCAACAATCTAACAGCAGCATTATTTTCAACATTATGGACTGAACAGAAATTAGCAACATCTTGGATATGCTCAATAGGGGTTGTTTGATTTTTTCCTGAAAAAAATAGAATGCTCTTGAAGGCAGATACTGGAATATCATCCAACTGGGCTAAATTTAGTGGACTTCCCCTATTGAATGGAGCAAACACTTGGTTTCTGATGGCCATTTGAATAGTAGAGATTGCAGTGTTTAGAACAATAGGATGAGGGGGAGGTAAATATTCTCTTTGAGGATATATATTTGTCCTTCTAGACCTTGCTCTTTTATAAGTTACAAATTCAAAAGAATACCTTTACTTGCTGATCTTGTGGTAACTTTTGGCATGAACGAATTACCTGAATGATGTTATGAACTTTGCAACTGAATGTAGATGAATATCTTTTGCTGCTGCGAAACCTCTTCAGATATGCAAAGAACTTTTTCGTGGTCCCACCGGGCGTGCCAAAAACTGTTGTCAACCTAGAGTTGCACCCTGAATCGAAGACGTGCTAAAATGGTTAATCCTCACTCCAGTTGAAACAATGGGATCTTCTCACGAGGGTGGATGCCTCAAGGACAAGAAAAACATCCAGAGAAGGTTGATCCCTGTAAGATGTATCTATGAAGATCTCAACTTCTACGCTACAAACTGCCTGGAAAAAAGGAGAGAAAGAACTTAAAAAGAAATCCTAGCTAAAACGGTGATACACCTAATTTGCTTGATCCACTCAAATCGAGCTTCTAAGAACACTGATTCAGATAAAGAAGAGTCAGAACTTCAACTCCAATTGATCAATACATATAAGTATTTAACAAAAAGGTTTAATCTAATCATCTAAGCTTGAGGGAAATGAAAAAATAACACTGATAAAAGGTACTAAACAACCACTAATATCCACTATAAACTCAGCAAAAGACGTTCAACTACAGAACGTGATTCGCATAAATGACCAACTAAAAACTAGGTACGAATTCATATTTGACAAAGAAGGAAAATCTCACTTAGGTAAATCTATAACAAAAGTACACTATACCAACTGCTGGAAATTAAAAAAACACAGTCCTCTTATTGATTCTGAAAAAAATTACAGCACAAACTTTGGCAAAAGTTTTCTTGCCAAAAGAGGTATGCTTTTTATAACGCTGAAAAAACATTAATATAGAAAAATACAATAGTCAAGAGGTGGCACTGAAAATAGAAGAGGAGACAACTCTTTCATTAGCCCAAGTCCAATTTGCATTGCACAAGCCTTCCAAATTTGTCTTTTCTAGGTCTTTTGTCTTGCATGAAGACTCCTTGGCGTTGAAATGGACAGTGGCTAATTTTGGAACGTTAAACTCTTTATCATGCAAAAATGGTACGCCCAGCTCCAAATATGGACTTCCTCTTGAGCTGTTTGAACGTTTGAAAGCATGAGATAAACAAGAGCATGCATGAAATCCACACCATGCTAAAATTAGAACTCCAATTGAAATGTTAGAAGCCGAGTTGGAACGTTTGAAAGCACGAGTTTGACCAAGAGATGAGCTTGACTTCAACAACCAGTCAACTGAAGCTTTGACCAGTCAACCAAAAATAGCCTTTGCTTGCATGGATTTTCCTTTTATTTTGGTCTCCCTATTCGTGTCTATTTTCTGTGGACTTCTATTTTGTGTCCCTTTTTGTTGACTTTACCTTGGTCTTTTTATTTCTTGCGGACTTTATGTTCTGCGGATTTTATCTCCATAGTCTTATCCTCTTCGGATCTTTCATTTCCTGCCCAACTCCTATTATTCCTTCGGAATTCTGTCTTGCCTTTGTTTTGTTTTTTAATTATTTCCTTTCGGAAATCCTGTTGGCTTCTCTTTCAGATTTTTCCTTTGTTGGCTGTATTTTTTCCTTCGGAACTTTATGCTCTGCCCCTTGAATTCTTTCGGAATTCTTTGTTTCCTACCCTTCTTGTGGACTCTTGTGTTATCTCCCATTGGCTTCAATTTCCCTCGGACTTTTTCCGTTGACTGGCTTTACCTTGGTCTTCCTTCGAAATTTTCGTTTTGGTCCATTTCCTCTTTGGAAGTCTGTCCGAAGGATTCCTTCGGGAAAATTGGCAGGGTGTAAATCCAAGACTAAGGCAGATAAACATAAGTCCGAAAGAATTCCAAAGAGTTCCTTCGGACTTTTTGTCCGAAGGACTCCTGAATTCTCTGTCTTCTTTATTCTCTCGGGCCTTTATTCTTTTCTGCAGAAAAAATGTCAATCTCCTTTGGATTTTCTGTGGTTGACAATTATTCCGAAGGAATCCTTCGGACTTTTGTCCAAAGGATTTCCTTCCCTAAATTTTCTTCGCTTTGTATTATTCCCTCGGATTTTTTGGTTTCGACTTTCCCGCAGACCAAAATTCCGCGGGATTTGTTCCTTCGCTTTCCAAAGAACAGCCCTTTGGGTTTTTTGGAGGGCACCCGGGTTTTTTGTAAAGTCCTTGAAAAATGCATTCTCTCGGATTTTTGTCCTTCTCTCGCCTTTTGGAAAACATGTCCAAGTCTTCTCTTACCCCTTTATTTTTGCGGAGAAAAAAGTCAAAAGCCCCTTTGATTTCCTTCAGACAAAAAGTCCGAAGGAAATCAACCTTGATAACTACCACTTAGAAATTCACTCGGACTTTTTCTTAAGACCTTTTGAAAAAACTTTTCTCCCGAACAAAAAAGTCCGAGGAAGATTGTCCTCTCATATCCCGAAAGAATTCGGGCTTGTAGGTCTTGGTTGTTGGTGACGTATAGCAAAGAGATAAACTTTCTGAACTTGCTGTAGGTGTCTTGCTTTCAAACGGACTGCATGCTCTATATGGTGGCTGTAGGTGTTTTGCCATTGGATTGTGCTAGATTGTCTAACATCGCTGTAGGTCTTCAGCATGACTGCACTTAATACCTTTGTTGTAGGTGCTCTTTGTTCATGCTTCTAAACCACTACTCACCGTGGCTGCATTTGATATTTTTACTGTGCACATATCACCTTATTCATGCCTTTAGACTATAGATTGACCAGCTGAAAAGGGAACTAGACGGTTGTAGGAAAGTTCCGAATAGTAGGGGTGACAATTTGGCCTGTGGGGCAAAATTGTCAACAGTAAGCATTTGCAATTGTACTCTTATTATGTTTTTGGCATAAGGTAACAAAGAACTTGATAGTAACATGCATACATTAGTTGGTATTTATGTCAGTTCAAGATTGAAATCAACTAGTGTTTGCACTTTGAAATCCTTTATAATTATAACCATTTATTGCAACTTGCAAACTCCAAAACAAGGACAAGAGAGGGAAAAAAATATTTAAAATCTAAAGTAATGGTTTCTGGTAAAAATTGTGTGAATTTTTTAAAAACCATCAATGTTTTGTATCACACTGCATGATCGATCATCAGGAAGAAATATGCTGATTAGATCTCTAAATTAAAAGGCTGTTTTTTCTAAAACAGAAAAACAAACAAGATCACCAAATGTTAAGTTTAAAACCTTGGATGATTGATACTAGCTGAGACCCATATAAAGTTTAAACCTATGTCTGACATGCACGGATAGGCATCATTCCCTATGTTATTGGACAAGCACCATCAAACATTGTAGATATGTCTGTCTCTCATGTTCTTTCATCTGTTATGGATAGATGGGTCTAAGACTCCTACCTTGACTAAGACTAGAAAACCTAACTTAGTGCTAAACAATAAATAGGCTTATGTTAACCCCCTTAACAGTGAAGAATAAACAATAAGAAATATAAAGGATACAGTTTGGTCAATCAAAGCCATCTTCTCACCCCCTTTCCCTTGGCTATCAACAGTAACTATAAAATAATGGTTATGATCAACAGAAATGGTATAGCAAAATTGCAAGGTGAGCTAATTTTAAAAAGATCCAGGAAAATTATTTTATGATGCCCAAGCAAATGAAGATTGTAATAACGATCATTTGCTCGAGTGTCAATTTATACTATACAGGTACAAGTTTTTTGCAATATCTCATTTGGAGTTTGGAAAACTACAAAGCATGATGTATTTTTTCTATGTTTAATTTTTTGAGGGAAGCAATAATAGTCAATAATTCTGGGTCAAATTGTGTTCTTGTTCTAGGTGGAGCTGATTGCAATCCGGGAAGAAAGGTAGTTTTGGGTATGCAGAAGGGAGGGGGGGAGTGTCAAGCTCCCCTATTAGGAATTTTCACCATGCGGTCACGGGTAGGAGTGTGGATCTGGCTCAAATGGATGTACGGACGACCACTGGAGATGATGGGAATAAGGTTATCCCAAGAACCAAAGATCAATCCGGCTTGTCTCAAAGCTATGGAAAATAGCCGTGTTTGAACTGGACATGGGCAAGCTTGAAAGTAATATTCATAGACTCTTATCCAGAGGTTTAATTTGTAATTTTTTGGGGGTGCAATTGTCATTAAAAGATCTGTATAAATGGGCTAGGAAAACCTATGGGGAGCATGAAATTAGCTCCTGCCCTAGGGGATATTTTATTATTACTTTTGCAAATGAAGCGGATTGAGACAAAATCTTTCAAGTAGGACTCTATTTCTTTCGAAATGCGGTGCTTTTCAGGAAGCACTGGCATATCTGTTTCAAACCTACAAAAGAAATGCCCTGAAACCTACAAAAGAAATGCCCTTGTGAATACTTGTTTGGATCGGTTTGTATGCCTTGCCGCATGAACTGTGGTCGGACTATGTCTTTCAGACTTTTAATAAATTACATGGGAAGCTTCATTAGTGTCAAAGGCAATGATTGGGAGAGGGGCTGCAAACTACGCACAAATCTGTGTAGAATTGGACCTGTCCCAACCCCTACCAAAGATCATAACGATCAAATTAGAAGAAATAGAATGGCTCCAACAGATCGATTATGAGTTCATTTCGTTTGGGTGCAGAACTATCATGGTCATGGGCATTGGGTAAGGGAATGTCCAGTGATGTCCCAGCACAATACCTAGTGTCTACCAAAGGTGACAAAGAAAGTGGATGTAGAGGGTTTCTAAAAGCCAAAAAAGAAACATATTGCAAAAACCAAGTGGATTAAGGTGGGAAGCTCCAGCAAGCAAATCCATTTTCCTTTGTAGGGGCATAGAGAGGAGGAAAAAATGATTAGTGGAGAGACAGAAGAAGATCAAGGGGCAACTGCTTCTAGCGAGGAGGAGTTGAAGGAAGATTGTGACTTCAAGGAGAATATTGAAGGGATAATGGAAGAGCCCCAAGAAAGGAAGAGTAACCTAGAGGTTGGTATGGAGAAGGCTCAGGATCAGGCCACAAAGGCGCCTCTCATATAAAGTGTGGACGAGAAATAAAATTAAGGAGAATGGGCAGAAGGTGGTACTTTGGTCAAAGGGCCCATTGATCAATATTCAAGTCACAAAAGAGTAGATACAAGGCCTGGCAAGTGAGGAAGAGATAGAACGAATATAAAGATCCAAAAAGAAACTATGGTGGAAGTACTCACTGGAACACAACCACTATTAAGGGAAGTGGTCGATAAGAGCAAAAAAAGTAAATCAAATCAATGAGGATCATTTCTTGGAGTATCAGGGGAATGAATTAAGGCCCCATCCAAAAGAAGAGTGTTAAAACGTGTTATTAATCAAGAGAATCCCGTCATTTTATTGTTGCGAGAGAAAAGGCTAACCAAGATCTAGTCAGAAAGATTTGGCAGGCCCTTGTGGAGCAACGCTAGAAGCAAGGGTGTGGAAGCAAGTTTAGGTGGGAAGACTTGAGTCTCTCTAGAATTATAATGAGGTTTCCAATGAAAGGTTCGAGTTTTCCATGGATTTGATCACCTGTGATGCCCAAAGCCTTAAATCCAACATAAATTTGAGCTTACAAATTTTTATGGGTGCAAGGAGCACAATCTCATAGAGGAATACCTGCACCACTTTCTAGAGAACGGTGGG
Organism: Torreya grandis; assembly: GCA_037957365.1. NCBI lineage: Eukaryota > Viridiplantae > Streptophyta > Pinopsida > Cupressales > Taxaceae > Torreya > Torreya grandis. The sequence continues at coordinate 563,185 of JARHVA010002484.1, read as the reverse complement.
ACATACTACGTGAAATGGCATATGGGGATGATTTCAATATGCACTTGGAGGCTTCTAATAAATGTGGGGGGGCACTGGTGTGCAAGCAAGATCTGAAGACTCTCCAAACTTTTGTCTGAGATGCAACTTTGGGAATTAGGTTCTGCTAAGATAACTTTACCTAGAGCAACAAAAGGAAGGAGTTTATTGCTGAACATTTGGACAATTTTTTGGTTCCAGGCCAGGTTAGGCCAAAATGTCATTATGAAATCTGAGGTGACGCAAGATGGAGGTTTAGATCATTGGCCAATGAGTCTTCTCATCGAGGAAGATTCTTTTCCAAGGAACTGCCTATTTAGGTTCAAGAAGATGGGGTTTGAGAACCCAGAGTTTGACGAGTCAGTGTATAGGTGGTCGTCAGAGGCCCCAAAGGTTCAGAGCTCTAGAACGTTTAGTCCGACTAAGAAGTTAAAGTTTCTCAAAAGGTAAGCCCAAGGAGTGGAACAAAAATATCTTCAAAAACAGTTTTGTTTGTAATACAAATATTGAAGATAGGGTCACGAGGATACAAGATGATATCCAACACTTTGTTCTAGATGTGAGGGGAAGAAAGTGGAGGAGAAGGTCATGGAACTCTTAGATGATATTACTACAAGATATCTTTTGGAGGGAGATGTCTAGGATCTTGTCGGTAAATGAGGGAGACACAAAGTTCTTTCCCATTTCTATTGTTAAGAGGAGACAAATAATAAGATTCTCAGTTTGGAGTCCCCATATGGCATGATCTTGAAGGATCAAGAGGAGATTGAGGCTCGGGTGGTTAAATTTTTTGAGGAATTGCTAATGAAGGATGCTATAGATAGAGATATGGCTTAGGAGTCAATGCTCCTCTCTTATATTTCAAACCTCATCTTCCAGAGACTGAATCTTGCTTTGACTAGCCCCGTAGAGGAGGAAGTGAAGAAAGTTGTGTTCAAGATGGATGGATATAAGGCTTCAAGTCCTTATGAGTTTCCTATTCTCTTCTTTCAAAGATTTTGGGAACCGGTGGAACAGGTGTTGACCAAAATTCTGTGGAAGAATCTAGGTATTCTCGTAAGAACCTCAAGCATATCAATGCAAACTTTATAGCACTTATCCCTAAAATCTTTGAGGCTAAGTCTCTTAATAATTTTAGATCTATTTCTTTATGTAACATTATAAGATTATTGATAAGGTTATGGCCAATAGGCTCAAGTCAGTTCTTCCTCATATTGTATCTCAAGAACAGGGAGGGTTTGTGAAGGGTAGGCAAATTGTGGACCAAATCTTTATCGTCCAAGAGATCATGCATCCCCTAAAGAACAATGGAAAGAAAGGCATTCTCTTTAAGCTTAATATATCTGAGGCTTATGATAAGGTTTGTTGGACCTTTCTCGGGAAAGTTTTGGAAAGATTGTTTTCTTTAATCATTGGATGGAATGGGTCAAGATTATATTCTACACCAAAATTTTCCATTCTTCTCAATGGCTCACCTACAGGGTTTCTCAAGTCTTTGAGTGGGCTTCGACAGGGGGATCCCATGTCTGCATATCTCTATATTATTCCTGCTCACGAACTAGGAAGAGCAATTAAAGAGGCAAGTGAGAGGAAAACACTGAACGGGATCAAAATATCAATGCCAGTGATGCAATTACCCAGTTGCAATTTGTGGACTACACCATGTTAGCAGTAAAGCCCTCCTTGAGGGAATGTAGAGTGTTGAAGGATATTCTTCGTAATTATGAGGTGGCTTTTAGTCAATAGATCAATAGAAGGAAATCTAGAGCTTTCTTTCTAAATATGAGGGAGAGTAAGCAATTTTACTTTTCCAAAATTTTGGGTTGTGAAGTGGCTCACCTCCCTAACTCTTATCTTGAAATACCTCTCTTTGTGGGAAATACTAGAGAAAATTTATGGCTTGGCTAGTTGATAGAATCAAGAAAAAGTTGAGAAATTGGAAAGGGAAAAGGCTTTCTTCAGCAGGGAGGATTACAGTGATTACGACAATCATTCAAGCTATTTCCAAATATTGGTTTTTGGTCTGGTAGGCTCCAAAGAAGATTCATAATGATATTAACATAATATTATACCCCTTTGTGTGGCAGGGAACAAATGAGCAGAGAAAGATCCTGCTAGTGGTTTGGAGGAAGGTTTGCCTCCCAAAAGACCTAGGGGGAACTAGCATTAGAAATAGTGAGATGGCCAATCAGCGCCTCAGTGGTAAGCTTGTCTAGAGAATCTATGGTGGAAGTAAGGCCAAATGGAGCACCATGATTTGTAAAAAATTCCAAGATAGTGAAAACCCTGAAAGGCTTTTTCCCACTATGTCCCTCCCTAAAGGCTTCACTGTGTGGAATAATATCTCACATGCCAGATCTCTTATTCAAAGGGCTCTCTTTTGGAAAATGGGTAATAGGGAAAAGGCTAATTTTTGGGAGGACAATTGGATTCAAGAGGACCCCATCGCTATGCAAGAAAAATTATAGGATGTTCAAAACATATCATCTCAAGTGTGGGGCGAGAAAGTCAAGAATATTGGGTCACCAGGAATGAGGGATATTGGAATGCAAGAATTTGGAAAGATATTGGGTGCTTCTCGAACAAACTTAATCCCTCCCTACACAGTTTCAGAGTGCCTTGGAGCGTCCACCCTGATACACTTCACTAGAATTTCAAGGGTCAAGGGGACCACTGTGTGGCTAATGGGCACAAACTTTTGGCAGATTTTGCTCCTTTAGATGTTAGGTTGGAAATTTGGAAGAAAGTGTCAAACTCTATCGTGCAGCCTAAAGCAAAAGTTTTTCTTTGGGTGGCAATGCACAGGGAGACTCTTACACCAAATGCGAGCTTTGTTTGGTCGAGGAAAGGGGTGATCAAATTCTTCTTAATTGTCCTTTTGCTAATAGAATTCAGATCAGTTTGATTAGCTCTTCTATGGTTAAATAGGCCCTTCCCAAGAACCTTGAGGACCATATTACAAGCTAGCACTTGAGATTTACATCAGTTTCATTAAAAGATCAGTGGGATGTTTCATTAAAAGATCACTTTGATTAGCTCTTCTATGGTTAAATAGGCCCTTCCCAAGAACCTTAAGGACCATATTACAAGCTAGCACTTGAGATTTACGTCAGTTTCATTAAAAGATCATGTGCTGGAAAATATGATTAGAAACAAATAGAAGAATTTTTCAAAATGAGAAAAAGACGATAGAGGAGGTTTTAGAGGATGTGGAAAGATCTCTGGAGGAATTTATGAGAGCTATAAAGCATAGGAAGCATAGTGACCAAGAGATGGGAATGAGGACAAGTGAAGGATGCCAATTTTCAAACACTAAGTATGGGAGTTCTTGGAGACACCAAAAAATGAAATATGTATATAAATATTTATATATTTAAATTTTTGAAAACATCAAATTCCAAATTCATAAACGTTGATCGCCACGAATTGCCTAAGTTTAGATGTCACTAATGCACCCGTAATTCCGGTGTCACAATTTAAAGTCTTATGCATTTAAAATAAAACAACCTTTGGATTTGGGTCAGCTCCCTTGTCCTTATACTACTTGAAAATGCTTGGAATGAAAAGGGTGATGAGAAAATACTAAAATACAAAAAGAAACAACAAGAGACGATGCACCAAGACTGAACCAAGCGCAGGAGGTGTGAGGCCCCATTTTTCATAGTGCTAGTTTTGTTGGACCTTTTTGCTATCGTACACATGTCCCATCATAACATGCTCCTTATGTTATAGAGACACGAGATGTTTATTATTTTATTATTATTGAGATAGTGGATCTTATGTTTTGGGTGATATTAGTTGCGTATTTGATTATTGTTCAGATAATGGTTATGGATAATTTCATTTGATTGTTGATATGCATGCTACATTATTCTTTTATTTGAACTAATACTTCTTTATCACATGATTTGGGATTACGAGCATATGATGTCAGCATGTGGTGATTACCTCATATGTATATTAAAATGTTGTGATGTGATTGTTTTATGTATGCAATTAGGTATTATTAGAAATCACCTAATATGTTTATATTTAGCAACTTCAACTATACCTAGGGTAGTGCAATTTGATGTGTGAAATGATGTGCAGGAGACATGGGAGGCCGAGCGAGGGAACTGGGACTACATTGAATATAAGTACACAATTGGTTTTAATTGAGTAGAGACTACATGACTCCCTTAGATTTAAATCTACCCTAAGTGTCATTGTTTAATCTAGTTATAAGTTTGAACCTCTATGGCCCTCCTAACACTATTCACACCCCTTGACACTAATCTTAACCCTTCTAGAAGACCTTAGAAGTCGCCTTAGCATTGTATTCATTCATAAAGTTAAATATTACATGGCCCCCTTGACCAAAACTCGAGTGAGAACTTGGAACCATGTTTACAAGTGGATGAAAAAGGGTTTTAGAGGTGGTTGTGTATGCATTTGAGACCCCTTGTGACCAAGGGATGGGTGAAAAGTTTTATGGAGTGTTGTTCAAGTCCTAGGACAGCCCATGTGCCCATTTATGGCATGGGGAAATGAGATCATAAATAAGCATGTACAAGTCTTACTTGCTCACTTTGGTGTGTAGGGAGAGTTAATGCTAAAGAAGACTTTTCGGAGAACGGCCAAGGAACAGGAAGTGACAAGTGTCACCTTCCCATTGGCCATTAGGTTGAAATGTTTTGGCTATAAGAGCATGGAAAGGCTTCCTTGGAGGAACTTTTTGCTCATTTTGAATTTGAGAGTGGAGAGCTTAAGAAAGGAGAGGAGGAGCTTAGAGAAGGAGGATGAAAGCTAGTTTCCTACATGTGTAGGAGGTTTCATTGTGTAGATCCAAGAGGTGGAGCCAAGGAAAGCATCCTTGCTACCTAGTTTTTTTCAAATTTATGGTTTTAAATAATTATCTTTATCTCTTCTCTTGTTTTAAGTTTTCAAGATGTGTAAGGCCATTTGGCTTACTCTCTTTCTTTGTTGCTTCCCATAGAATGTGCCTATGACCACCATGTGTATTTTATTGCCCATTTAGGCTTGGAGATGCAAAATCCCTCCATTTGTTAGTTGTTTTTACAGCCCTTTTTGAGATTTAAAATGGTAAAGTTATGTTTCCCAAACGGGCTTAAATTGTTTTCAAAGTTTGTACATCTATATGGAGGGTTTGGGCAAAGGAACGAAGTTCCAAGTCCTCCTAAAAAACTCCTACGCATGGGGTTTGAACAAAAAGAAACCATCGTGTTTCCAAGGTCCTCCTAAAATATCCCTAAACGGATATTTTAAAGAATTATGGATTTATCGAAATCCCTTGCTATAAAGAATAGAATTTTGAATTTTTATTTAAAACCCTTACAACTGAAAATCAAATGGTTGTATTTTACTGATAAAAACCTTGAAAATTTTTGAATTTTAATAAATAATTTCAGCCGTGAATAAATATTATAAAAAGTAATTTTTGTGGAATTTTAGATAAAGAAATATCAAAAAAATTATTTATTTTTCGAACTGAAAAAATTAGAAAATTACAACAGACTGTACCAGCATTAATATTGGCCTAAAAGTAGCGCAAATGATGGCATCACCCTTCCAAAGTGTGACTTCAGCCATAGGGATAGTGATGTCAGCCCTTGTGATGATGTTCCAATTGCATCAAATGATGCCCTAATTGTTGTAGATGATGCCCTAGCTGATATGGCGGTCTCAGAAATATCCAATGCTTCCCTGGGTATGCTGAAAATACAGAAATCCGATGGTTGATGCCCAATTGCAGCCCCTAAATAAAACCACCACAGAAAACTGGAGGGTTTTTGTTCTTTACCTTGAATCCACCACAGGGTTTTCGTCCTCTGATGCTGAAAGTTGAAGCAAACTGCTCAAAACCCCACAATTTGAAAAGATAAATGGCGAAATAGAATAATTTCCAAATGAGCCCAATGCCCTTCTTTTATAAACACTTTTGGAAAAATAAAATATTATTTTCTATTTTCTCCTTTTACCCAAAATATACTTCAAAGTGACTTAGGAACCTTTTAAAATAATATCACTTTGTACCCCATGCCTAGCGTCACTTAATAATATCACTTTAGGCCCCCTTTTAAAAACACTATATTGGACTTGAACTTTTACTAATAAAATAATATTAAGCTGCCCTTTTAATAAAGTCACTAGAACAACTTAAAATATTATTTTTATTGTTTTCTTAACTTATTCAAAAAAAGGGGCATTACGGTCCGTCCTTCCCAAAATTGCTTGTCCTCAAGCAATCTCTGAACCGTTTTGCAAATACCAGGATCCCAAACCAATCTTTTTGTCTCTTCCAGTCGTCCTTGTGCAGTAGTTAGCTTCTATTGAGCTTCTCTGATATAATGGGGAATTGGAAGCCCTCTACCCCATTATACTTCTCCAACAATCTCCATGAGCGAACGCATGATTGTTGAATCATGAATCAACTGTGATCTAGAGAGAATATTATCAAATTTGACACCCTCCATTATGTTTGCGGTGATTGATGTTGAAGTTGTGTTATTGATACCTCGGGATACTGCCTCTTTTTCCTTGAACTATGACCATGGCATGCTCAAAATTATGCTTATCACTTCTAGATTGTTGTCATAATAGTTACCTTGTGTTCCAAAGATTCTTACCACGACACCCCAAGCTGTACCTCTTGGCAAATAGCATGGATCAAATTGTATGTGGACTGTAAAATGATTGTAACAATCATAAGTTGCTTGAACTTTCTTTCTAAACAACAATGTGTAGGCTGGAATATTGAGAACAGCAGATCTAAGGTTGCAAACCGCATTCATGTTGGCCTTTGGTTCATGTTTACAAATTTGAGGATCTAAAGTTTACACGTGGAAAATTGGAATCTTCTAAGGGGTTGGGACACATGGACAGTTTACTAAGGCCTTTCCATAGAAAATCTTCTTCGCATACTCGAATATGTCTTGCACAGTTGATCTTTTTTGCAAGCAATTCAAAGGCAATGTCAGATTTGACATTCCTCTAGTTTTGCCTCCTGCTGCCATGTGGATTTGAGGAACATGCCATAAATATTACTTTATCAAGCACTAAGTGCTTTACCTTTTATAAGTTTGGGGCCCTCGATCCTTGGATGAAAAGATTCAGACAAAGATTAACCTCAAAGACAACTCCTTAGCGTTGTTAGAAATGACACCTCTGAGTTTCTTATGTCCATCGTGTCCCAAGGATCATAGATCTAGACCGTCGATGATTTGTTGACAACACAGAAAATGCAGTGGGGAAAGCCTCAAGTGTTTAATCCAAATACAAGGTTAAGGTAAAACCCACAATTTCAAGCCTCGAAGGCTTCTCTTGAAAAAATCTAAGGCAATTGCTTTGAAATAAAACCTTTGTAACCCAAAGCTTTCATAAGGTAGTGTTTTATACAATAAACATTGAACAATTAAATAAAATGAAGAAAGAAGAAAAATGCATAAATATTAAAACGTTTTAGCACACTTCATGTTTGAATTTGAAGTTTTAAGTTTAAAGATATAATTTTTATTTTTATTTTTTTAAGTTTTGACAAGAACAATGATATGTCTCCCACTTTATACTCTTTATTTCTGGCTGTGGAGAGCAATGAGATGAATGGAGTTGTTGTATGCTTTTCTAACTACTGCTTAATTCTGGCTGCAGTATACTTTATTACTAGTGGGATAAAATCTACGCGAAAGACAGAATTGGGAAAAGCTAATGGAGCTCGCCTTCCCTGTTTGTTGGCCTTTAGTGGTCAAACTTTCATCTTCTTTAATGCATTTTAGGCCATTGTGTGCCTCAAAGTATATTTTGGTTGTTGTCTTTGGCTCTGTGTACACTTCTTTGGAATTTAGTAATGTTATGAGTGGCCCCTCCTACCATAATTGTATAATTTGTTTTGGAAATAGAAGGCCACCAGAAATGTATATCGGTCATCTAACATTTTTTCTAATATGCTTGATTGGAATAGAACCCCTTAACTTATTAAAATAAATTGTCAATAAAAGGAAGGAGATGAGGATTTTTTAGGAAGCATGTTAGACTCCAAACAAAGCCTCCGAATCTTGGGGGATGTCTTTGTCCTTGTCACACATCTTTGAGACACATCCCCGTCCTTAAGATGTCATGACCCCTTTTTCAAATAAAGTAAAATAATAAAGTTTATATTTTTAAGTTGTCAAATGACTTTATTCATTAAAAAGAGACAACTTAATATTACTTTATTATTATAAATAAATAACTAAAAGTGACTTTCCAAATAAAGCAAGTCAACATCAAATTAGACAATGGAAAGTTAATTTTGGGGCTTTACCTTGAGAAAAATGGCAAGTGAACTTATAAAAAGGCGTTGGGGGGTCATTTCAAAATCATCTTTGCCATTATCTATTTTTACATTGAGGGTTTGAGCTATTGCTTCAACTTTTGCTTTTGAGGACGAAAACCCTCCAATCTTCAATGGTAACTTCATCCCAAAGTTACATTTGTGCATCCAATCAGAGATTTGCAGTTTTCAATTTAGTTTTATTAGCTAGGATACATTTTTGGCATCATTGTCAGGATTTCCACATTAAGCATCATCTACAACAGCTAAGACATCATTTCAAGGGCTAACATCGTCATCCCAAGGGATTACGTCACATTAAGGGCAATATTTTAGCGCTGACGTCACCCATAGTTGATTGTCACTTCTTTCAATCTGCAAGGCCATCATTTGGTTTATTCCATCCTCTGGGATGCCATAGGTCAAAAAATTGATGCATATATCCAGCTAGTATTTTTCTGATTTTTAGTGTTGAAAAATAAATAAATAAACCCTAATTTTAGTGTTTACAATATAGCTGTCATTATTTGCAACAAATCTATATTTTTCCTAGGCTTTAGAAATTATTTCCAGCATTTGTAATTTTTGTCATAAGAGTTTTACAATAAAAATCATTTTTATTAATTTTGTCCTAGGGTTCCCTGTGAATCCGGAATTATTTTAAAATGTCCATTTAAGGACATTACAGGGGTATCAGAGTAGTGATTTTGTCAACCTATGAATCATGAGGACAGTGCAAGAATCCATGTTAGAGATGTTGCAAGCTATGCAAGAATATCAGAAAGATCTAAAGGCATGGATAGAAATAAAGATGGAAAGACCAAAATCTGAGCCTCAAAATCTACAGAGGAAAAAAAGAAATTCAACATGCAAGTCAAAGGTAAGAGATCTTATCTAAAAAGGAACCAGAGAATATGTTTGAAAAGAAACTAACCACATTGCAGACAAGTGCAGAGGACGTAATGAGGACCCAAAAAAGGTGTGATGAATGGCTAAGAAGAGCTAGGGAAGCTAAGTTGATAGCCACTCAAGCAAAACAATGCCTACAAAAAATTAAGGGAAAAAATTCTCCAATTGTAATGGTGGACCATGAAGAAAAATCAGATTTGCAAAAATTTAGAGGATTTTTTGGTTAATACCAAATTTTTAGGTCTTCAATATAGAAGAGTTGATGCAAATTTATTTAAAGTATTGAAAGAAGAAGATAAGCTTTTAGATCATTCTTATGACAGCTCAGAATATGAAAGGAATGTTTCAAATCAAGAAGTTTATGAGGTTGAGTTCCAGCTCAAAAAATGAAAGGAATGTTTCAAATAAAGAAGTTTATGAGGTTGAGTTCTAGGACGACCTTGTTGAGAGGCATGCACATGAGAAAATGGCCTCATTGAATACTAATGTTGGTTTTCAGCTTGCTGGAATTTTTAGATCAGTGGCTAATGATAAGCAATTTAATTATCTTCATGATTATAGCAAGAAGCATGAAAGTGTTGATTTTAGCGGAAGTTTGTGGCACGACTCTTGTTATCATGGGAAGTACCAAGGGATTGGTGAAAAGATGAAGGGTAGAAAATGGAAAGAGTATCTTTTCTCTCAAATCCAAGATCATTTATATATGACCATGTGGGATCCTGGTGTTGTAAACAAAGAGCTACAAAAAGAAGATATGGAGAAACAAATGAAGGCTGAAATGTTTGATGGCTTTAATATCATAGTTGCAAATAGATTCACCATTCTTGCACCTGGATAAGTAGACAATATAACCATGGGTGAAAATAAGGTATGGAATGAATTTTATGTTATGAGAACTAACATGGTTATAGAGATAGAAGGTTTGCATTCCATTCGCGAGTTAGTACATAATCATAAAGTTAAGGAGATAAAGTTTACATCTAAATGAAAAGATGTAGTGCTTGGAAGTATATCTGATGAATCATTAAGAGTAGTCATAGCTAAAGGGACTTCTCAAAAAGGACAAGTTGCTTGGGCAACAAATTGCTTTGTGGTGGAGAGCATGCAAACTATTTCATCCTTTGGTAAGCAACATAATCTTTATATTGATATTCAAATGCTTCCAAAACAACATGGTATGGTGTTCAATAATATGTCTCTAGGATAGTTATCAGATAGAGGTTTCCAACATGCCATAGAGTTGAAAATTGGTTGTAAGCATGCCATTATTACTCCTCGTTTCTCAAGGACTGATTTGAGATCAAACCACCATTAGATCTTTGTTTGTAAGGGAGGTGTGCACAAGACAACTTTTAGATGCCTTACTATAAACATTGAGTTCTTAATCAGGGCATTCAATTTGACTAATGCTCCTACTACGTTCTAATTCATGGTGAATTGGGTATTCAGTGGTCAGCTGAGATTGTTTTGATAAATTTTTATGATATTTTGATTTGTATCAAAGCATAGGAGGATCATATGAGACACCTAGATTTGATTATTGGGATTCTAGAGAAACAGGTTCTATCTGCAAAAAATTTTAAGTGTGAGTTTGGTGTCACAAATATTTTATACTTGGGCCATGTCATTATTGCTCAAGGCAGGCAGGGGGATCAAAAGAGGATTCAAATTTTTCTAGTTTGGACACCTCCCTACCACGCTAACTCTATTGAGCAGATTCTCTAGTTTATGCAGCTATGATAAATGGTTTTTTAAGGGATCTTCAAATATAGCAGCACCCTTAACCAACGTGACAAAGAAATGAGCTTTTGCATCGATGGATAGAATACCAGATGTTTTTGATAAGCTTAAGAGGGTAATCATCATGTCTTGTATTTTCCATTTCAAATTTCTCACAACCATTTGTGGTAGAATGTGATATTTCAGGAGAAGGTATTGAGGCCCTATTAATCCAAAAGAGGGACTCCATTAAGATGGAGAGCATGAAGTTGAAAGATTCAAAAAATAGTTTTTCTATTTATGACAAGGAAATTCTTGCCATCAAGCATGTTTTGGTAGAATTCAGACATCGCTTGGTTTATGGTAGATGTGTGGTTGAGACAGATTGCCATGGCTTGAAGTTCTTCTTGAATCAACATGATTTGAATGATGAACCACAAAGGTGAAAAATCCAAGACTATGATGTTGATATACAAAGGAAAAAGCATGTAGTTGTTGATGTCTTTTCTAGAATCGTTGTTATTTGTTCTATTTTTGTCATTTATGGTGATTGGAAGATTTCAATCATGGTAGATTATGCCAAGAATACATTTGTTGCTAACATTTTACATGGAAATGTGAAGGATGAAAAATATGTGTTAGCAAATGGTCTCATTTTGAACAAGGATAGAATCTTTACAATACTTGAATCTATGATAAAACAGAAGATTTTGAAACCTTTGCATGATACACCAATTGTGGGACACTTTACATCCTACAATATTTGTAGAAATATAAGAAACAGATTCTCATTGTGGAGCTTTAAGGAGGAGGATCTCAAACACATCAGGGAGTACATCACCTACCAGCAAAATGAAGTAGAACATGTATTCCCAGTAAGTTGGTTGCAGCCATTGTTTATTCCCCATCAAGATTGGAAAAGTATGTTCATGGACTTCATCACAAGTCTTGCCAAGGTACATAATAGAGACTGCATTTATGTTGTTGTAAAAAGGTTAAATGAGTAATCATACTTCTTTGCCATTTATCTCAAATTCAAAGCACATCATATGGAAGAAGTATATCCTTTCACTCAAAGTTGTCCACTCATAAGAGTCTGGGATCTGGGAGATATCTCGAGACCTATCAAGAGTAGTAATAGCCAATTACGGTTATATGGCAAAGGAAACAAACCAAGGGCTGCCATTATCAGATTTTCTAGCCTTTTAGGACTGCTGTCATCACAAATTCCAGTTGTTGCACTATATCAATTAAAGCCCTACAGGTGTTTTCAGTCACAAAATTGTTGATTTTTTAGGGTCTCAACAGAGATATGTTGATTATTATCATTATGAGAAGATCTTCAGTCATTGATTGTTTATTTCCAGCCTCTAAATTGTTGATAGCGTAGTTACCATGTTCGAAAAATTCGGTTTGTTCGGAAGGGGGAAAAAGTTCGGAAGTTTGGAATTTTGAAAAAAGTTCGGTTCGGTAAGTTCGGAAGTTCGGAATTATATATATATATATGCAAAATATTTCAATCTACTAAGGAATGAACATTAATTTAACATTTGCAAAAATGAGAAATGCATAAGAATTTCAAACTTGAATTACATTAAAAGATAGCAAAATATTCATAGTTTAGAGCCTACGTTCAAAATTGATATAGAACTTAAGTTTCAAACATTTGCAACATCAAACCCAGCTTCAAAATCAAAACTAGCACTAGCACTAGCACCATCATTCATTCATTCATTCATTACTTCAAAGACAAAATGTACATTCAAATCTAGAATAAATCATCTCGATTGCCCACAAAATCATGAATGCCACTCCCATTATTTTTCAAATTTATCATTTACTGACACTTTCTCTCACAAGGGCTCATCGGTGCATTGAATCTCACAGAGTGCATGCCTTAAGGGGTGCACTGGGAATGGGGTGGGATCGGCTTGTGGCACTTTGCGAGAGATATTTTCATACTATTCTATCACGCATACATCCCTTCATGCAGCCTTCATACCTCCTATGATGTCTCCTTGAAATCTTGAAACCCTGAAATATGGCTAAGTTTGAAACCCTGAAACCCTAGAATCTGACTTACTCTGAAATATGATAGGATCCTCCAAAACCTAGAATTTGCATTATAGCTCCTAGCGGTTTGAAACCCCTCTCAAACATCCTGAATGTATATAAATAAAATATAACTTAAAGTATAAGAAACTTGTTTATTTTATTTATATACTGTTGAGTTCGGACTAAATTTACATTTTGGGTTTTTTAATTTTTTTTTTTTTAATCAAAAAAAAAGTTATTCGGTCGAACTTGACTGCACAAATCCGGTCCATGCAATTTGTTCGGTTCGAACCGAACATGACCCATGTTCAGTCGAACATGGTAACTATGGTTGATAGTGATAATTTATGCAAATGATTTTCAGCATTGTTGCTGTTATATTATTTTCACACTACTAATTTGCAAAATTTCAGACTTTGAACTATTGTTAGCAGTCAAATACAGCTTCAGGTTTGCAGGATTTGAAAAACTTTCCTTACACTGCTGTTTGTGAAGGATTTCAGGCATGGGATCTGTTGGAAACAATCTTGCCCATTTCCATTATGTTTCATAATCCAAGGGAGGATCCAGACTTTTCAATTCATAAGTATATCAGAATGGCGCAACAGAGACTAACTACATCATAAAAAAGTAATAGTAACTTGTTATGTTTGCATCCTCATGATCCATTGTTTGTAGTCAAAGGTCAAGAAGATAGTTAACTAAATAGATCAACATATAATGCTGCACATTTTTGTGGCCATCATGGGGGGACCAATTTCATGATAATTCACAATCAAACAACTTGGTGAGGCAGAGTTTATTTAGAACGTGGAATTGCAAATGCCCAAAGATGAATTGGGTTCCAGGCATTACAGAGATAGGCATTTGGGGAAAGTCTAAATGATGGGGCTTGCAATTGCTTGGGACAAGCAATTTTTGGGAATGACGGACTATCATGACCCTTTTTTCAAATAAAATAAAAATAATAAAATTTATATTTTTAAGTTGTCAAGTGACTTAATTTTTATTAAAAAGTGACAACTTCATATTATTTTATTATTATAAATTAAAAAATAAAAGTGACTTTCCAAATAAAACAAGCCAACATCAAATTAGAAGATGGAAAGTTACTTTTGGGACTTTTCCTTGAAAAAAGTGTAAAGAGAACTTATAAAAAGGCGTTGGGGGGTCATTTGGAAATCATCTTTTGCCATTATATATTTTTACATTGAGAGTTTGAGCTGTGAAATGTCCCTTTTAGAGCATAATTAGAACAATTTGGGTTTTCCAACAAACCCTAACATAAACACATGCAATTTCTAATTCAAACTTTAGGCAAATAAAATTCAAAATTTTGTAGATGCCAATTTTAAGGCACAAATACAATATTTCATTCACCAAAATACTTGGTAAAAATTAGAAACATCACAACTGAATATAGTACCTTCAAATCTCATTTTTCTGAATTAAATATATGACTAAAAACTGAAATTATGAATGATCAAATTCCACAAACCCTCATCAAATCTATCCTAACAACAAATTTAATTCTTCCAAGAGGTTTGCTACCCTATAGAAGGTCTCCAAAGGGTTCGCTGCCCTCACAAAGGTCTGCAATGTGGTTCATTGCCATAGAAAAGGGCCTCCAACAACGACGTCCCACTCACAAACCCTTCCAATTGTTGTGCTCCCCACAAAAGCTACCCTAGAAGTCTGAAACTGCCAATATTTACTCAATGTAACCTTTGAAATAGAGTTAGCCCGCTAAAGATTAAGGGTTTTTGTCCTTACTTCAGTGTTTCAATGAAGGGTTTCGTCTCTAATGGATGCAAGTCAAGCAAAATGTGCTCAAACTTATGATTTCAATTGATAAAAATGACATGATCCTCAACAATGAACCTCATTCCCCTTTTTATATCATTTCCCTCTAAAGACCCTCCAAAAGAAGTGGACCAAAAGAGGTGTGTTCCACTTGGAGGGAATATTTGAACATTTTAAAAAGCATATGCCTTATAATTTCACTTAAGAGCTAAACTAGCCTATGACCAAAAAGCCCCCCTCTAAAGTCAAAATTAGTAAAAATTTACTAAAAAGTACCTTTTTACAACTTGAAAAAGAGAACCAAAGTTTTCTTTTTGATTTTTTCTTCTTCCCTTAGCCTATGGAAAACAAAAAGGAATCAAGCTAAGGGTCTTCAATTGCTCATATTTAAAAAGGGAACATTAAGATCCTCCCCTCTAGAAATCGCTTGTCCTCAAGCAATTGCAAGTTTGGATGCTGCAAAATGGCTACCCCTTCGCAAGTAGCATCCTCAAGAGGAAAATCCTTCCAACAAACCAAGTATTCCATGATGCTTCGGTTCCTAAGCTTCCTTTCCTGAACCTCTATGATATTATCCGAAACCAAAATCAACTTGCTTTCATCATCAAGTGGCGGCAAATCAATAGAAGGGGTGATATGTTGCCCAAGTGCCTTTTTGAGGCATGAAACATGAAATACATTGTGAATCCAACTACCTTCGGGCAGCTCTAGCTCATAAACAACTTCTCCAACCCTCCTTAGAACTTTGTAAGGACCATAAAAACGGGGTTTAAGCCTTTCCACTCCACTTTGCTTGAAGGAAGATTGTCTATATGACTGCAATCTCAGAAATACCAAGTCACCTACCTCAAAAGTTCTCTCTATCCGATGCTGGTCCACATACAATTTATGTCGGTTTTGAGCATGCTGAAGATTCTTTTTGAGCTGCTCCAAAATTTCAAGGCTCTGTTGTACCAAATCCATAGTCTCGAGTACTCTACTATCGGTTAAAATCAGGTCTACAAAAGAGAATACATCATACCCATACAAAACCTTCAAAGGTGACATACCAATTGACATATGGTATGATGTATTGTAGCAATACTCAGCCATGTACAGCCATCTATTCCATGCTGATTGTTGCCCTGAAACATAGTTTTGGAGGTATCCTTCCACCCATTTGTTCACTAGTTCAATGTGCCCATCGGTTTATAGGTGGTAGCTAGTATTGGCAGACAACTTTGTGTCCACCAAACGAGAAGAGTTCTTGCCAAAAAAGGTTCATGAATCTACTATCTCTGTCACTTACAATGTTCCTAGACAACCCATGAAGTTTAACTACTTTGAAACAAAATCAGCCACTATGGGAACATTATACTTGATTGGAAGTGCAAAAGACCAACTAGAAAAGTGTGTTCACCCTTGTTTTGTTGGCAAACAATCACTCCCAAATGTATTGAAGAATCTCCCCTTTGAGGCCCTTCCAAAAGAACCTCTCCCTCACTTGTATGTTTTGAGGTACCCTGGATGACCAGCCATTGTAGTATCATGTACAGCCTTCATTATTTGTTGTTTCAGCTTGGATTTAGGGGTTAAAAAAACCCTATTTTTGTATAAAATCAAACCATCAACCACCTTGTACCTTTCACCAACTTTACCTTTCATGGCAACTGTAGTAAATCCATCTTTTGTATACTCAATTGTGATTACAGCCTTCCAATCCGCTGTAATTTCACTCATAGAACATAAAACGGACTTCCTAAACAATGCATCAACAACTACATTGTTTTTCTCCTTGACATATTCAATATCAAAATTATAAGATTGCAATTTACTCACCCATTTTTGTTGGCTATCACTCAAATCAATTTGGCTGAGAAAATACTTTAAGCTATTGTAGTCCGTTTTCACCACAAAACAAATATTGTCTGAATTTTGTCAAAGCATGCATGATGGCCAGCATTTCTTTGTCAAGATGGAGAATCTACACTCCACTTCCTTGAGTTTTCTACTTTCAAAAGCAATAGAATGTCCTTTTTGTATTAGGACAACCCCTATACTTTCCCCGAAAGCATCACATTCCAAGACAAATGGAATGGTGAAATCTGGAATGAGTACTGGGCAAGTACTCATCACCTTTTTGAACTTTTCAAAGGCCTCCATGGCTGTTTTTGACTAGCTGAAAGCTTCTTTTTTTTTCAAATCCAATAGTGGGACAGCAAGCTGTGAAAACCCCTTCACAAACCGCCTATAGTAGCTACACAAACTAGTAAATCCCCTCAAATGTGTCATATTAGTGGGGGGTGGCCAATTTATAATGGCTTGTATCTTTTGTTGGTCCACATGGACCCCTTGGGCATTGATTATGTGCCCCAACTACAAAATTTCAGAAACTCCAAAGTCACATTTGGATGCCTTGGCAAAGAGTGCTTGTTGTTCCAAAACTCCCAACACTATGTCCAAGTGTTGTAGATCTTCGTCCCATGTTTTACTACAGATGAATATCATTAAACAAAACCAACATAAATTTTCTCGAGTATTGTC
Organism: Torreya grandis; assembly: GCA_037957365.1. Lineage (NCBI taxonomy): Eukaryota > Viridiplantae > Streptophyta > Pinopsida > Cupressales > Taxaceae > Torreya > Torreya grandis. The sequence continues at coordinate 545,850 of JARHVA010002484.1, read as the reverse complement.
TAAAAAAAAGTTTTAATGCATGATTGAAAAGTGGCGGGTGCATTGGTTAAACAAAGAGGCATTACCAAAAACTCAGTGTCCAAAGTGACATCTAAAAGTGCTTTTCTACACATCCTCCTCCCTTACCCGGATTTGATAGTACCCGGTCTTCAAATCAATCTTGGAGAAGTAAATTGCCCCATGAAGCTCATCAATCAACTCATAAATTCTAAGTATGGGATACCTATTCTTGATAGTTTTCTTGTTCAATATGCAATAGTCTATGCACATATTCATTGTCCCATCCTTCTTCACAAGCACAACCAAAGAAGCACATACTACGTCTTATGTGACCTATCTCCAAAAGCTCTTTGATAGCTTTTTCAATTTCTTCTTTGTAGGCCCTTGGGTGGCAGTACGGTGTAGTAACTATCGCTTTGGTGCCCCGGTTCCAATTCAATGATGTGTTTAAAACCCCTATCCAGGGGTAGCCCATGAGGGATACTACCAAACCCCTTTGCATGCCTATCAAGGATGGGTTGACTAGCCTTGTGTTGATGTTGTTGTCCCAAATCAGAATTTGTAGCAATTACAAAACATTCGGCTGCCCAAGCAATCAGACCTCTATGAAAAGCTTTTTCCATCCTCTTTGAAGTAACCACCATGGGTGCTCCATTGCTCAAACCGTGTTGCACTACTTCCTTACCAGTTGCCCTAAATTTTAGTTCCATTGTTTGATAATTTTGAGTAAATTCCCCAAGTGAGTGCAGCCATTGTACTCCAAGAACTAAATCGGTTTCTTCTATGCCGACTACATAGAAATCATCTTCAAGTTTATGCTTACCCATTGTGATGTTTAACCTTGGAATCTTCTTGGTGCCAGGGATGGTGAAGCCATCCGCCATGATCACATTAAAACCTCTAAAATCAGTAGTTTGTAGCCTACATTTTGCTGCCAATCCCTCATCAATAAAGTTGTGAGTGGCCCCACTATCAATTGTTGAGATGTCATTGATGTCAAAGGACTTGTTATTCAATAAAGAATATGGTCATTGATGTCAAGGAAATTCTACAAGCAACTACGGACTATATCAGATTTGTTACGGATTGCATCAGGTTAGCTACGGATTGCATCAGGGTAGCTACGAACTACATCAGGTTTGCTACGAACTGCATCAAATTTGCTACGGACTGCATCAAGCTTGCTACAAACTGCATGAGAGGTGCTACGGACTATATCAAAGTTGCTACGAACTGCATCAAGACTACTACAAACTTCATCAGGGTGACACTAAATGTATTATAATAATTGTTTGGTCTATCACAGCTTTGTTTTACTCAGGACGACCTATGGAGTGAACTTTTATATAAGCTAATGTGAATTATGTTTTCAAAAAAGAATAAATCATTAGACAGCCAACTATAGATTTTTTGTTTGGCCAACTTTCAAGAGGTTGTTGATCAACGTCTTGTATGTAAGCAAGATCAAATTGTCTTTTTGAGGAAAGTGATATAGAAAATGAATATTCACTGAGGAGCAGAGCAGAGGTATGTTGAGGAACGGATAGCCAAAGAGACGTGAATATCATCGAATGACTCAGGGAGATTAACCCTAGAGTATATAGAATGTGCTAAAAGAGATGAGTAGAGAAGGCAGAGGACAAAATCTTTGAAAATAAAAAGCAAAGAAAGAGAGCCTAATGTGTTTGAAATTGATAAGCAGAAAAACAACATAATGAATATGTGATCGATAAACAGAGAGCGCGGAATTGTACCATCATTTGTTGAAAGAAGCAACTAAGAAAGGTGGATGATTTGAAGCAGTTGAGTTGTTGCTTGGCAAAGGGGGTTGAAGCCTCCTGTAGATTGGTGTCTACAAATCAAGGAGTTGGTGTTTCTTAGCAAGTGGGTGCTTGCTGAATTTTTTTGTCAAGTTGGTGCTTGACTATTTGAGGTTGGTGCCTCAAGCTAAGTTGGTGCTCAGCAATCTTGTTAACTCGTTGCATATCTGATTTAGGACATGTAGTCCATGCAGTGATCACTGTGGATTTTCTTCCCTTTAAGGGTTTCCCACCTATATCATGTGTTATACGTCTTTATGTTCTTTGTTGTGGTTTGATTGCTCTATGAATTTTGTATTGATGCTTGACTAACAAACCAAAATATTAGAATAAATTTTTAAGAGCTCACTAATTCACCCCCCGTCTCAGTGGTTGTGCTTCCAACTATTGATATCAGAGCAGGTTCTTCAAGATCAAGCTTGACAACTGGATGGTAGATCCTAAGAAGCACAATGTCTATTCATCAAGTACAAGAAGGGTTTTCAACAAACAAAGCCATTTTGTTCACTGGAACCAATTATGCCTTTTAGAGCATTAGAATCAAGACCTGTTTGATGGCTCTCGGGTTTGACATTTGGCAGTCAGTTGTAGATGGGTATACTATCCCTCAAACTCCTCCAACTTACGTTCAAGGAAAGAAAGCAAGTGAGAATAATTTAAAGGCTATGAATGATATATTGTGTGGATTAGCAGAATCTGAGTTTGTCAAGGTGATGCAATGTGAATCAAATAAGGCAATTTGAGACAAGTTACAGCGCATCTATGAAGGTGACACCAAGGTAAAATTGGCAAAGCTTCAAATCTATAAAAGACAGTTTGAAGGTCTAAAGATGAAGGAAGAAGAGAATATTACAGCGTATCTTCTTAGAATTGATGAAGTAGTCAACATAATCAGAGGTCTTGTAGAAAAGGTTAATGAGTCAACTGTTGTTCAAAAGGTTCTAAGATCCTTGACCCCAAGATTTGACTCAAAGGTGTCAGTAGTTGAAGTAAAAGACTTAGACAAGTTACAAATGGATGAGCTTCATGGAATACTTACTACCTATAAGATGAGGACTGATGATGGAAGATCTTCCAAAAGGGAAGCAACATTCAAAGTTGCAAAGAAAACACAACTCAAAAAGTTTGAAATTAACTGTGACACTAATGTTGATGAAGACAAAGCTGAAGCTTTATTTGTGAGGAAATTGAGAAAAAGTTCAGGTAGGTACAAAGGCATACTACCATTCAAATGTTTCAATTGTGGCAGGATTGGTCATTTTGCTGCCAAGTGTCCTCAAAAAGAAAAACATGATCATGATGAAGAATATTGTGAAGAGAATAAGAAGTCTGACAAGTATGAAAAGAGCAAGAAAAATTTCAAGCACGATAACTATAATAAAAAATTCTTTAATAACAAAAAGAGTCTATAATCTAAAAAAAAAGCAACTCTTCTGAAGTCAGTGATAAAAATATCTCAGATAGTGATGACTACAGTTCAGACCATAGAAGTGATGATGCTTTGTTCATGGCCATTGAAGTTGAAGATGGGAATAGTTCAAAAGAACAAATCTTCATAGATGATGAAGTGGATAAAGAAGAAGCTGAGCTTGATCTTGAGGCAGAACTTATCAGTGCTTTGAATGAATTGAGGAGTCAAAGAAAGAAAAACCAAAAATTGAAGTCACTAGTCAAAAATCATGAAGAACAAATATGTATCTTGGAAACTAAGATAACTAAGAGTGCCAAGGAAGTTGAGGAGGTCATCAACAATCTCAAGACTCAGTTGGAAGATGCAAATGCAAGTCTGAAGTCCAAAGAAGTAGAGTGCAACGAGTACTAATCTGAGATAGGTTCATTGAATTCAAATTTGGAACAGATCATAGTCAAATTGAAAAATTGTCAAAAATTTGAAAAAAGCAATGGAATTATTGATGACATATTAAATAGTCAAAAGTCACATCTCATCAAAACAGGGCTTGGATACACGGATGCCCAGAAGAGAAGGAAGAGTAGAATATTAGTAAGCCAAAGACATATGTTGATGCTCTCAAGAAATCTAAGATTGTGAATGACAGTCAGAGGTCAAAACAGGTCGAGAAGATTATCGCTCCCCTCAGAGATAACAAAAGAGTCAATATGCCTTTTAAAAAGCTTCAGAGATCATTTCCTATCAGGGAATTGAATGCAATAAGGTACATGAATTTCTTCTATGGATATTGTTTTTCTTGTAATAGGTTTGGACATAGAGTTATAGATTGTAGATCAAATGCTAGAAACAATCATGCATGGAGAAGTGATATGAATAGTCATGGATTTCCAAAAAGATTATCAAATTCATTTGTCCAAGTTTCAGGTATCAATAGAAACAGTGTGCTTTGTTACAATTATAATAGAATTGAACATATTGCAAGATTCTGTAGATTGGGTTATGTAAAACCGCCTAGTCAAAACAGGAAGGTGTATGTTCAAATTGATAAGTGAGAACCTTTGAAAACACTGAAAAAGGAGCAAGAAAATGATGGTCCAAAGGAAGAATCCATGTTAGCACACGCTGCTTTTCACATTCAAGATGAGAGTTTGAAATGGTACATTGACAGTGGTTGTTCACGTCATATGACAGGTGACAAGAATAAATTTATAACTCTGAAGACTACTGAAGGTACAGTCAAGTTTGGAGACAATACAACAATGAATATTATTGGCAAGGAAATATTATGTCTTGACAATGGGAAAACTAAAATTGAGAATGCGTTACATGTAAAAGGACTGAAGCATAATTTCTTGAGTGTTAGTCAAATGTGCAATCAAATATATACTCTGACTTTTCATGCTAAAGATGTGAAATAAGAAAAGCAATTTCAGGAAGATTGGTAGCAGATGCTAACAAGACTACAAATAATTTGTGTTGAATAAGATCAAGAAGGACAGGGGTTTTATGAGTCAAGTGGATGAGAGCTAGATTTGGCACAGAAGAATGAGACATAAACTTTGACAAAATAGTAAAAATAAGTACTAAAAAATCATTTAGGAACATGCCTAAAATCACTAAGCCTGCAAACACCCTATGTAAGGCATGCCAACATAAAAAACACACAAAAAGGTTCAAGACAAAAGAATATTCAACTACAAATCCGTTAGAGTTGATTCATACAGATCTATGTGGTCCAACTAGAACTCAAAGTATTCAAGGTGAAAGATACTTCATGCTTCTTATTGATGATTACACTAGAATGACATGGGTTGTTTTTTTTAAGAAGAAATCTGAGGCTCTAGATAAGTTCAAGGCGTTCAAGGTTCCAGTTGAGAATGAGATGGACTTAAAAATCAAATGTCTAAGATCTAATAGAGAAGAATTCTAGTCAAATGAGTTTGATGACTTTTGTAAGGAACATGGAATCAAGAGACAGTTTTCAACTGCAAAGACACCACATCATATTGGTGTGGTAGAAAGGAAGAACAAGGTTGCTCAGGAAATGGCTAGGACAATGTTAAATGAGTCCAGATTGTCTAATAGATTTTGGAGAGGTGTTGTAAACACAGTAGTACACATTCTAAACAAAGGTCAAATCAAAATAAACAGCAATAAGCCCCCTATGAACTGTGGAAAGGCATACCAACTTTAGTAAAACATTTTTGAGTGTTTGAAAGCATGTGTTTCATCAAAAGAGATGAAGAGGATCTAGAAAATTTAATTCAAGCGTTGATGAAGGCATCTTCCTTGGATATTCTTCAATTAGTTCTGCATATAGATGCTACAACAAGAGACTGCAGAAGATTGTGGACAGTACACAAGTGAGAGTGGATGAAACCAGATCTAAAAAGGTTAGCACACCACCAAGAGTTTATGCAAAGGAGCTTGCCCTCAAAGAAGAAAGAACATCAGAAGAAGTAGCTGAAGAACGTCAAGCAAAAGAACGAGAAGATACAAGGGCACCTTGCATATTCGTTCACAAAAATCATGCAGAAAGTCAAATCATCGATGATATTGATGTTGGAGTGCAAACTAGAAGGCTTGTGAATACGTCAAAAAATGTAAACTCTCTACTTTCAAAGACAGAACTCGAAAAAAATTCAGAAGCCAGAATTGATAAGCATTGAGTGAACGCTATGAAGGAAGAGCTCAATCGGATTGAGAAAAATGAGACTTAAGAACTTATACCCAGACCTAAAAACAAGAATGTCATTGGAACCAAATGGGTTTTTAGGAACAAATTGAATGAAAATGCCCAGGGACAAGAAACAAAGTAAGGCTAGTATAAAAGGGCTATGCTCAAGTAGAAGGTGTTGACTTTGAAAAAACTTTTGCACCTGTGGCAAGACTAGAAACCATAAGACTATTTTTGGCATATGTTGGTTTCAAGAATTTCAAGATATATCAGATGGATGTAAAGTCTGCATTTCTCAATGGAAATTTAGAAAAGAAGTGTATATAAAGCAATCTGAACGTTTCTCTTTATCAAAAAATAAGGACTATGTATGTAGACTCAAGAAAACATTATATGGGCTAAAGCAAGCCCTTAAAACGTGGTATGCAATACTTGATAGATAGTTGCTTAATCAGAGTTTCAAGAGAGGTGTCGTTGATTCAACCTTTACATCAAAATAGAAGGTGAACATCAATTAATTATAGTTGTGTATGTTGATGTTATTAAGTTTTGGTAGTGACTATGACAAGATGTCTAAGGAGTTCGCAGAAGTAATGCAGCAAGAATTTGAGATGTCTATGTTAGAAGAACTGTCATTTTTTCTTGGATTGCAAGCTGTTCAGTTAAATAAGGGAATCTTCATCTCTCAGGGTAAGTACATTAAGGAAATGTTGAAGTTTGATATGGAACACTGTAAATCAGTAAGTACTCCAATGACAAGTTGCAAAATGAGTCAAAAAGATAAGTCATCAAAAATCAATCAGACCTTGTATAGATCTATGATTGGAAGTCTATTGCTTACTACTATATCAAGCCCTGATATCTTGCAGGCAGTAGGTCTAGTGGCCAGATTTCAGGGAAAACCAAAAAAGACACTTACAAACAGTCAAGAGGATATTCAAATATCTCAAAAGGTACTATGGACTTTGGTTTTTGGTACTCAAAATATAAGGATTTTACTTTAACAGCTTATACTAATGCATTGGGCAGGTAGTATTGATAACAAAAAGAGCACAAGTGGTGGTGCATTCTTTCTTAAAAAGAGTCTTGTGTCATGGTTAAGTAAGAAACAACCATCAGTTTCCTTGTCCATAGCTGAAGTTGAGTACATAGCAACAACATCATGTTGCACACAGGTTTTATGGATGAAACAAACCTTGAATGACTTTAAGATTAAGAATGACAGTCCAATTTCTATATTTTGTGACAATACCAGTGCCATTATCATCTCTAGGAATCCAATCATGCATTCCAAGACTAAGCATATTCCAATCAAGTATCATTTTATAAAGGAGCAGGTAGCTAATCAGATTGTCAAACTAGAGTATGTCACCACGAAAGAACAAGTTGCAGATATTTTTACAAAACCTCTTCCAAGAGAAACATTTGAGTTCTTAAGACAGAAATTGGGAGTAATTCCTTCTGTCAGTCACTAAGGAAGGTATGGACTAAAGGGGAGCTAACCTTTGGGTATCGTTTAGCTCCGAGAATCAAGAGTCAAGAGTCTATGACATTCAAAAGATGTTCAAGTGGCAGTGAGTAATATCTTGCAATTTTTTAAGAAGTTTATGGAATTCTCATCAAGAAAATGAAGATGGATATTATCAGTTTTGAAAAAACAGCACTTTGTTTGGGATCGAATAGATTTTAGGTTGTGCAACCCTTTGCCATTGATGTTAAAAGGGGAGAATTAGCAAGCTGACTATTTTTAAGGAGAAATAGTGCAACAGTAGAGATAGTTGTATAAGGGAGAAAAATAGCAAGTTGTGTACCTGCTATCTAGTTGCTTTTGGTGAAGAACTGACAGGGGAAAAAGTAAACCAAGGTCAAGTTCTGGTGTAAAGCTATGTTCATTGAATGATAAAATCTGCTCATATCATCAGCTTGTAAAGGCTTGCCATCAATGACAGAGGGAGTTTGTTGAGATGTCACTGATGTCAAAGGGTTTGCTATTCAATAAAAAATATGGTCATTGATGTCAAGAAATTTCTGCGAGCAACGATGGATTGTATCAGGTTTGCTATGAACTACATCAAGTTAGCTACGGACTGCCTTAGGTTTGCTACGAACTGCATCATGTTTGCTACGAACTGCATCAGGTTTGCTACGGACTGCATCAGATTTGCTATGGACTGCATTAGGGTTGCTACGAACTGCATCAGATTTGCTACAGACTGCATCAGGGTTGCTATGAACTGCATCAGATTTGCTACGGACTGCATCAAGGTTGCTACATAGTGCATCAAGGATGCTACAGATTGCTACGAATTGCATCAATACTACTACAAAGTTCATCAGAGCGATACTAAATGTATTCTAATAATTGTTTGGTCTATCCCAACTTCGTTTCACTCAAGCCGACCAATGTGAATGAGCTTTTATATAAGCTAATGTGAATTATGTTTTCAAAAGAGAATAAATCATTAGACAACCGACTATAGAGTTTTTGTTTGGCCAACTTTCAATAAGTTGTTGATCAACGTCTTGTATATAAGCAAGATCAAATTGTCTTTTTGAGGAAAGTGATATAGAAGATGAATATTTGCTAAGGAGCAAAGCAGAGATCTACTGAAGAACGGATGGTCAAAGAGGCGTGAGTACGAAATCATCGAATGACTCATAGGGAGATTAACCCTAGAATATACAGAATCCGCTAAAAGAAATGAGTAGAGAAGGCAAAGAGGACAGAGTCTTTGAAAATAAAAAGCAGAGAAAGAAAGCCTAATGTGTCTGTGATCGATAAGCAGAGAGCAGAATTGTACCATCACTTATTGACAAAAGCAACTGAGAAAGGTGGATGATCTGAAGTAGTTGAGTTGGTGTTTGGCAAATGGGGTTGAAGCCTCTTATAGATTGGTGTCTACAAATCAAAGAGTTGGTGCTTCTTAGCAAGTGGGTACTTGCTGAATCTTTTTGTCAAGTTGGTGCTTGACTATTTGAGGTTGTTGCCTCAAGCTGAATTGGTGCTCAACAATCTTGTTGACTCATTGCATATCTGATTTAGAACATGTAGTCCATGCAGTGATCACTTTGGGTTTTCTTCCCTTTAAGGGTTTCCCACTTATATCATGTGTTATGTCTTTATGTTCTTTGTTGTGGTTTGATTGTTCTATGGATTCTATATTAATGTTTAACTAACAAACTAAAGTATTAGAATAAACTTTTAAGAGCTCACTAAATCACCCCCATCTCAGTGGCTATGCTTCCAACATCAATGAGCACTGTGACCTTCTTACCTTGCAAGACCCCTCTCACTCTAAAGGGGTGGTATCTACGAGCGCAAAGGGGATTGAAGCATCATGTAGATTGGTGTCTACAAATCAAGGAGTTGGTGCTTCTTAGCAAGTGGGTGCTTGCTGAATCTTTTTGTCAAGTTGGTGCTTGACTATTTGAGATTGGTGCCTCAAGCTAAGTTGGTGCTCAACAATCTTGTTGACTCATTGCATATCTGTTTTAGAACATGTAGTCCATGCAATGATCACAGTGCGTTTTCTTCCCTTTAAGGGTTTTCCACCTATATCATGTGTTATGTCTTTATGTTCTTTGTTGTGGTTTAATTGCTCTATGGATTATTTATTGATGCTTGACTAACAAACTAAAGTATTAGAAGAAAGCTTTAAGAGCTCACTGATTCACCCCCCCCCTCTCAGTGGATGTGCTTCCAACATCAATGAGCACGATGACCTTCTTACCTTGCAAGACCTCTCTCACTCTAAAGGGGTGGTATCTAGGAGCTTCGGATAAGGTGGCAAGGGTGCCATCCAAGTTATCCTCTTCTCCTTTTTCCACTTGTTCCTCCTCATAGGTGGTTGTCCCTACTTCTTACTCTTCTTCTCCATCCGAAATCACTTCTCTGTAGTGAACTTTCCCCTTTCCAAGGCAGTGATGCCCCGGTGTCTGAGGATCCTTGCATGAAAAACACAATTTTTTTCTTCTTAATTCATTTGTTCATCTTTGGCAGCTCTTTTTTCTGCCCAAACCCTTGTTAATAAGGTTTTCTTTGCGGTCCAAGGGGAACTGATTTTGGCTGCTCCGAAATTGCCATCTTAGGCTGCTCAAAATGTTTGTCCTTTGCTATCCAAAGGGCGCAAAAGTATTAGTTTTCTACGGTCCCAAACGCAGAATTTTGCCCCTAGGAGCTATAGATTCAAGGTCAAGAGCCTTTTAAATGACCTCTTAAAGTGTGAGGATTGAAAGCCTTGACCAAACCCATGAGTGGGTCAGCCAGCCCCTCCATGAACAAAACTACAAGTCTTCTTTCTGAAACATCTGTTACTATAACTGAAACCCTCTGAAAATTAGCCACATACTCCATGGAAGTCTTTTGTTCCAGCTCGGCTAATTCCCTGAAATGAAGTTATGGATCAACCCTATCAAATCTTTCAATTATTCTTCTACTGGATTCCTCATAGGTGTTTATGAGGTGGTGCCCTTGTGTTACCAAACCGTGGTGCCACCACTCATGGGCAGCTCCCTCCAAATGCAAAGTAACAAATTTTATGGCCTCATCCTCCATCATAGGCCAAAGTGTAAAGTATGTGTCTACCTTTTGTACCCATGCCCTAGCTGAACGTTTGGTAAATCCATCAAAAGTGGAAAGTGGGAGCTTCTCCAAAGCATATTGAAGATCTCCTTGGTTGTTCTTTGGTTTATGACTAGCCTTCGAACCACCCTTGCCTTTCTTCAATGCAATGAAATCGACAAGGCTCATTTTCCCTTTGATTTCAAGTAGAAAAGTCATGTACTCCTCATAGCTTACAGCCACATCATCCTGTATAGAAGGTTGTTCCTCCCTTTCTGGAATGACTTCCTCTCTACAAAGAAAGTTGGGCTCATTAGGCATTTGTGTAGATCCAACTGTCACCCTTGGTGGAAAGAGAGGTTTGTTGTATGTCCCTGAAGCACTACCATCACCATTGGATGGCCTCTGTCCATTCATATTCTTCATGCTTTGGATGAACTCAACCTTCATCTCCATCAACTGCTCTTGAGTTTGAGTAAACTTTTCAAACCTAGCTCTATCTAGGTCATCCATGTCACTATGCCTTGGTTGTTTAAGTCTCGCCTTGGCTATTCTTAACTTTCTACCTGATTTTTTGGACCTTTTTTTTCCTTTTCGTACTACCTCACTTCCCTATTACTATTTGGCATGAAGCCACTCAAACCTCCACAGTTAGCCAAGAATTTGGCTTTGATACCACTGAAATGTCCCTTTTAGGGAAGAATTAGAACAATTTGGGTTTTTCAACAAACCCTAATATAAACACATGCAATTTCTAATTCAAACCCTAAGCAAATAAAATTCAGAATTCTATAGATGTCAATTTTAGGTCACAAATACAATATTTCATTCACCAAAATACTTGTCAAAAATTATAAACATCACAACTGAATATAGTACCTTCAAATCTCATTTTTCTGAATTAAATATATGATTGAAAATTATAATAAAATACCAACTGAAATTATGAGAAAATTACAATAAAATACCAACTGAAATTATGAATGATCAAATTCCACAAACCCTCATCAAATCTATCCCAATAGCAAATTTAATTATTCCAAGAGGTTCGCTACCCTAGGGAAAATCTCAAGGGGTTCGTTGCCCTCACAAAAATCTGCAAGGTGGATTGTTGCCCTAGAAAAGGGCCTCCAATAATTGCATCCCACTCACAAACCCCTCTAATTGTTGTGCTCCCCACAAAAGTTGCCTTAGAAGTCTGAAACTATCAATTTCTGCTCAATGTAATTCATGAAATATAGTTACCCCGCTGAAGATTAAGGGTTTCCGTCCTTACTTCAGTCTTCCAATGACAGGTTTCGTCTCCAATGGGGATGCAAGTCAAGCAAAACATGCTCAAACTTATGATTTCAATTGATAAAAATGCCATGATCTTCAACAATGAACCTCAATCCCTTTTTTTTATCATTTCCCTCTAAAAACTCCTCCAAAAAGGGGTGTGTTCCACTTGGAAAGAATATTTGAATACTTTAAAGATCACATGCCTTATAATTTCACTTAAGGGCTAAACTAGCCCATGATCAAAAAGCCCCCCTCTCAAGTCAAAATTAGAAAAGATTTACCAAAAAGTACCTTTTTACAACTTAAAAAATAGAACCAAAGTTTCCCTTTTGATTTTTCCTTCCCTTAGCCTATGGGAAACAAGGAACTAGGTTAAGAGTCTTCAACCACTCATATTTAAGAAGGGGACATGACAAGCTGTTACTTCAACTTCTGCTTTTGAGGATGAAAACCCTCCAATCTTCAGTGATGACTCCATCCAGGAGTTGCATTTATGTATTCAAACAGATATTTATAATTTTCTGTTCAGTTTTATCAGCTAAGACGTGTTTTTGACATCATTATTTGGATTTTCGCACTAGGCATCATCTACAACAGCTAGGGCATCATCTCAAAGGCTGACGTCATCATCCCAAGGGTTAATGTCACATTAAGGGCAGTATTTCAGGGCTTACATCCCCAATAGTTGGCTATCGTCACTTCTTTCAGTCTGTAGGGCCATCATTTGGTCTATTCCATCTATCTGGGATGCCATGGGTTAGAAAATTGATGTATACATCTAGCGGGTATTTTTATAATTTTCGGTGTTAAAAAATAAATAAATAAACTTGATTTCAGTGTTTACGATACGACTATCATTATTTGCAACAAATCCAAATTTTTCCTAGAGTTTAGAAATTATTTTCATCATTTTCCAGCATTTGTAATTTTTGTTGCAAGGGTTTTACAATAAAAATCAATTTTTATTAATTTTATCCTAGGGCTTCCGGTGAACAATAATTTTAAATTGTTCGTTTAGGAACATTACAAGAGAAGCATCCCACATACTAACAAACAAGTCTCCTGATGTAATGAAATTACTTCAAAAATAAAGTAGAATCACAACAATAGATCACAATATGATTGAAATAGAGCAGAATATATGAATAAATGATGAACCACTTCAAGGGGGCAACCTCCACAACCATACAAATAAGAACAGAATTTGCAATACATTGACGAAATACTAACCATACCTCCTATGTATACCCTAATTATGCGATGGAAACACCCTAGCCAAATCCTACTACCAATATTAAGCTAAGAGGATGATAATATGACTTAATTAAATGTTATGCTAGCCACAAGTCGGCTACACATATCCCAATACGCATTATAGGCTAAGGGCATAACATGCCCCCTCACTTCAAGAAAGCATTGTCCTCAACGTTGATGATCACTGGATGCTTCAATATGATTTTTTTGTCCTCCCATGCCATATCCTCCCTCGACCGGTCCTTCCACTTGATAAGAGGCTTGACAATTGCCCTCATTTGCATCCGTCATGAATCGTGCTTGGAAACTATCTTCTAGTTCTAGGATAATTCTTCCTCATTAAGCTTAAATAGCTTTGTCTGGATGAGAATCTTTTGGCCAAAATCTAAAACATGGGCGACTGGGTGTATTTTTGTTGACTTGAGAAGCTCCTAATGAGAGTGTACCTTGACTGCTCAAATTTGAGGTTGTACCTTCAAAGAAGATGAGTTGGATGGCGACTAGTAATCAGAAAGTGCTCTAAAAAGAGACTTTTAGAAGTGTCTTTTAGGTGGCCATTTTGTTGGCATATCCTCCACAACAGCGAAATATTTTTCCACCCTTTCCTAAAAATCAGGCAGTATTTGCAAATGTGATTGTTTTGCTTCAGCTTAAAACAATTGTGTTGCATGCCCCACTAATCCCTTTTTTAGCATCGTTTGCATTTGATGAGAGCTTACCATCTGTGGTGATTTTGCGTGTAGCCCTCTCAACACCAACCTCTTGCTTTCCAAATGAAAATGCATGAACGATTCCTAGAAGTTCATATCAATCATGCCCAAGGTCGTGAGCCATTGGACTCCCAATACAATATCAGCTTCACCCATGGGAATGGAAAACATAGGGCTTTGCAATAGGTAGTCCCCTATAATGAGTTTAAGACTGGGATTTTCCTGAACAATTAACAGTACCCCCATCTACAAATATGACTTGATATTCTGGTACTGGATAAATAATCTAGTTCAAACGTGGGGCCAACTTATCATTGATAAAATTGTGAGTACTCCCTGAGTCGATCAATACAGTCCCTTGTTTTTTCAAGAACCCTACCACCTTAAGAGTTTGTAGATTGCTAACACCTGATAGCACATGGCAAGAGATGGTTAGAAATCCCTATATTCTAGCTCATCAATAACCTCTATAGATTTTTCTTCATCGTCTTCTTCATTGATGCCCTCAATATAGAACAATTTCTTTTCAGCACATTTATGTCTTTGACTGTATTTGTTGTCACAATTAAAACATAAACCTTATTCTCTTTTTTCTTCAATTTGTCGGGCCATCGATTGTGTTGGTGGAGGAAATTACAGTGTCAATGTGCCATTATCACTACTGCATGTTCACTGGTAGCCAATAAATTTTGCTCTACCTTACACGCCATGATAATAGAATCAGACACATTAAGCGTATTAAACATGCATACCTTATGTTGAATGTGGTCCTTGAGACCTCCAAGAAATAGGGCGTTTAGGTTCTCGTCTGTAATCGTCTCCACACGCAAAGATAGGTTCTGAAATTGATGAATATAATCCTTGATCGAGCCTATTTGCCGCCGCTTTGCCAATTGGCTAAAGTAATTTTCCGCCACACCACTGCTATAATGTGCTTGCAGCTCCTCTGTAATAAATGAACAAGTGACACTAAGAGCCTTCACTTTTTTAACACAACCACCACCTTCTGTCCACACAGGATCTGATATATATCAAAATAGTTCTCCACTTGGTTGATCTAGGGGATTGGATCCTTCCCATCAAACTTATGTGTTTCCACTTTTCGCATCATGTTTCGCGGCTACAATGTACTTGGATTTGGATTTAGTTGGCTGGAAGATCCACCTTGGTTGGGTTGTCATGGTGATAGGTGGTTGGTGTTGTTGATTATTTTACAAAGCCATCATGATCTTCGCCAATTCAGCAATGATTTTTCTCATCTCCTTTGATTGTGCTCATATCAGATTGCATGTTTTGCACACTATACTCAATCCAAAGTGATACTCAATCCAACTCACTATGTGATCTGTTGAAGAAAACCATGAAACAAAAAACCCAATAATTCCTATTTCTGACTCCAACTCTTTTTCGTTAGAAGTTTTACCCAGAGTTTTAGAAGACTTGCCTCGGCCCTTGGTTTGTGGTCCTGCCATACCAAGGCTTGATAATGCCGAATTTGATTTTCACCTTTAATTGAACTTTTACCAAGAGGTTTATGAACTATGTCGACCTAAAATCCAAAAATTTAAAGAACAAACCCCCACTAGGTATTTGCAAGCATTCTGAAAATGTAACAAAATCAAAATAATTCCTTAAAATGTGATTTGTAGAAGGAATTTATGAAAAAACCCTATAACCACAATAACTCACTCAAAAATGATCACCAAACCTTAATTTTTTTATTGTAGTGTCCTTCAATGATTCTCCAACTCCCATAAAAAAATGTAGAAAACTTTGCAACAGATTGCAAGATATAAGTGATTCTCCAAAAATTGAGTTTTGCCCACACTTTTGCCCAAACCAAAGCTCTGATACCACTTGTAATAAAATTACTTCACAAATAAAGTAGAATGACAGCAATAGATCACAATTTGACTAAAATAGAGTAGAACATATGAATAAGTGATGAGCCACTTCGAGAGGGCAACCTCCATAACCATATAATAAGAACATAATTTGCAATATGATGATGAAATACTAACCACTACCACCTATATATGAAGACACCTTAAATTGATCACCAATGGCTTCATACTGAACTTCAGACCGATTCTTACCAACCATTGCAAATTAAGCCTGAGAATCACTGAACGTCCCAAATTTGTTTGTGCATCATTCATCAAGGCTCAAAATCTCGTTGAGACGTCCCTAATTAGGGTATCCTACCATAAACAACCAAAAACTCTCACGAATTCATCTCTAATCATCCTACAACATTATAACATGCAATTTGGCCTATAGACCAATTAAATAGGGCAAGTGCCACATAAAATCAAATCTACAAAATGCTAAAAAGCCTAAACAAAATTTTAAAAATGTTAAATCAAATTAAAAGCCTAGTTGACTTATCCATGAGCAATTAATGAAATTTTTAAAAAGGAAATTCAAAAATCTAGAATATCCTAGCAATTCATAATTACCTTTTTGTGAGTTGTCAAATATCTTAAAATATCTCAGCCATGCCTATTCATTGCAAATCATGAGGTTTTGACACCTTTTAACTCTATTGGGGTTAATTAACTCACTTAGGTTAGGTTTGAACCCATTCCAAACTTAAACTACACTCTAACTCACCTTGAGTTGGGGTTAGTTCTTAAACCTATAAATACAAGCATTTGCCTCTCATTTATGAGAGCTTGAGCAGAGTAAAGTTATAATGCAAGTTTTATAAAAAGTTTAAAAACAATAGTGTTATAATGCCAAAATCATAAACCAAGCCATCAATCAAGCATACCAAGCAAGCCAAGCCAATGGTGCCAAGGAGAGAAGGAGCCACACAACTCCATTTGCCAAAGACTCTTTGAGCACAAGCCAAGCAAGCCAAATGAACACATCATTTGGAACATTTAAGGAAGGTAATAGATCTTATTTCTTTTGCATTTCAGTTGTGTTTGCAATTGCTGTTTGTTCACTAAACTCCCCCTATGATCTAGGCCTAGAGATGTTATGCTTGTTAGTGTGTTTATTTAGATCTAACCTCCTCTCTTGAGTCAAATTCCTATGATCACAAATGACACGCCCAATGGGACATGAAGCACCCCACATACCAAAGAGACCAAGATGCAACTCATAAATCTTCAAATGAATGCTTGAGGATCTTTAAAATTGGAGTTTTATCTTTGTTTTGGCTGTATTTTTAATTTTTGTTCTAACTCGGATCTACACAAAGACCGATATCAGTCAGATATAACTGGCATCGGTTTTGCCCAATCGTCATCGGTTCAACCTAACTGAGCTCAATTCTGTGAGACCATCATCGGTCAGGTTGCAGGGGAAAACACGGTTACAAAACTTTGATTTTGAATCTTCTTAGCATTCATAATCGTTATTTCTTGGTTTCATTCACATTTAAACTCTCTGCCTAATCATCTACTTGCAGGTTTTGAGAAGTTTCTATCGTTTTTTGAGCTAACGTTTTTTATCTCGTGTTGGTTTTGTCTTCGAGTTCATAGGCAACCGATCTCGGTCTTTGTCGACCGATATCAGTTATTACCAACCGACATCGGTTATTACCAACCGGCATCGGTTACCTGGTAACCGGCATCGATCACAGGGGACCGATATTGGTCTCGGTGTTTTTAAAATAAAAACCCGAGAGCTATATTTTGAAACATTGTTTGCTCACCATTGATTATGCTTCAAAGCAGGAGACTCCCTGACCCTTGCAGGACCAAGACAGGAATAAATCACAAATTTTCAAGTTTGAATGGTTTTTAACACTTCATTTTGGTGTTTAAAACGAATTTGGCAAGTCTAGCACATTTGGTTTTTTGGGCTTAAAATGAACCTAGATGATTTGTGTTGAAGTTGTTTTGTGAAATTTGTTGCATGTTTTGCACTTAAGCCAAGGGGCCAAGGAACTACATTTGAATGTGTTTTAATCTTGCTTACTTTCTATTTTGATGTTTAAAAAGAACATAGTTCATTTTTTATGCCTTAGATGTTTTTCAAAGTTTTCGCAAGTTTCAACTAATGCCAAGGGGACCATAAAACTTCACAACACATTTCATTTTTGGTGCCTTAAAATGAACTTTAAATCGCTTAGGTCATGCTTTGGAAAACATTCATTTTATGCCATGTTTGTTTGAACTTGTTTGTTTGTTTTCGCAAAAACGAAGAGTGCGTATATGCTCTCCCCCCATCCCCTGTAGGGAACTTGGGTGGCCAAAAGCATCTTTTCATTGCATTTGTGCCTTTGTCCGAGGCATGGAAAGAGTGTTGTCCAAGTTCTCTCCAAAACCTGCATGGATTAGGTGATATAAAAACAACCCCTAAAGTCTTTCCACTTAGTTTTATTTTCATGCAGTTTGGCTTGTGGAGGGGAGGTCATTGCCTCTTCATGAGTTCTTTAGGGAATCATTGACCTAGGGCTTCATCTCCCGATAATGTTTCAACCCCGCTCCACAACGGGGTATATAAATTAGGGTACACATATTGCGAGAGCCAGGAGGTTAAGTGGCTAACCTCTCCTTTTGTAACGAAGACTCGAGTCAAGTCTGGTTAATTAGGGGATTCCACTAAGCAGTCCATGGATGGAATCGCTATGCAAAGGAATAGACCTTTGCATACTAAGTTAACCGGTATGAACTCAATTGACGTGATGCTTCTCGTGTTAGCCACACTTATGATCAATGTAGATGTTCGAAAACTATAGTTTTTGTCAACCCCATTTGACCAACCTTGTCAGTTATAAGATCTAGGACATTATATTTAGATGTTATGTCATTTCATCCTTTTATTGTGTGGTCTTTTTGAGTCTAAAACCATTTGTTTGTTATGCCACGTCCTACCAATTTTTGTTTATACATCACTCTTTTGTTTGAGGAGGCGTTATGCTGGCCATTTTGTTACATACCTGTGCCTTAAAAACTTTTGTAAAACTTGTTTGTATGTGTCACTTGATTGAAACGGGTAATGTTGCGTTGCCCAAATCATGTCAAATTTTTGAGCCTTGAGTCTTGAAACAAACCGTTGTCACATCTTTAGAGAGTGATAATGCTGTTACGTTGCTCAATTTGTTTTATAGACTTGTTTGTCTTGTGCCAAATGCCATTTTTCAGAACCAATGCCACATATGCCTTTTGGATTTGTACCTTGTACCGTTATGTCGTTCCATTTTTTTCATTTTGTTGTTTGTTTGAAGAGGCCTAGTTTTCCAAGTTGAATTTTTAATTAATCTTGCCAACTCAAATTCAAACATTGATTGATTTTTGTTTATGCCTTGCTTGATTGGGACTTAGACACTGATCTTTCTCTTTTGGGTTGTGCAACTTAGGTTAATTCATTTCTCAACTTTGAAAACTATTGCTTGGATCTTTGCCTAGTGCCATTATGCCGTTCGATTTTTGTCTAGCTTGTTTGTTTAAATGAACCTAGTTTCCATCACTGTTTGTCTTTATTTGGGAGAAACAACCTATCTCTCCATATGCCTTTTGCTTTATGCCTTATGCCAATTGACTAAGTTTATGTTTGAAGTCTATATGCCTAGTCTATGCCAAAGTGTTCCAAGTTTGTTAGATTAAATCACACCTTTATTTAAAGTCTAGCTTTTGACGCCGTATTTGGCCAAAAGTCCTAGCACATCCTTGTTTTGAGCCTAGCTTTTGACGTCGCATTTGGCCAAAAGACCTAGCAACTTTTATTTTCCTAGATTAGACCTATTTGGAACACTTTGGACCTAGATTTTTGGCATGTCGTTTTTTATTCAGCCAATTGACCTTTTGTGTGTGACACATTTGACCTTAGATTGTTTTATACCAAGTTTTAGCACAGTTATTTTAGTAATACCACTCCTCTTTGACCAAGTTAAACCAAGTTTGAACCTTTTGTTCTTTGGACATTGTTTTTCAAAGTTTGTAGAACTCTAGACCCTTTGCAGAACATTCATCACTAATATGGATATGTCTCGTTACGCTTATAATGGAAATAGGTACGATCCAAGTTATGATAGAATAGTCACACAAATTGACCATTATAATTACCTCTATGATGAAGAAGTGGTTTGTGAGACGGATTCTTATCCTCCTTGCAATCCTCAATCTGGGGAACAAAGCCAAGATCCTCAAGCTCAGAATGCGGTGATACCTTCTTTTGGCAGGTTGATGTATGATACTTGCCCTTTCGTGACCACCCATTCCCTCGCCTCTACTATTAACCCTCATTCGGATTGTGCGAGCCACCAAGCTCCACAACATCCAAGGAATACCATTTCATTTTCAGGGCCTCGTCTTTTGGCTTGTGCGAGCAACCAAAGCTCCACGACACCCTACCTTTACCCATCTAGGACCTCATCATTTTGCTTGTGCTAGCAACCAAGCTCCACGACACCCTACCATTACCCTTTCAGGGCCTCATCCTTTGGCTTGTGCAAGCAACCAAGCTCCACGATGCCCTACCATTACCCTTCCAGGACCTCATCATTTGGCTTGTGCGAGCAACCAAGTTTCATGACGCCCTACCATTACCATCCCAGGACCTCGTCCTTTGGCTTGTGCAAGCAATCAAGCTCCACAACGCCCTACCATTACCATTTCAGGACCTCATCCTTTGGCTTGTGCGAGCAACCAAGCTCCGCAACGCCCTATCATTATCCAACCACCGGTCATTCTTTGTCCATTGCCAATTGTTCCCCACTTTAGAAAACCCCTACCAATCGTCCAGCCTCGACCGAGCCAATCAAAACGTCTCCAACCAAGCCAATCATTCGAGGACCAAGCTGTATTCAAAAATGGTATTTCACAACTGATTGTAAACCAAGGCCAAGAAAACCAACCAAGCCACGATGTTTTTGTTGAACCAACCATTTGTGACCAGTCAACCAGTGATGAATCACCACTTAGTACTATTCCCATTGTCGAGGAATCTCATTCTGACAAGCCAGTCTTTGCTAAGTCACTTCTTAATGTTATAACGCCTTTGGGCAAATCGTTACCTCGACCATATGCATATTTTTCAAGAGCCTCCCTCTGACAAACCAGTCTCTGAGGAGTTGTCTCTTGACCTTTTTCCCATCGTTGAGGAGTCTCACTTTGACAAACCAGTCTTTGCGGAGCCCATTATGCCAGCACAGGTTGTTACTTGTCCAATACCAAACATTCAACAAAATATCATTGTAGCAGCATCCACACCAGATGAAGAATCAACATTGAAGTTAGGTTTTATTCTTGAACCGACATCAAATTTAGCATCCGAAGCAGAATCAACGTCAAACTCAACATCGGATTCAAAGTCCATTGAGTCAGAATCAAATTCAGAATCAGAATACGTTCGTGGTTGTTACAATATTGGTTACGCATGCCTTGTAGATCAGTTTGCATATATTTGTGATCCTTCTACGGTTTTCGAGGATGAGTACTTTAGCTTCGACACAAGTTCTCCTAGTATCTTCTACGAGGATTGTGCAGCCTCCCCCCATTCCATTACCGTTCCACATACCATTACCACCAACCAACATAGCCATTACATTGCCATTCCATCTCCCACAAGTGTTGATTGGGACCGACAAAATCACACCTTATTGAACTGCATCCATGATGACATATCAGTTGAAGAACATCACAGAGGCCAAGATCAAATTCACGTAGAAAAAGAACAATCTCCTAATGAAACCTTTTCGGAGGCGCTTGAAGACAATCAAAGTCAAAAGTCAGCGTTCCTTAGTAAAACCTTATTGGAGGCGCTATGAGACAATCAAGACAGCTTCATGGGTGAAAACCTCTTCGAGACGCCAATAGCTGACCACAATAGTCCTTCACTCCTTGATAAAGACAAAATCAAAGATGAAATCAATATAGCTTCCAATCTACAACCTAATAAGATGGTAGCTACTCTCAGGCCCAAACAACAAAAAAATCTGTTAGTCTTATCGAGAACATATTCAGAAGTCTTCGACCTCGCCACATCCAAAGTTATGTCGAATCTAGACTCAGCAACATTGTGTGTGCCTGAAAACCCCAATCTTTATATGTTTTCCAACCATTATGCATTTCATTATCATCCACCTATACATCGCCAAATCAGACCTATCATCCATTATTTATCCGTATTTACCATCCCTGGCCGCACTTTCCTTTGCAGAGGCTACAAAGATATCTTGTCTCGACGTTTGAAGGAAACAAAATCAATGACCAACAAATATCACAACATTATTTGTGTCCAAATCTGCAGCCAGTTCTTGACAGAGAAACTATTCAGAAGAGGTGTGGGCTAGCAATTTACATGATTGATTATTCTAGTTGTGTCATATGCTGATCAAGACGTGCATCTCCACATCAGCAGTAACACTAGAAACATACCCAGGCCAAAAACAAAAACCATACCTTTCCCACTAGGCCAAAAACAATCACCATGCCATTTGCCAAAAACCATGTCGTTTTTATTTACCATTCCTTTTGTCATTGTTTCATACCTTGTCATTTTCCTCATCCTAACACTGGGGGGCAACCCTCTTACCATTTTATCCAATTATCATACCACCATCTTCCTTATGCCATACCATATGCCGTCCTACCATACCATTCTTATTAGACCAAACCCTGTTTTTAGATGTCCTACCCAGCCTGTTTTGATCTTGGTTCCTTTGGTTCTTCCCACACCTTCCGCAAGGGGATTCCGGTCCAGTTCCAACAGTATATTTTGCAAAGCCATCATGATTTTCGCCAATTCAGCAGTGATTTTTTTTATATCTCCTTTGATTGTGCTCATATTAGATTGCATGTTTTGCACACTATACTCAAGCCAGCTCACTTTGTGATCTGTTGAAAAAAACCATGAAACAAATAGCCCACTAATTCATATTTCTGACTCCAACTCTTTTTTGTTAGAAGTTTTACCCGGAGTTTTAGAAGACTTGCCTCGGCCCTTGGTTTGTCGTCTTGCCATACCAAGGCTTAATAATGCCGAATTTGATTTTCACCTTTGACTAAACTTTTACCAAGAGGTTTATGAACTATGTCGACCTAAAATCCAAAAATTTAAAGAACAAACCCCCACTAGGTATTTGCAAGCATTCTAAAAATGTAACAAAATCAAAATAATTCCTTAAAATGCAACCTGAAGAGAGAATTTATGAAAAAACCCTATAACCACAATAACTCACTCAAAAATGATCACCAAACCTTAATTTTTTTATTTGTGTCCTTCAATGATTCTCCAACTCCCATAAAAAATGTAGAAAACTTCGCAACAGATTGCAAGATATAAGTGATTCTCCAAAAATTGAGTTTTGCCCACACTTTTGCCCAAATCAAATCTCTGGTGCCACTTGTAATAAAATTACTTCATAAATAAAATAGAATCACAGCAATAGATCACAATATGATTAAAATAGAGCAGAACATATGAATAAATGATGAGCCATTTCAAGGGGGCAACCTCCACAACCATATAATAAGAACATAATTTGCAATATGATGATGAAATACTAACCACTACCACCTATATATGAAGACACCTTAATTTAATCACCAATGGCTTCATACTGAACTTTAGACCGATTCTTACCAACCATTGCAAATTAAGCCTAAGAATTACTAAACGCCCCAAATTTGTTTGTGCATCACTCATCAAGGCTCAGAATCTTGTTGAGACATCCCTAATTGGAGTATCCTACCATAAACAACAAAAACCTCTCACGATCTCTAATCATCCTACAGCATTATAACATGCAATTTGGCCATAGACCAATTAAATGGGGCAAGTGCCACATAAAATCAAATCTGCAAAATGCTAAAAAACCTAAACAGAATTAATTAAAATGTTAAATCAAATTAAATGCTTGGTTGAATTATCCATGAGCAATTAATGAAATTCTAAAAAAAGAAATTCAAAAATCAAGAATATCCTAGGAATTCATAATTACCTTTTTGTGAGTTGTCAAATATCCTAAAATATCTCACTCATACTTATTCATTGCAAATCATGAGGTTTTGACACCTTTTAATTCTACTGGAGTTAATTAACTCACTTAAGTTAGGTTTAAACCCATTCCAAGCTTAAACTACACTCTAACTCCCTTTGAGTTGGTTAGTTCCTAAACCTATAAATACAAGCATTTGCCTCTCATTTATGAGAGCTTGAACATTGTAAAGTTATAATGCAGGTTTTATAACAGGCTTGGAAATAATAGTGGTATAATGCCAAAATCATAAGCCAAGCCATCAATCAAGCATACCAAGCAAGCCAAGCCAATGATGCCAAGGAGAGAAGGAACCACACAACTCCATTTGCCAAAGACTCTTTGAGCACAAGACTCTTTTAGCACAAGCCGAGCAAGCCAAACAAACACATCATTTGGAGCATTCAAGAAAGGTAAGAAATCTTGTTTCTTTTGCATTTTAGTTGAGTTTGCAATTGTTGTTTGTTCACTAAGCTCCCCCTATGATCTAGGCCTAGAGATGTTATGCTTGTTAGTGTGTTTATTTCATTGTTTTATGGAAACTAACACTAGATCTAACCCCCTCTCTTGAGTCAAATTCCTATGATCACAATATATATTCTATGTTATGGAAACACCCTAAGCCGACCCTCCCACCAATATTAAGCTAAAGAGATGATAATATGACTTACTTAAATGTTATGCTAGCCACAAGTCAGCTACACATATCCCAATCCACTATAGGCTAAGGGCATAGCACCCAATTTCTATGATGTGAAAAAATTTATTATGAATCTCAAGGATTGTGATGCTTACGGTTGGGGGCAACATATCACCATGGGGGAAATGACAACATCAGGTGGGAACTCAAAAAGGGAGAGGTCTCTTACAAGTTGTCCCCTCTGAAGGATGGTTGGAGGAAGATGAATTTTGATACAACATCTAAAGGTAATCCCAGGCCCTCAAGTATCATGTGTGTTGTCCACAATTCACAAGGCAGGGTGATTTGTTTTGAGGCAGCTTTCGTTGGTATTAATTCCAACAATGTTGCAAAGGCTAATGGTCTCATGAGAGAACTCAAATTAGCCATTGAGTTGGAAATCCCAAGGATTGTTGTGGAAGGGGATTCTAGAATTATTATTGAGGTGATGTAGCATAGACAGTGTGATAATTATAGAATTAAAGGTATATCATTGATGAAGCCTTTGATCTCCAGAATTTCTTCAGCAACTTATGTTTCGACCACTAATTCAAAGAAGTAAATAACGAGGTGGATTGGTTGTCTAACCGTGAAGTTTTGATGCATGGGAAAGTTCTTAAAGGTATCCAAAACGAGGTCTTTAAGTTTGAAGAGTTTAAAGAGTTCGAAAGAATTGCAGTTGGGGAGAAGAATCTTGGAGAGCTCAGAGGTTTTTATTTGTGTGGATCGTTCTTTCATCTTGGATTTTGGCCTCCTATTGTTGGCAACGGTCTTGCCTTAATTCCAAGATTTCATCAGGCTTTATGGTCTTTTGCTATAGATGTGGAGTTATGTTGTTGTCTCTTAGGCTTTCATCTCCACCTCAAGTGCCACTTTTTGGTTGTCTTCTAAACCAATGGCTTTGTCAATGCCTTTTCCTCACCGTTTCTCTCTACTAATAGTTTGTTTCCCGGTTGGTCATGCTTTGCTTTGATTATGAATGTTGGAATGTGTTGTTTTGGTAAGAGTGTCAAAGGAAATAGTGTGCCTATGATTAGGGACATCTAGTTTGTTTCTGTTGTTTGGCAAGGTAGATTGGTGGGTATGCCCATGATTGGGCCTGGCACAGGGTGGTGGTTGTTGCATGTGGGTGGTATTCCAACTACCGATCGTGGCTTTTTGTTTCCTTGTGGTGGCATTCCAACTATAAACAAGCACCCTCTTCGTTTTGGAACATGCAAGTTGCCCCATTTTTTATCCTCTTTGCTACTATGAATCTGTTGTGTTTT
Source organism: Torreya grandis (assembly GCA_037957365.1). NCBI lineage: Eukaryota > Viridiplantae > Streptophyta > Pinopsida > Cupressales > Taxaceae > Torreya > Torreya grandis. Next base: position 520,255 of record JARHVA010002484.1, on the reverse strand, counting down.
CTTTTGTTGTTCTCTTTGTAGGGCATGGACATCTTTAACATCTTTGGTAAAAATGGTGTAAATGTCCCTTATAATTTTGGTCCTTCCTCATTTTCTCTCAACCATGGAATCTATTAGAAGCGGGTACCGAGTCATCCAAATCTTTGACTCCTCTAAGCTATAAGCTGCAACAAAAAGCATGTCCCAAAGCATAGTCACAAGGTTTGAGTTCGTCGAGGATAAAATTCGATTCAAGTTCGCCAATTGATAAAGTTCGAAAAAAATTCGCCATTAAATTCGAACTATAAAAAATAAAAATAAAATAAAAAAATACAAAAAATAAAAATTTTATTTTTTTTCTTTTTTAATTTTTATGTTATTTTATTTTTTATATTTATATTTTATTATATTTAATATTCGTAAAAACTTATTTTATCATTTCATTTTTTAATATATATATTGATTGTTTATTTAATAAATACAAAAAATAAAAATATTGTATATATATTTTTTAATTTTTATGTTATTTTATTTGTTTATTTTATATCATATATAATGAAATATAAATATAAAAAAATAAAAATAAAATAAAATAACACATTAGAAAAGAAACATAAAAACAATATACGATAAAATAAACTTTTAGGAATATTAAATATAATAAAATACAAATATAAATAAAAAAATAAAACAACATAGAAATTTTTAAAAAAAAAAAAAACAATACACGCCTTAAAACCTAAATTATAATAAAGTGTCGGCAGCGTCCATTTGGAGGTGTGTGTCGGCAGCGTTCGTTTGGAGGTGTGTCGCACAAGGAATGGAAAGGAAATGTTTAATCAACAGTCCACAACGTGAACGCAGACAACACTCTTACCAGTCTACAGATCGCACAATCGTTAACACAGTAGGTCACGGCATTCTTTCACATCGAATCGGGATCAATTGAATCTGATTGTCGCTGACTCTGATCCATCCGTGCTGTCTGCGTTTTTGCCCTTTTCCCCTCATGTTTTTTAGGCTGAACATAACGAATTTGGACGAATTTTTTTCCCACATCAGAAGTTCGGCGAATTTCGAACTTTATTGGAAAAGTTCGCCGAACCCTGTGACTATGTCCCAAAGAATAAGCGGAAGAGTAAGGTGTTCAATAATCAGATGGTGGAGACTAACTGCAAATATGCTTTAAGGATAGGGAAGAATCTCATCTAAAAGATCCCATCCCCACTTGGGTGAATGATGCTATGTGCAAGTGTAATGAGGATCATGTAGCAGAGGGCAGCCTTCCCTTGCTGATCTAATGGTAATTGTGTTATGAAAAGGAAGGTTTGTGTTTTTGGAGGTGAAGGTAGCAGCAAGAGACAAAAGAAGCGTAGATGCTCTAACAAGTCAGAGTGGGAATGTAAGGCTTTTCATAGGAAGTTGGAGAATCTTAAATTCAAAAATCCTGCCTCCATGGAGTTGAGTCAGCTGTAGGACCTCGTTTCTAACCTTTCTCCCCTTGATCTTAATGCCAGCCCTGAAGGTATGGGGGAGGATCACTCGCAACAATAAAAAGAGAACGATCGACAAGGACTTTTCATCAGAGGCAGAGGATTCTTCTCCTGCCAAGAACAAGAAAGAAGTTGATGGGTAGAAAAACTTTAGTCAGAGGGAGAAGGAGGTCATCTTTCAAGGAAGAAGCAATCATTTTTTCGAGATCACCAAGTCTCTTGAAGAAGAGGCTTCTTATGTTTGCCTGATAACCTCCACTGCTATCATGAAGAGAGTGATTAGCACCTCTCCGGTGTTGAAGGAGGATGTTGAGACTATGGATCCGGCCAAGGTGAAGATGCATGAAGCCAAGGAAATTAATAAATTATGAAGACGGCTACCATTGGGCTAGATCATACCCACTAGCTCTAGGGAAAAAGTCCTATCACCAATATGATGGGGAGGATGAAGAGAAGGTTACCTCTGATACCAATAAGAAGGAATATCTGGTCTCCAAGTCTGATCCCTGATTGGTTTGTGTTACACTATTAAGGGTGTACTTTTAGCTGTAATAAAGGGACCAGAAAATTAGACCTGGCCTTTTGTGTGTGTAGTTTTCGGCATTCTTTTTTGTGTAACTTCTGTTTTGGGATTCTTTTCCCCTTTTTTGATTCAATAAATTTATCTTTTATCAAACAAAAGCAGTCAGTCGGCCTTTTCGAACAAGTCTGTTAAACAATGCTTTGAAGGAGACATAAACAAGTTTTTTTCTATTTGCTAGGAAAACAATTATAATGTTTTGGTAAATGGGGGATTTGCATCGTAGTGTATGGCAAACCATCCAAAACTTGAGACAAAATCCTAATGATATCCAAATACAACAAGATTGAGACAAAGGAAGATAAAAGATGAAATACACCACTTGTAAACAAAATCCAGAGATAGAAGGAAGATGCAAGTAGACAAGAAGGCGACCATGACAATAAGAAATTAAAAACTATGAGCAAGATAAACATTTTTTAGTAACTTATTTTATTTCGGATTTTCTTTTAAATTTTTTGAGAATTTATGTTATTCTCAGAAGTGGGTGTTATTCTCAGAAGTGGGAGTTAAACACAAGGACAACTAATTGTCATCCTTCATAAGTCAATAAATATAGGTTTTATACAAACCATAGATGGGATAAAATATAAGTAACAATAACAAACAAATATCGATAATTAAAAATAATTAACGTTATTTAAACATTATTAAATTAAAATTAATTTGAATTCATTGACTTGATTTCATAAATTGATCTTAGTAAAGAGAGGACACATATGGTTATTTTTCTTAGCATAGATCTCCCTTATCTGTGCTACACATAAAAGTCTATTGCACAGAAAAACAACTGATTGTATGTAAGATGAACATTTTGTAATTGGTCCTCTCATCAAATATATTTTCCGTATTAGTTCTTTATTTAAGTACGGCATTTCTAATATCATAACATCCAGCAACAAACAAGGACCACCACAAAAAACACCTTTGCATAAGTCCATGGCTTCAAACCACTTCAAATTTACCAAAACCTGTAACAACATGAAGAGGAATGTGGAGCATCTTCCAACTGTTCTCATTAGAGGCCCATATTTTAGGGGATGTCAAGGTCGGGCCTGAATGTATTTTTAAAAAATAGGAATTTCAAATCGTTCGAACTTAAAACAGTAATTCTTTCTCTGACCATGGTCTAGTGATAAGACAGGGCACTTAGTACCACAACGACCGAAATTCAAAACCAAGCAAGTGTGTCCCACACATTAAAGTTGTCTCTATGCAGTGTGGCTTTATGGATGTGGCAGTGTTGACTTTTAATGAATCCAAGATCTGATGCTAGTATGACGAGTTGATTGGCTTCTCAGCCAAAGAAAATTCTGTAAAATGACAATTATTATAAACTGTGGTGGGAGGGCAGTCCACTCCTCGATAACAAAGTGGCTTGTATACCTACAAGAAAGCTTAAAATATCAATTAAATGACTGGTCACAAATCGAAGAATACACAATAAAATCAAGAATCGGTAAATCAAAATGAGTCAATCATTTCATTCTCATTACTTGATCAAAATGACAATGTCACTTTTCCAAAAAAACTTATTGTTGCATGTTGTTCATAAAACTTTCTTGACATCTTTTAGCATCCTCTTTATTCCCTAATTCAGCAGCGTCCAAGGATTCGTGCAATCTTGCATCAACCAAAAAAAAAAGTGTTTGTATTTTATTTCATTTGTTTGTTTTTTTAGCATGTTACTCATTGACCAATTCAGGTCATGGCATTTATATGAGATTTTGTACATTTATTTGATGGTACGTTGGTGTAAGGATGTAAATTTTGTATGGCCTCATATTTGGTAGATTCTTATGAACGTCCATGTGGCAAACATATTATGACATGAGGAAAATCCTTAGGAATGTCCATGTGGCAAGCATGTCATGACCCAAGACATTTTTGTAAGGAAAGGACGTTTCTTCCGTAGGGGGAAGAGAGAATTCAAAGAGACAGAGAGAAGAAAATGGCAGAAGAAATATATTCATTCTTGGCTCACAAAACGGACAAGAACAAGCGGCAGATGATTGGCTGATGGAAGGCAAACTGATGGAAATTGAACAATTTTCTAGACAGAATTCAGACGAGATTTCGGGGCAGAATGCAAAGAGGAATGAGGACCAGAAATCAAAGTTGTTGATAAGACGGTATGAAGGTCTGAATTATCTCCATAGAATGTAATAAGCCCATGGAGGCAAGTTGTACATATGAGAGAGAGGGAGTGTGCATTAATTTGTAATAGTTTGATAAATTGAATGAAGAAAGGTGTTATGTGTCAACTCTAAGAAAATGTGTTATGTGAGTGTCCATGGGAGAGTGTTTTATCCATGCATCACAGAGGTAAAGGCTAACCTTAATTGGTTACCCTTTCTAGTGCTTGCATCAATTGGTATCAGAGCAAGTTTTTTCCATGCAGGTTGTGTGTAAGGCTCTTGTAAGAGTCCGTTGCAGGCTATGAAAGACAAATCTACTAAGTGTGTTGCAAGTTGTGAAAGAGAAGCTTGCATAAGTTTGTTGCAAATGCGAGAGAAATCCTGCAAATGTTGAGAGGAAGTTTGAGAGACTCTATTTTGAGTCCGTTGCAGGTTGTGAAAGATGAGCCAATTGATTGTGAAAAGATGGCACATAAATGTGGAAGATCACGAGAGGTGGATGACTTGACAGAGATGTTGAAAGGATTCCAGGCAAGACTGGACATAATAGAGATGGATGCACAAAGTGGTGATGTTGTAGTTGTAGATGAAGATGATGAAGAAGAGGGAATGATACGGTTTTTGTTCCTATCAGCCAGGTTAGATGCTTTGGAAAGAGACCAAGCAAGCGAATAAAAAGATTCCAACAGAAAAAAAAGACCAACAGAGTTCATGGTGAAGGAGAAAGGTAAGTCTCCTTGTGATATTGTTTTGTTTTATGGAAAAGAGAGCCCGAGGGAGCTCATGAAATGGATATTTGAGCTGGAAATATATTTTGAAGATGAGAATATTGCAAACCCCATGAGGGTAAAGGTTGCACGCAAGAGATTATGTGGTAGTGCAGTTGCGTATTGGAAATATCTCCAAGTAAAAAGCCAAAGAAAATGTAAGAAGGTGAGCGGTTGGAAACAAATGGTTTCCAAGTTGTTGGGTGACTTGGGTCATTTTGTACACCCAAAACTGCAAGATGAGTGGCTAAAGAAGCTTCATGTGTCGAGACTTGAGAGAGAAGAAAAGAATAAGATTGCCAAGAAAGGCAATATGAGAGGAAAGTTCCCCTGTGAGCAACTCAAGTCTACTTTGAGAAGCAGCAAGGAGGACCTGTATGCGAAAAAGAAGGTTGTCTTGAAAGACAACAAGAGAGTGAGGTTTCCATGTGAGAAACCCAAATCTGATTTTCATAACAGCGAGGTGAAAGAGAGTTGTGAGCAGCCAATAGAGGAAGAAAACCCCATGCAAGAGGATATGGATGTGATATTTGTTGAACCGGAAGAAGACCCATTGTTTGATGATGGAATGAGTTTGTAGTATCCCATGAGTGAAAGAAATTCAAATTCATCCTTGGTAAGTCAAGGCAATGAGTTTGTTATTTCTCTCTTGGAGGGAAGAAAGATTGAGGACAACCAAGGAAAGCTATAGATTTCCATAAAGGAAACAATAGATGGGAATGAAAAATGCAGCCATGAGGAGTTGCAGGTTTCCATGAAGGAAACAATAGAGGTGAACGAAGAGAGCAACCATGAAGAGTTGTAGGTTTCCATGAAAGAAACAATAAAGGTGGTGGATGTGCAAGCTAATGCACACAACGAGAGTATTGTTGAAGACCAGCCATGTGAAGGAGATGAAAACAGAAATAAGGATAAGGAGAAAACAACCATGAAGGTTGTTGATATTGGGTCTTTGAGAGTCCATCAAGGGAAAGGAAGCCATGAGAAGCATGCAAGTAGTGAAGAAGAGTTGGACAACATGAGGCATAATGAAGCAGTTAATGAAGTGTTTGTGGGAACTCTTGATTCCCTTAATGTGTTTGTTCAATGTGTGAGTCCAGCAATGAGAAATATGGCAAAGAAAAGGACAAAGTGTAGTTCAATTCAGCATGCACATTTGTATGAGAATCAAAGTGAAGAAAGCAAACAAGAGGATATCATGGCAACAATGGTTGAAGAGCTGGTTGGTATTGATAAACCAGCAATAAAGGATTGTCTTCAAGACATCATGGAGATATGAGAGAGTGGGAGAGTGTGGGAACAAGATGGTTCTCTGGAAGATATACATGAGGAAGCGCATTTGCAGTAGCTAGAGATGGGAGATAAGACTCACGATATCAAATAAAAGAGATCGGCAAGAGGAAGAAAAGTTGTCACAAAAACCGTTGAGTACTGTTTTGAGAAGCAGGCAAGATGATAGAGATTTTGAAAAGCCCAAGCTTGAGAAGAAGAAAGCTTATAGTGTGGAGATGGAAAATGAGATGGAGCAGCCAAGTTTGTTATCAACCCAAGAGTGTATTGGAGAGCATAATGTTGCAGGTGTAGATATGAAGAGAAAGGAGGCATTCAAATAGGCCTTCCAAGGTGAAGAGAGTGGACCGCTTGAGTTCACAAGATGTGAGATGGAGCAGTTGATTTGTGTATCAGCCAGAGCATGTGGAGAAGGAGATGATGCTACAGCAAAGATGGAGAAGTTGCTTGACACAGCAATGATGACAGCGAGAGAGGAAGAAGTAAAGACTATCCCAGAGGTAGTACTAGAGGCTATGGGTGATCATTTGGATGCCCAATAGTATGTTGAGTCTGTTGAGATGATATTGGGGATGAAAGAGGAGATGGCAGCCATTAAGAAGGAGCTACAAACAGCAAAGAGTGACGGAAAGAAGAATCCAACAACAGGTTGGAAGTGAGTAGGCAAATCCAAGAAGGCTCTAGAAGGAGTTGGTCAATCAACAGTGAATTTAAACCCACCAGGGTGAGTAAGATGCAAGAACAAACATCTTGGTGGAGGTGGTCAGACAAAGGTGGGTTTCAGCCCACAAGCGAATCGAGAGAAAAGGAGATAAGCCTTTGGAGGAGGAGGATGGACTATGGTGGGTCTTATCCCATAATGGAAGGAGGCAATGGTGGGTCAAATCCCACAATAGGAGTGAGCAAAGGTAAAGAGAAGAAGACAAAATTGAACAAGCATAAGATAGTTGGAAAAGGAAAAGAAAGAAAGATAAAGAACTGAAGTAGTTGGTTTGTTGGAAGGGAACGCCATGGCCATTATGCTTTGTGGCTAAAAGAGTGGTTTTGCCACTTATTCCATCCATGTGAGTGAGAGCTCACATTTTAAAAATCCTAGGTGTTTGATGATGCAAGAGCATTCAAGGGTTCATGCAATCTTGCATCAACAAAAAAAAAAATGTTTGTGTTTTATTTCATTTGTTTGTTGTTTTAGCATGGTTACTCATTAACCAATTCAGATCATGGCGTTTACATGAGATTTCATAAATTTATTTGATGGTACGTTGGTGCAAGGATGTAAATTTTGTACAGCCTCATGTTTGGTAGATGCTTATGAACGTCCATGTGGCAGACATAATATAACGTGAGGAAAATCCTTAGGAATGTCCATGCTGGGATAAGAGAGAATTCGAAGAGACAGGGAGAGAAGAGAGAATTCGAAGAGACAGGGAGAGAAGAAAATGGCTGAAGCAAGATATCCATTCTCGGGTCACAAAAAGGACAAGAACAGTCCGCAGATGATTGGCTAACGAAAGGTTAACCAACAGAAGGTGAACTGACGGAAGCTGAACAGTTTTCTGGACAGAATTCAGAAAAGATTTCGGGGCAGAATGCAAAGGGGAATGAGGACCAGAAATCAGAGTTGTTAATGGGATGGTATGAAGGTCTGAGTTATCTCCATGGAATGTAAAAAGCCCATAGAGGCAAGTGTGTATGTGACAGTGAGGGAGTGTGCATTCATTTGTAAGAGTTTGATGAATTGAATGAAGAAAGGTGTTATGTGAATGTGTCCATGGGAGAGTGTTCTATCCATGCATCACAAACGTAAAGGCTGACCTTAATTGGTTACCCTTTTTAGTGCTTGCATCATTCCCACTCACTTCCTGGGAGTTCTTCAGAAATATTTATGCTGCTAAACATATTTCCTCCAAAGGGAAAAATTGTTCTGCTTCAGATTGAACAAGATGAGTTCTTTTTTAAATTTCTGCTGCCTGTACAGTGTTGCTAATCACTACTCCAAACATCAAAAATAGCAGGTTCAACTCATGTAAGTAACCATGTTTTAGAATTTTCTGCATTGTTTTCAAAGTCTTTAGGCTCCCTGGGGCTCAAAATAGGCAATTAAAAAAATGATATTGATCTCTTTTTTCCTGTCCAAACATCCCACAATGTCCCCAGGACTTCTGGGCATCCCCCATGGTATAAGAAATTCCTGCCTTTTCAAAGGAACCGTCCCCAACATCCCCATGTGCTGGGTACACAGGAAGCATCCCCATGTTTTGAGTATCCAGGAAACTACCCAATGTCCCAGGTACAGCAGGAAACACCCTCCATGTGCCAGAGACATGCAAAACGTTGGGGACAAATGTGGTTTATCATTGAGAGGTCAGATGACATCAGCAGGTCAACATGCTGAATTAATAAAAATTCAAAAATTCATTTTTCCATTGATTTTTGGGTCAAACCAATTGTGATATCATAGGGTCAAGACAATGTCATAAATAATTCAATAGTTCAAGATGATGTCCCTGGTTGCAAGGAACACAGTGTTTCAGCCCCATAGCAGTTTCTTGCACCAATAAACCTGTTGTGGTCCAAGAAGGTTATTTCTTGGTACAATAAATACCAGCCACCCTGGCATTTGAAACACAGCCATATCAGAAGGCTGTTTCCTTTCCGTGGAAATGCTGACCGCAACAGCGTGCGAAAATCACAGCCAGTGTGGACAGAAAAGTCATCCAAAAAAGAAGTAACTTTAAAAAATAAAAACATAACAAATAAAAAACTAAACTAAAACATGAAGTAATTAAAAGACCAAAGAGATAAAGCCCTCGTAAACTAATTTGACATGCTAAAACATAAACCCCCCACCCATCCAACCCTCGATTAATTTCTCATGCATTCTTTGTGGGAGAGAAGACTGAAAGAGACCAAAGAGTAGTTGCACTAGACCACATAGAGGTAATGTTTTTGTGTTATTTTTTCAAAATTTGCCTCTCCTGGTTGACAGGGATCGTTCATATATTTGACACTGAATGTGTTTATGAAATTGGTCTCCTAAATTTTTAGTTTCTTCCCATAATTCCATGCTTTTGATTTAATGCACATTGAGGAGGAAAAATGGGGGTTCCCCTTCTGCCCTTACCCACACCAAAAAATGCCGTACCTACCTTGACAAGCGAAGGATTTAATGCAGAACTAAGGGCTTTCAAGGAGAGATTATGGAAAACAGTTCAAATAACTAGTTCATATACAAGGGCCAAGAAACAAATAGTCGACTTGTCCATGTTGCCAGGTTGACACTAGCAGTTCGCTTCCACGAAATAGATGGCACCTGCTTGGGGTTGAAAAGAGAGATCAAATTCATGTCTGAATAAATTGTTTCAGGCAGATTTTATCAAGTAGTACACACTTGTGAAGTCCATGAAACCTCAACCCATGGATGAAGCCTGATCAAAAGAGCCCGAAGTTGAGGATGATACAGGGAAGACCCCTCACATTCCAATATGTAACATAGCTATCATCTATGATGCAAATGACTGCAAACAAGTGGATACCGCAACTGGGAGATATTTTACAGTTGTGGGATGCACTTCACCGTTGCTAGGTCCCCCTTGTGGAATGAAGCAATAAGAATGGTGGGCGATGCTCCTGGAGAATAAAGGTCTGAATCATTATGTTGAGCGGAAAGAAAGCTCACATTGATGCGAGACTACGCGACATTTGAGAGAGTTGGAAGGACTCAGGAGTTTCTTGTTGACAATTCTTCCACAAGTCAGATTGTCTCTCACCATTCAGAAAATTCACGTCTCTAGCCAAGGAAGAAGAGTACATTGTTTTGGTAGGGTCCTTGCTACGAAGGCTGAATTCCTTCGGAATGATTCATCAAAAAAGTTTTTTTTACTTTGGATAATGATATCCTTCGGACTTTTGTCCGAAGGAATTCCTTCGGACAAAAAGTCCGAAGAAATTAATAAGAGCACTAATAAGGAAAGTCTGCACAAAAAGAAGCCAAGGATTAATTCGGAAGGGAGCAGTTTCAAGAATTCCGAAGGGCACCTACCCTTCGGACAGGCACAAGACCAAACTCAGAGACCTTTGCAAAAAGCCCGGGTGCCCTCCAATTTTTCTGAAGGGCACGGAAGGAGATCACTTGTCTTTGCAGAGGACACTTGGTCGGTGCCGAAGGGCACAGTTCAAAGAGCAAAGGCAAAGAGATATTCTTCAGACTTTTGTTCGAAGGAATTCCTTCGGACAAAAAGTCCGAAGAAATTCGGAAGGCTTGCTCAAAGCAAAGCCCAAAGAAAGTCCGACGGCAAAATACAAAGGCAAAAAGCCCGAGGATCCGCGGGAAAATGACGTGCAGAAAGGCCACAGAAAAACAAGGAAGCAAGAAGATATCCTTCGGACTTTTGTCCGAAGGAATTCCTTCGAACAAAAAGTCCGAAGGAATTCGGAGAAAAGACCGCCAAAAAAAAGAGAAAAGCCCGCAACAAAGGAAGATATCCGAAGGGAGAGAAGTCCGAATAAATTCTACAGAAATAACCCAAGGAAAATAAACCCGACAAAAACCCAAAGTAGGAATTCCAAAGGCCAGAGACCAAGATAATTCTTGCGGACATTTTGTCCACGGGAAAGCGGCAAGACGGAAGTCCGAAGGAATAAAGCTTCCGGTGACATCCCGCAAGCCGTCAAATTTTGACTCTGAGAAGTAACCGTTGAAAACAAAGAGACAAGAATTCTGAAATAAATGGAGGCTGATTGGGCAAAAGAGAATAGAAAATAGATAATCCGACGAAAGAGTTGAATACGGAATCCTGCCAGAAATAGACACGAACAGGAAGATCAGAATAGAACAGAATACATGCAAGCAGGAGCTATTTTCGAACATCGGAGCTATTTTCGAACATCGGTAAAAGCTTCAGTGGACTAATTATTAAAGTCCTGTTCATCTCTAGTTAGTTCATGCATCCGAAGGTCTAACTCAGCTTCAACAGGAGTTCCAAATTCGAATGACGAGTTGACTCTCCCAGATTTAGAGTTGACTAATTGATTAAAATGCCGCATCCACTAGAAGCTTTCCATGCGAGGAGGATGATCTCTTCGTCCAACTCAGCATACCAAACGGTTAACTCAACTTTCAAAACGTTACAACTCAGCATCAAGCAGCTCACATGGAGTTCTAAAATTGACATTTGCGTGGATTTCCATGCAAAGAGAGGCGGGCGGTTCATAACAAAGACAAGTTCACTTCATCAAACGAAGAAGCTTCATGCAAGGACAAAAAGGAAAATATATTTTATTGAAAGGCCAAATAAAGCCTGGAGTTAACCAAAGTGAATCTTTCTCTTCAAGTTTCAACGCCAATCTTTGGTTTTTTGTAATTCTCTCTATATAATGGTTTTAAGCCTTGATTAAAAATCATCCAATCTCTCTTGGTTAGACCAAACTCTGCCATTGGTGAGTTGTGTAACCTCTTCAATCAATAAGGACTGTACTTTCAGATTTCGAGCATTGGCATAGTGTATATTTCTTCAGCAATTTGCATAAGTGGCAGATTTCTCTCCCTTCCCAAATTCTATTTCATACCTAGTTGCTAGATTATCCTTGTGCAGGTCATGTTCAGTGTTCTTTATTGTCTTTTGCTGAAACTGTAAGTGGATGTTAGGTGGCCGCAAAGTGTCTTTTATCAGACCTCTCTCCATCGTTTTCCCTCAGGTTTTAGTTATTGGATCGAACCTCTACATGAAATACTTATGCATGTGATTAATTGAAGTCTAAGGTCTTCCTTCTCCCTTGTTCGTTCAGTGTTCAAGGTTCCAAGTTGAGTGGATCAAAATTCTGGTGTATCACCCCCTTTAGGTAGGATTTCCCCTTTAAGTTTCCATTCTCCCTTTTCCACGGTAGTCCGCAGCGTAGAGTAGAGATCCTAATTGATACATCATACAGGAACCAGCCTTCTCTGGAGGTTCTTCTCACCATTGAGGCACCCACCCTCGTGAGAAGATCCCATTGTTTCAGCCGGATAGAGGACTGGCCGTTTCACGCATGTCTTCGATTCAGGGCGCAGCTCCAGGTTGACAACATTTCTATTGTTTATGAGTGGATTGATATTGCTTGAAGACCTGCCATCTACATTCTCCTGTTCCCCCCAAAGGGCATAATTTTTGAGAGAGACGTTGTTTTCAAAGTCCATATGATTAAAGAGACAACTTCTGGAATAAAAATATGTACGAAGTTTTTTATCCACATTTTGGATCACATGCATGGTCCATCACTCAAAATAGGCAATTAAAAAAATGGTATTGATCTCTTTTTTTCTATCCAAACATCCCACAATGTCCCAGGGACTTTTGGGCATCCCCCATGTTATAAGAAATTCCCGCCTTTTTCTACAGATACATCCACATGTTCTGGGTATACAGGAAGCATCCCCATGTTTTGAGTATCCAGGAAACTACCCAATGTCCCAGGTACAGCAGGAAACGCCCTCCATGTGCTGGAGACATGTAAAATGTTGGGGACAAATTGTGGTTTATCATTGAGAGGTCAGATGACATCAGCAGGTCAACCTAGTCAACATGCTGAATTAATAAAAATTCAAAAATCTAGTTTCCGTTGATTTTGGGTCAAAACAATTGTGATATCATAGGGTCAAGACAATGTCATAAATAGTTCAATAGTTCAAGATGATGCCCCTGGTTGCAAGGAACACAGTGTTTCAGCCCCGTAGTAGTTTCTTGCACCAATAAACCTGTTGTGGTCCAAGACGGCTATTTCTTGGTGCAATAAATACCAGCCAACATGGCATGTGAAACACAGCCATTTCAGAAGGCCATTTCCTTGCCGTGGAAATGCTGACCGCAACAGCGTGAGAAAATCACAGCCAGTGTGGCCAGAAAAGTCATCCAAAAAAGAAGTAACTTAAAAAATAAAAACAAAACAAATAAAACACTAAACTAAAACATGAAGTAATTGAAAGACCAAATAGATAAAGCCCTCATAAATTAATTTGACATGCTAAAACATAAACCCCCCACCCGTCCAAACCTCAATTAATTTCTCATGCATTCTTTGTGGGAGAGAAGACTGAAAGAGACCAAAGGGTAGTTGCACTAGACCACATAGAGGTAATGTTTTTGTGTTTTTTTTCAAAATTTGCCTCTCCCGTTTTACAGGGATCGTTCATATATTTGACCCTGAATGTGTTTATGAAATTGGTCTTCTAAATTTTTAGTTTCTTCTCATAATTCCATGCTTTCGATTTAATGCACAATGAGGAGGAAAAATGGGGGGTTCCTCTTCTGCCCTTACCCACACCAAAAAATGCTGTACCTATCTTGACAAGCGAAGGATTTAATGCAGCAATAAGGGCTTTCAAGGAGAGGTTATGGAAAACAGTTCAAGTAACTAGTTCATATACAACGGCCAAGAAACAAATTGTCAACTTGTCCATGTTGCCAGGTTGACCCTAGCAGTTTGCTTCCACGAAATAGATGGCACCTTCTTGGGGTTGAAAAGACAGATCAAATTCATGTCTGAATAAGTGGTTAAGGCAGATTTTATCAAGTAGTACACACTTGTGAAGTCCATGAAACCTCAACCCATGGATGAAGCCTGATCAAAAGAGCCCGAAGTTGGGCATTATACAGGGAAGACCCCTCACATTCCAATATGTAACACAGCTAACATCTTTGATGCAAATGATTGCAAACAAGTGTATACCGCGACTGCGAGGATATTATATAGTTGTGGGATGCACTTCACCTTTGCTAGGTTCCCCTTGTGGAATGAAGCAATAAGAATGGTGGCAAATGCTCCTGGAGAATAAAGGCCTGAATCGTTATGTTGAGTGGAAAGAAAGCTCACATTGATGAGAGACTACACGACGTTTGAGAGAGTTGGAAGGACTCGGCAGTTTCTATTGTTTATAATGTGCGGATTGATATTGCTTGAAGACCTGCCATCTACATTCTCCTGTTTCCCCCAAAGGGCATAATTTTCAGGACAGACATTGTTTTCAAAGTCCATATATTTAGAGAGAGAACTTCTGGAAAATAAAATGTACGAAGTTTTTTATCCACGTTTTGGATCACACTGCATGGTCCATCACTCACTATTCTCGTCCCGATGAGGGGTCGAAAACATTCTACACAGATTTTTTCCAGAAGTTGTCTCCCTAGGCATAATGTTTGTTAAATCACGACCCTGGAGGCTGTGTGAAATATGCTGCATATATGATGGGACTCTTTCGACAAGCAATTGACAAGGTTAGAATGGATAATGTAATGCAAATCATCAGTAACAGAGCAACAAATAATATTTTAGTAAAGGGACAGGATGGAAGATAACATCTTGGCATATTTTGGAAACCTTGTGCAGCACACTGCACATCGCAATCACAAAACATAAAGCTGGAATAATCTTGAGGCATATGGCAGCGAAGCTGCTAAAGACTCGTGTAATTGTTACCTATTCCATGACCATCTCATCGGTCGTACAGACTCTCGTTCATTCAATGTTCCCAAAAAAATCCATGGAATTTGTTGACAGTGCAGATTTGTTAAATGTAGGCATTGAATATCGGAATAAACGATGAAGTAAGAAGGCATTAGAAACAAACATGGACTTGGTACTTGATGGCGAGGCCCGGCATGGTATCAGAGCGCTTCAGATTGTGCGAAATAGCGAAGTGAGAGAGAGTGGTGGCGTGCCAGAAGCTTGTGGAAGACGGCCTCCCAACGATCTCCTTCAATTTCCAGGGCGCCTTAAACGCATTCATCTGCACTTCCGTTTCGGAGCTTATGGAATTCCACGTGCGACACACGCATGCGGCTCGTCCCAGCTCTGTTGCGCTTAACCGTTCCAGAATGCTTCTCCACAGGTCCTTGCTTAAAACTTCGTCCGATTGATCCGGTGGTGTTTCAGGGCTTTTTTCGTCGAGGGATTGGCAAGTGTAGGATCCGACCTCGCAACGCATGGACTTTATAAACTCGTCCCATAGAAAATCGTCGTCTGAGTCACCACAGCATCCCATTCTGTCGTCCATGCCTACATATGGATAAAGCAATATCGTTCCCACTACTTGATGGCGAGGTCTCTTGGGCACAGCTGCATCGCAAAAGTCACTGCTCTAAAATTGTAATTTCCAAAAAATTATTATTATTATTATTATTATTATTATTTTGGGTTGGGTTTGAGGACGGCCAAATTTATTTCACAAATATAAAGATAGTTTTATTATGCTTGTAAAATTTGTAATTTCCTATTATAAATCTTGATGAAAGTAATATCATATTTATTTTTGTAATGGTTGATGATATATGAAATTATTTTATGTTTAATTATTGTACGGTAGGTTATAATATAAAAGACCTTTTTGTTATTTTAATTTAAAATATATTTAATTGTTAAAATACAAGTTTAGTATAAAACATTTATAAAATAAATAATACTAATATTATTTAGGATATTATTTTTATCTATTTTATTTAGGATATAAATTTTATTTAATTTAAAGTAATTTAATTTATAAACATTTCACTTTATATCATATGGATTTTGAAAATATTATCTCTTATTAATTTTTATTTTGAGAAGAAGCATTTTTATTTAGAATATTGAACTTTTATGTTGAGAAGAAGCATTCTTACCCAAATGATTGAACTTTCATGTTGAGAAGAAGCATTCTTACTCAAAAGATTGAACTCTTGGTTACATAAAGTACACTTTAAATTTAATTTAATCTCTCACATTATCTAGTAGGCTTTGTCATTGTAAGATATAAATTTAATATATCATAGTCTTACTGATAGAAAAATATATAATTCCACGTTGTTTGGTAGGGTTGGTCTTTAGTAAGATATAAATCTAATATACCACAATCTTTCTTCTAATATAAAAAAAATAAATAATTGTGTATTATTTGGTATGATTGATCTGCAACAATATATAAACCTAATATATTATGAATTAATTTAAAATATTGGTTATTGTTTTACCTTAATTTGAATTAATAAGTGACATTAATCTAATTAAGATAAAACTATAAAATGTAATTCAAATCAATAAATATGACATTCAAGCATACATAGGAATGTAAAAAGATAGATTGATTCTTCTGATTTAATAAGGGTATATAACAAATATGAAAAACACTAAACAGATCACGATACTTAGTTTTTATGGTTAACTGGTCTAGGTGTGATTGTATTTTGAAAGTGAAAATTTGAGATAAGCAAGCACATGGTTCATTTGGTATCAGAATTGATATGTTGTATGTGTTCGATCAATTCTACAAAATCATGTCAATATCACTGATTGGTACTCACCTATGCAAAAGTAGGGCATAGTGAATGTATAGTCACTTGCAACTATCTTTATTTGTTTTATGTTTGTGATCGTAAACCCTAAATGATGCACACATATCTAAAAATCAACCTCATTTGTCTTGAAACCCTATATGTGCTTATAAAGGCTAAAAACCTACAAAATTAGGAAGAATATGGCAAATTTTCTCAATGTGAAATAGTGTATAGATGTATATCAGATAAGTGCCAAGTCCATTTTAAATGAGACCTTGATTTGTTTATATATGGATCCAATTGAATAATTTATTGCACCACTGACACATTAAACTTATGGGCCAACCCTAACGATGAGTTTGATCTTTAAAAATAGATGTTGCTAAGAGCAGGACAGTTCTGACTAGCAATAATGACTATAATTGGTGGAACCACCCTCTATATAGGTAGACTAAATTGAGAGTCTAGAGATGTCTATGCATAATATTTAACATGTTTAAAATAGACAGTAAGGTTCATATAAGTGTGTAATAGTCAAACAAAAATGTTGACTCATAAGATAGCATGCACATGTGAGAAGATGGTGAATTAGAACCTTGTTTGTATGCTCAAGTCATGTGGTAAATATGTATCAATCTTGTCATTGTCAAGTACTAAAGACTAAATTTTAGCATCTACAAAGGTCCCATTTTTAGTCTAGTAATGGTATAATTAAATTAAAAAGATGTAATGTACACAGGTGTGTACAACACTTTACCTTTTGGGAGATGGATCCAAATGTACAGTTTTGCTCCATACAAACCTGCAATGAAAATGAATCAACCATTGCATATGGCTTATAAATTCATATATAATGCTTCACTCTAGTTCAATCAAGTTTGATCCATGTAAAATAAAAAATGCATAATTGAAATGGAATGAACAATGTTCATGCCTCCATCATGCACACATGTTTGATTATGTAGTTTCACTCAATGTAGAATAGAATGCATGATCAGAAGAGAATGGACAATGTTCATGCCCCCATCATGATCACATATATGATAAGTGTGAAGTAGAATGATAGCCAAATTATCATTCAACTGTAATTGTGTTGATGTACATATACATGAACCAGTATCATGCCTCCTAAATTTGTACTAATTGATATAGAATGTTAAGTATCTTTATGCTAAATTGAGAACTTGTATCTCAAATGTACATGCAAGTGAAAACTTATAATTGTGTTACTGTAAAGTATTATGTATGTGCCCATATAAATGCACCCAAGTGTTTATGGATATATGATTATGTGTATGTAAAGTGAATGCATATGCCCATGTACTCTATATCAATATGCCAATATATGTCATGTGCCTAAACCAATATGATATATGAACCATCCAAATTTTTAAAAACTCTAAAATATGTATATGTTTAACCCTAAAATGGTATCTAGATTGGTATTATCTAGATTGTATTAAAGGGGTATATAAAAATGAAATGACATAAGGGTGATAATCAGATATATAGTAAGCCAAGTAGATGTTAAATTTGAATATAAGTATATATTGAATTTATTATGCTAAGATAGTCTAAAAATGGGAAGTATAACTATTATAAGAAGTGAAATACTTAGCTAGTTTTAATGTTAATGCAATTTTAGATCTAGAACAAGCTGAAAGAAGGTGGGAAGGAGATCTTGGAATAGATGATAGATTATGGTTTTGATGTTTTTAGCTCTCTAGATAGTAACATCAGTCTGAGATGGTTATGTTGATGCAACTGTCTAAGTTCGATGGTAGTAACCTATAAAAAATATCTGCTAAAATAGGATGTGACCACCTAGATGCTTTTAAGTTTTGTTTCGCCTTCACTATGGTGCATTCAATTCTAGTTCATGAATAGTCACTACTTGTGAAATGGCAAAACCCCAACTTTCCATCTTCAATATGACCTTGAAGAAAAATGGGTTAGTGGGCACATAGTGTCAAGCTGACCCCAATGACTCAATTGTCAAAAAGATGTTACTTACATAGCCATTACTTTGAAGAGGGCCTTTAATTGATATAGTTCTCCCTTACGTGTTGGATTGTGTGTGAATCATACAATGTGTGCAAAGCAAGTACAATAATGACCTAACTTATAACTTTACAAATCGGGCTCTTGGGTTGCTCCTTTAGTATTTTAGAGGTGTAGATGTGTTATACCTATAGTTTGTATGAAAATATGGAAGCTTTGTTCAATTGAATGTTTGATAGAGTATTTTGATAAGTACCTTGGTCTCTTTGGTTTTTTTAGGTGTTGTTAGGTGAGGAATAAATGAGGGTTGATCTTGTATTTATATCAATCTATTTAGAGTAATAACTTGCATTAAAACACTTAGGCCAATCATTAATATACATTTCATTTATAAATTAGATGACTTTAGGGTAGTAGACATTTGCCTCGAGATTAAGTAGTAATGTCGATGTTATTATTTGACTAGGATGTTAGTGTCCAGGGAATAAGAAAATAGGTATAAGTTCAAAATTTGAAGAGATAGAAGATAAGTATTGTAGTCATATAAAATGTGAAAATTGGTAACTTGAGTGTGGCTAATGACATCCAATATATAGGTCCCTCTTGCTTGCTTTCATGACCCTCATAGGCTTCTTTTCACCGATTCTCAATCATCTATAGCCTTCCAGACTTGATCCCAGTTGAGCCAGACCCCTTTTTCCATGAATAATCCATCTTTCCAAGTCCCCTCTCCTCAGGATAGTAGTGCCACACTTAGACTATAGCACTGATGCCACTCTTGTCTACTTTTGATGCTCTTGTCCAAGTGCATTTTAGCCCCAATGGTCAGTTTCTTTTGGTTCCCCATCCTTCTCCTTGTCGGCCTAACACAAGCACATTCAACCCATGACCAATAGATCCCTATAAAATCCCATTCAAAGATCATTTAGAAAGAGTTGGAAAATATCACTAAGCAAGTGAGACTACTCAAGCAATCTTCCATATTCTCTGCATACAACCAGCCAATACACTTACAAGCTTATTCAAATCCTTACACTAGTCCTTAGCCATCTCAAGTAAATCTAGTTTAACATTTTTCATATTCATATACTCAATTGCACAAAGCACATCAAGTGAGAGAACTACATATGGCTTGATCCCTCTTCAGAGTATTGGTATGTAGACGGCGTGCCCATACAAGGAATGTGGATACACGTTAAGTGAATCTTTCACACACTAACCCCCTTCTTTCTCAAAATTGGTCAAAGCTAAATGAAGTATAGGGTTTGAAGAGAAAATCTGCTCTACAGGGAGCTCTACAAACTTCCAACTGTCAAAAATTCATAGACAGGGTCACATAGACCTAGCAAACAAAACCTAGAAAACTCAGATCTTCAGGACAATAGTGGTAGAGGTGGACTACAATGTTGATGCCACTCCTATCCACTTTCAGTGATCCTATCCAATCATAAAACAAAGGTTAGATCTTAGTTTATGATAGTGTCCCAGTATTTCATAGTAAATCTCAGACCTTGTCTCAGCTATATCAGCTAGTTTATAGCTAAGCCTTATTTTCTCTATCTCATTACTATTTTTAGAAATGTCAAAATTGCAATTTAATTTACACAAATTAGTAGCTTAATTATTGCATAGTTATTTATTGATTTTACTACTCAGACCCTTTAACTAAATTAGGAATAATACACCAATATTCCCAAAACTATTAAATCATTTGATGAACCTGACTTACTTCATTTGCACATAAAAGCCCTAAAAACCCTAGCGTAAATTTTCTACTAATTTTTCTTGTAAATTTTTTGATTTTTTATCTACATAATAAAATCATAAATTAGCATTAAATTTTAAAATTTTGTAGTGATTTTAAAACAATTTTCTTTCAAACCCTAGCTACCCATACTAGATTCCAGTATTTTCTCAGTAATTTTCCAATAATTTTCTTATTTTTTACTAGCATACTTAAATAAAAAAATCCATTCAAATTTTAAAATTCAATAGTAATTCTCAAAAATATTTATTTTTCCAAACCCTAATTGCATATATTAGGTCCCATTAAATCACTAATTTTCCAATAAATTTTTGATTTTTTACTTGCATATCTAACTCAGAAATTCACTTTCAATTTCAAATTTTCATAGTAATTTTTCAAAATAATCATCTTCCAAACCCTAGTTGCATATACTAGGTCCCATTAAATCAATAATTTTTTGATTTTTTACTTACATATCTAACTCAGAAATTTACTTTCAATTTCATATTTTCATAGTAATTTTTCAAAATAATTATCTATCAAACCCTAGTTGCATATACTAGGTCCCATTGCTTCTTGAATTATCACCTTACATGTTCGTGAACTTCGTATCCTATTTATGCACATTCCAGTTTCTTATTTAGATTATATATGTTTAATCTTTTTTATTATTATCCAAGTTGTTTTTCTTATGCCATCTAAGTTCCTTGCATCTCTTCTTTCAAGATGAAGTACAAGACTTAGTGGCAATCCTCTTGAATTCACCTATATTCTTGCAACTCAACCATATACCATGGATAAACAACCAATTCAAATTCCTATTATAGATTCTACATATCCAGATTACACCAATTTCAATTAGGATAATTTTGATAAAGAGCAATATGAGAATAACAATGATGATACATACATTGATGTTCACGATCCACCACATTAGCCTCTTGATCAACTTCCACCAATTGTTAATAATGAAGTTATCCTCAACAAATATTTGATCCTACAAAGTTTTTGAGAAAGACTCCAGGACCAACCCTAAGATCTTACTCTTATTTTATAATCTATCATAGAAATAAAAAAGGCTAAACAAGTTGAGTCTTCCATTTCTTTAGAGCAACTGGTTACTAATGACACTATAGGGGCAACTATGTCTCAACAACCCCCTATAGCAGCCCAACCTGCCTCTATGCCACCAGCTACAACTAGTACATCTTTGTCTCTTGATGTGGCAGCCCTTGTGCAAAAGATAAAATTTCTTCAATCCAAGGTGCTACATCTTGAGCAAGGTGCCTCTAGACTAGGCTTTGAATTCTTTTGTGTTATTACATACACCATTGGCATATCACATTACTTCTACACCCTTGCCACAAGGTTTTATTCAACCTAAGCTTACTCTATATGATGTCAAGGGTGATCTAGAGACACTTTTAAGAGCTTTTTATGCAGCATGCTTGGACAATGTACCAAATGATTGGATACTTACCAAGCTATTTCCACATAGCCTAAAGGATTATGCTTTACAATGGTTCTACAGTTTACCAAGTCAGTCGATCAAAGCATTCAATCCTTTAGCTGACATGTTCCTATCTCATTTCAACATTAACATGGTTATAAGGTTTCATATGTCTAATTTTCACAACAAAAACAAAGGTCAAATGAGCATCTCACATATTATGTTCTTTGATATAAGACTATTTTGGCCAAGATGACTAGCCCCATGGCTGATCAAGAGTTACAATATCTCTTCAAACAGAATCTTCTACCACCTTTGCATTAATCAATTATGTTCAAAAGATTCTTTTCCTTCACTGAATTATCTCACACACTAAAGGAAAGAGAAGTCAAACTAATTTCAATGGGAAAACTTAAGTATATGAGTATCTAAAAAAAAAAAAACAAGAGTAACATCAAAGTCCCATACAATTTCAAGGTCAATGATAGCAAGAGTCAGAATCAACCAATAGTTAATACAACTTTCAAACCCCCTTAACAAGTGGTTTTATCAACACCTCCTTGATGAACCTTTACCAATCTACTAGTTTCTCCAGCCAGAGTTTTACAACAACTATTGGATTGTAACATCATATCTCTCCCTCCTATTCGAGAAGTCGACCCAACAAAGCCTCTTCCATGGGGATATGATAAACATGCATTTTATGAGTTTCATAGGGCACCATGCCATCTATCAAATAGATGCATCAATTAGACACAAGATATATGATTTGATAGATGGCAATCATATTGATCTTGACACTTCAGTTGAGCCTCTTTAGGTAAAGCAAACACAGGATAAAGCTTTGAAAATCTTTTCAGATCCTTTTCCACAACATTCTAAACAAGAGGTAGGGGACACATCAGGGGTCCACCATGTATATCATGCAAATCCACCACCAGATACATACATAACACATTCAGTTGAGACACATCCTTTGAGTAACATGATTGGTGTATATAATTCTAGAGTTCCAGCTAAACCTTCCATTTCCATCTCAAAACAAGAGATCTTCAATGATGATTTAGATTATCATGCACTCTTTATCAGAGCTTACATTCATAATCATATTATTCATAATATCTTCATAGATAATGGATTTAGTGTGAAAATGTGAACTATGACATTATTATAACATTTGGGATATTCAGAGCAGGATATTACCCTAATGGACATAGTTATTAGTGGATTCAATGGGCACATACAGAGTTCATTGAGTGAGATTGTACTTCCTTTACAGGTTGGTCCAACACACATGGCCACACCATTCACTATTATTCCTAGTGGAGGAGTTTTTGATATGTTACTTAGTCAACTATAGATTCAAAAACTTTGAGTAGTGCCTTCTATAATTCATAGATGCATGAAATTAATTCATGCTAATCAAGTTGTTATAGTGAGTGGAGTTCCATATGAGTTACCGCTCCCCACTTCAAATCCATCTTCTACAATACACTTTCACTTAGAGAATCTAGATATAGGGGGCATCATGTGTGGCATGATGGATCTTACTTCCAGTTCTAGATACGGTAGTTGGTGTAACTTCCAGCTCAGAATCCATGTTCTAGACACCAAAGATTGGAGGTAATGTGTGCGACATATATATTTTCTTTTCTTTTTGAGTTCAACATTACTCGAGCATTCTCAGTAATTGCATGCCTTGTTCCATTTGTAGGTGGTTAGCATCATTTTAGAGTGGCTTTCATACAAGCCTAACTTCTACATTTCATAGTGGCTTTCATATAAGACTAGTGCACTAGTTTCAAAGTGGCTTTCATACAAGCATAATCTCCATTTTTTAGAGTGGCCAAAAGTGGCCTAGTTTTTAGCATACATTTGGCTATCCATACCAATATTGTTAGATTATAGAACATTCATGAGCTTTAGGAGCCATCTTATTTGACACACATTTCATATCAATATTAGTTCATAGCTTCACTACATAAGGCAATGGTGGAGCCAAAGGTTTAGCTAGCCTTTGTATTCTTGAGCCACCTATTCAGAGGGATTTGACACATAGTCCAAACATCAATTAACATATG
Organism: Torreya grandis; assembly: GCA_037957365.1. NCBI lineage: Eukaryota > Viridiplantae > Streptophyta > Pinopsida > Cupressales > Taxaceae > Torreya > Torreya grandis. The sequence goes on along the minus strand of JARHVA010002484.1, from coordinate 496,446 downwards.
CATGATCACATAGATTCACTTAGTCAAAAATGATGGAGCCAAAGGGCCAACCTTTGCAATCTTGAGCCACTCTTAGGGAATTGAGCACTTATCTCTATTTTCAATATTACTCTTGGTACAACATCATCCAACATTACTCAGCATCACTCAATATCACAACAAGGTTTGTATTGGTTTGCATACCTAGTGAGATCTATTCATTCTTTTCTCTTCTTATCTCTCCCTTACCCAACTTTGTACATTCTTATTTTAGATATAGCATATCTAGTAATAACTAATTTACTCTTTATTTTTCTTACAGATTCATACTTCACAGCGTGCTCTCTTTATGCACACCTAGCATCACACAAGTTTCATAGGCTTCACCCTTATAGGTAAGTTCAGGGATGCTTTCTATTTTTCCTTTATCCTAGTATTTCACTTTGTTGCATCACTATAATAAAGGGGGCGTAAATGTAGTAAAATAAAATGCAAAAATTGGTAGCTTGAGTATGGCTAATAACACCCAACCCATGGGTCCCTCTTGCTTGCTTTCATGACCCTTATAAGCTTTTTTCATTGATTCTCAGTCATCTATAGCCTTCCAAACTTGATCTTAGTTGAGCTAGACCCCTTTTTCCATGAGTAATCCATCCCCTAGGTCTCGTCTACTCAAAATAGTAGCACCACACTTGGACTACAGCACCTGTGCGACTTTTGTCCATTTTTAGCACTCTTGTTCAAGTGCATTTTTGGTCTCAATGGTCAATTTCTTCCAGTTCCCTATCCTTCTCTTTATCAACCTAATGTGAGAACATTAAACTCATGACTAATAGTCCTTCTGAAATCCCATTCAAATATCATTTGTAAAGGGTTGGAAAATATCACTAAACAAGCAAGACTACTCAAGCAATCTTCCCTATTCTCTGCATATAACCAACCAATACACTTACAAGCTTATTCAAATCCTTACACCAATCCCTACCCATCTTAAGTACATATAATTTAGAAATTCTCATATTCACACACTCAATTTCACAAAGCACATTAAGTGAGAGAACTACATATGGCTTGATACCTCTTCAGAGTATTGGTATGTAGGCAACGTGCTCACACAAGGGGTGTGGATACATGTTTAGTGAATATTTCACACACTAACCCCTCATTTTTCTTAGAATTGGTCAAAGTTAAATGGAGTATAGGGTTTGAAGAGAAAATTTGTTTATAGGGAGCTCTACAAACTTTCAACTATCAAAACTTCATGAACAGGGTCACACAGACCTAGCGAACAAAGCCTAGAAAACTCAAATATTTAGGACAACAATGGTAGAGGTAGAGTATAACACTGATGCCACTCCTATACATATTTGGTGCTCTTATCTAATCATAAAATGAAGGTCAGATCTTAGTTTGTGATAGTGTTCCAGTCCTACATAGTGAATCTCATACCCTATCTCAGTCATATTAGCTAGTTTCCAACTAAGTCTTATTTTCTCCATCTTAGTACTATTTTTAAAAATGTCAAAATTGAAATTTAATTTACACAAATTAGTAGCTTCGTTATTGCATATTTATTTATTTATTAATTTTACTACTCAGACCCTTTAACTAAATTAGGAATAATACACCAGTATTCCCAAAACTATTAAATCAAGTATATTTTAAGCATTTTGGGAAAGATAGAAGACATGGTTAATCAATATAAGATTGGTTAGATTAAGAGATATAGGCCAAGTGGCATAAAGATAGAGTAAACGTGAGACTTGCAGAAGTGAAAAAGATAGAAAACTGAGAGGAACAACCAAGGTCTGAGTTTTCTAAGTGTACAAGACTAAAGTGTTATATAATCACAAAATATCATCTACATTTGTCTCCTTTTAATCTACTAATGAAATTACTAGTTTAAAGGAATGTGTACCTGGGTGTGTATGTACACCTTATCTTTGCATGTACCCAACTTGAGTGCTTTATTGGTGACTAACCTATAACCAAGAACATGTTACAATTTAAAATTAATGCATATAATTTGAATTTAAAGTACTTTAAATAGATAGAAACTTAAAGAATAAGGTTTAGGAGTATACATGTGTCGATGTAATGGCCTTACATATTGGCAAGTTATTTTGAAAAAGATGTATCACTGTAAGGCTCTAAAATTGAGATTAGGATAAATATATTAAAAATATATAAAGTACATATATCTAAGAGAGAGAGAGAGAGAGAGAGAGAGAGAGAGAGAGAGAGAGAGAGAGAGAGAGAGAGAGAGAGAGAGAGAGAGAGAGAGATGTGAAGACACATGCCCCCAACTTTTGAGGAAAAGTGAGTTGCCACCTAGTAGTTGAGATTAGCTCAACCATGTAACCCAATGATACTTATAACCTGATGAGGCTGGATGATCAAGTCCAACTTGAAAACTTAGAAAGATTGAGTGATTTAATCACCTCAACCATGCCAAAAGGTGAACTAACTACTATAATAGATTATCTCAATAAATTATGAAAAAGTTCATGGGGTATTAGTACAAAAAAAATTATGTGATATGGTAACAATCCATAAAAAGGTTTTGGAATATAAAATTGATTTGGATTTTACAATATTGGGCACATATTACATAACATATGTACCTTAGATTAGATATGTATCATGCTGAAATTGTGTATAATAATAGTACCAATGTATAGAATTCTACCATGACTGTGAATATGAATCATATAACTATGTGCTTTAGCTAATTTGGCTAATTGTGTAAGTGTAAAGAACATGTTTCCAAAACATTCCCCCATTATATATGGAGAAACCTAAAAATGGATATAAGCACCAATGTGGAAAACATGTTTCCAAAACATGCCCCCATTATAAACTGGAGACAATAAATATTGAATACATGTGGAGAACATGCTTTCAAAGCATGCCCTCATTGAATCTAAAAATTGATATAAGTACCATAATGAATGAATGTGGAGAACATGCTTCCAAAGCATGCCCCCACTATAATCTAGAAATTGTGCCAAAGTGTGGAAAATGTCTCTATGACATGCCCCCACTAATATTCCCCCCGGTATTTGAGTTGAGGAAAAGATAAGAATTGTTAGTTAATTTACCTCAAATGGATAAGACAACTGTATACTTTATGAATGTAACCATGTAGTATATATAAGGAAATATGTCTAGGTAAATGTATCATTGAGATGCATAGAACCAATGTGATCACCTGTAGGCCTAAGATGCATGATAAAAATCATGGCAATGTTTAGATAGTAATAATACAAGGTCAATAAGAAAACAAGCTCATGCATAAGAGAACTCAAAAATAAGTAAAAAAAAAATGGTCCAAGGAGACTGCAAATAAGGGGCATGTTCAAATGTCACACAATCAAAGGGACGTGACTTAGTCAAATGTATATAAAAGCAAGGATGACATATTAAAATGTCTATTTAACAAACAATTACATGTGTAAATGTCCCTGAAAACATACATAGGTAGGAGGGTTGCAATCAAAGGAGCATATTCAAATGCTCGAAAAAGGAATACAAGACACTCAAACAAGTGCATAAATTAAAGCATAAGCAACCAACATAAACAAGTCATAGTAGCCCATGGATCCAATGTGTTAGGAAAAAATGTCAAGTGTATAGCATATTAAGTACCATATGTAAGATATAATCATGGATAATAGGCATGTGTAAGTACATATGTTGTTCAAACATGATAATATAGAGTGATCATCAAAACATATAACCTGTGTACCAAGATCAAAGAAGTGGATGCCCCCAATGTTCTTGTGACATGAGTAGAGGTAATGTATAACATCTAAAATAGGAATGTACCATGTATTTATATATGCATGTGTCACACTCAAATATAAGTGTGACATATATGTGTATGTATGAGTAACCAAGTATGTTATTCATCAATATGGGAGTAACACATGGATGCCAAGGAACCAATAAAACATGTAAGTGTTAAAAGTGTTTTTGAAATTTTGAATGTTTTTGTTTTTTTTGGTATTTTAGAATTTTTGAAATAAAAAATGTCATATTATGATCCCATCCAATGGACGGCCATAGTTATCTCCCCATTGTGAATCTATGTAATACCCAGGTGTAAACACCCTAATTTGGTTAAGCAACCATAAGTACTATGTCTTTTGTTGCTCTTTCACGTGAAGGTCTTAGTGATGGGTATAGTCTTTGTTCACATGGTCATTTTGAGTCTTTTGATCTTTATTATGTCTTATTTTCCTCATTTATAATACCTCAATAGTCATAAATCACTATTTTCTAGTCACAGGGGCCCATAACCTGTCTTACTTGGTTTTAGCTCTCCTTTAAGCTTTAATACACTAGCACCACTTTCAGGACAATAGTGCCACATGGCACTAGTTTCCAATTATGGCTCTAGTGTCCAACAGGGCTTTTCTCCTGTGTTTGAGTCCTAATGCTTCTGTGAGCCTTCTTTTATGTTTTTATCTCTCTTTTATGACTTGTTATCTAGCGAACAAGGTCTTATATTAAGATAAAAGTTCCTTTTATATGAAGAGCCTCACAAGGCATTTTACATCTAACACTTACTATTTTATCATATAATTACATAAAATTAATCAATAGTACAACTAGACATACTACTCAAGAATCACATCTAGACATTACATGCTTGATCAAAGAAGGGCCTAAGCGAAATTCATTCTATCATATTATGCAAGTTGATGGTGCATGTTCCCTAAGGGATAACTACATGAGATATGAGACTCCTAATACTAGGGTTAATATAGGCAATGGTCAGGACAATAGAGGTTCTGCTCCATGCGATCATAACATGCCACAACCTAGTTTTTACCTTCCTTTTTTATATTTGATCCAATTATTATTTCATGTGTGTAGGTTTCATTAGGGTTTTATAAGAGATTCAACTAAAACCGTGATATAAGTGAGCCCTTGAATAACATAAAACCACTTATAAGACCTCTAAAACCTCTCGTAGCTTCCCTGAAAGTTTCAAATAGTCCCTACATGAGGGATACTGGCACCATAATTTGACGCTAGCACCACATGACACTATTGTATTGATATGGGCGGTATTGTTTGAGACTAGATTTCAATAAATAGTTAGAAGATGAAATGTGTATGCCTATTTCTTTAACCTATTTCAATTCTTTTATTTGTATAAAAGTCTATTTATTTCTAGATAAGTATCTTTTCTCTTCTCACTTGCTATTTTGGGAAATTTCAATTAAATCAATCATTTATAGTTTTCATTCCAAATTAGCAACATACTCATCCCTTTAACAACACAGGATTTACATACATTAATCCCTAAAAGGTTAAAATATTTGGTGAATCTGACTGACTTCAAATATTTCTTAAGACCCTAGTTTTGCTTAGGGTTTACCTTCTCCTAATTTTTGTGCATTAAATCAGGGTTACAAAATTCTATTTTTTTTATTTTTTGGCATAAATAAGCTAGCTAATTTAAACAATCATACATTAGGATTTCATTTATTTAATGTAATCTATTTTTTTGCAAAATAACCCCAATTCAAAATCCTAGATCCACGTACTAGGTTCCTATATATACAAATATTAGCAATTAGGGTTTCACTTATAATCTTAGTTTTTATCACACACTTTGTTCAAATTTTCTCAAATTACACATATACTTATGTTAGATTACATTCTACCTCTTGTGTGTTTGTTATTCCTTGTTTACATTATCATCTTTGGCAAGTTTAAAATGGCATCTAAGAAGTCTTTTACCCCTCACCCAATTGATGAACTTTTGAATTTATCTCATAATTATAACAATGAATGGAAATTTTTTCAAGATTATACATTAGAACATAATAATGACTTCATTTATAATGATGATGATGATGACTATTGTTATAATGATGGATATGAGGATCACTATGAGCATGACAATGAAAATGAAAACATGGATATATTAGATACGTTGTCTTCTCTTTCCTCTCACTCTTCTCTTACTCCTCAGAATCAAACTAACAATATAATGCCAAAAGAACCTCTTGTTGGTAGTGTTTTGTTCCAATGTGACCCTAACTTTTCAGCTACTTTTGCTACCTCATTATTCAATTTAAAATAATATAAGTGCAATACATGAAAGCCACTTTTGCATGATTCAAGTAAAGTAGATAAGAACAATGCATATTCTTCACCCTTCTCAGTTAAATTCTTAAAAACATGTACTGATGATATTACACCTTTTAAAAATGCATAAACTAAGGAAAATGAAATTATTTTATCACCTTCTTTCACATTCCAAGCTCAATGCAATGATTATTTACAACAAATTGACATTGAAATGTCTCTAACTTTGCTCTTATATGTCATAATATACAAAAAGAAAACATGATCATTACTTCTTCTAACCTTGACTCTAAAATTGAAAGTGATAATCATGATTGCACTCCACACATGGATAATGAACAAATGCATTACATTACACCTAGACATGATGACATACTACACAGTAGTAAAAATTTAAAATCTTCTCCTCCTCTCTCTCTTAATGAGCATGTGGATGATACTTCTTCTACTCTTACTTCTACAAATGAATTAAACTATGATTTTGATGAACCATGGGATAATGATGATTATTATGATTATGATGAAGCAAACGTAAAATCTACACCTTCTAGTCCTTCTCCTACTTCACCTATTTCTCTTGTTCAAGAAAATATTAGGTCACATGTAAAAAAACACCCACACACACTTATTCTTATGTTCAAAATTTACATTTACTTGAGAATAAAATACATTATATTCAATTAGCATGTGATACTTATTTACAACTTAATAATATAAGAGGTACCAATGAATCTCCCTCAACCCCCCTTACTATAGTAGAATCTATTTCTCAAATTAACCTAAATGAGGGTGATAGCTCATTTCCTTCTACCAAAGTCTCAGTGATCACACCACCAAAGGTTACAGAGAGCAAACCAACCCTCCCTAAAAAATATTCCCAATGCAATATATCAATGGCTAAGATGAATAAAAAAATTATAAAGCTAAATGAACCCCTTGATAATGATAATATACCTTCACAAGAGGTAATCTCCTTGATGCATGTAGTGGGTGCTTTACAACAACAAGTACATCATCTCACATTGGAAAGTAAATCATACCACTCATGGGTGGATTCCAATGCCATCCATAAAATTATATTCCAAGTAGGATTTCAATGTAACAATACCATTAAAACTATATATATCAACTTTACCAAAGTTTAATGGACATGGAGATCCATACTTGTATCTAAAAGCTTACAAAAAAGACATGTTACTAGCAATTTGACTCTTTTACAATTATTTCCTCAAACTCTAGACATTTGGGAAATAGAGTGGTTTAATCATTCATTCCCTGGTGGGTCACTACACACATATGATGAGTTAGAAGAGGTATTTCTCATGTGTTACATTCAGAATAAGGGACCTCAGGCTACATATGAGAGGTTACCTTCATTACACCAGGCCAGACAAAACTAGTCAATGAATACATTCTAAGATTCAAAACATGTATGCATCAATTGATCTACCAATTAATAGATTAAGAGGTATAATACCTTCTTTATAGAGGTCTCATTCTCCCTATTCAAGAGAAATTGCTATATGAGACATCATAGTCATTGAAACATATATGTTACACAGCTCTGGGATTAGAAAAAAAATTGAGATTAGTGGTTACACATTCATAGACATATTTAGATGTAGGCCTCTTAGAGCCACTGTCATCTGACATGGTACAAGAGCCTACACCACTTCCACTTAAAAACTTAGTGGAACGAAAATAATTGATAAAAATACTCAAGGGCAAAGAGCCACTTTACAAAGCACCTCCTAAGATGAGCAGAGAACATGATACACACTAAGGGGTTATATTTTTTTTAGATAGGGATGGGCCTCATGACATCTTACATACACTATTAGATAGGGAGATGATCACACTTCCTCTTACTAATCAACATCCATCACACCATTTGGACAGGGTACCACATAAGCCATATTATAATTTTTGTAAGATAAATGGACATTTAGATGATTTGTTGTGTACTTCAAGCTTGAATTGACTAGTATGTCAATCGAGGAATTATAGCATTTATATAAGGGGTACTAAGATCTCATTCTCCACACTCTCCTAGATCACAATTCTCTATGATAGAGTTATCACGACATGTTCTTTTTAAGGAGACATCGGTTACTCATCATATGAGCCATGTGGTTTATAGGACACTTATGAGAAATCTCATGTACCATAGTTTTAACAAAGATGGCAACCAATTCACAAAGATTAAAACAAAATTTTAGTTCATATATCAATCAATATGTATGGAAACAACTACAAAGCTAAGAACATAACATCAACTCAAACACCAATAAAACTATATAGAAATAACTATAGAGATAATAACACAATTCTAGTTCATACACCGATCAAGATATTTACTAGAAATCATATAGCTTAGACTACAGTTTCAACACACCAACCAATCAAGCTCTTTACTCTAGAGTCTAGACATCTACCCACCACTAGTGTATCACACACAGTTGCAATTTTAGAGTCTCTTTCCACACTAACACAACATGAGTAGTATGGTCATTGGTTCTCCATGCCATCTAGGTTCAAATAGGGCATATGATAGTCACATGATTTACACGCACAAATATTATAAAATACCTAAAAAACCTATACCAGTAAAATAATCCTAATCCACTACACATATACCTAAACATTCATAAATAGATACAAATTCATTAACTCTACTTCGATAAATACAATATACAAATATCATCATTTAAAACAATCAAACCAATTAAACACATATCAACATACATAATATAACTAGATCCAGATACCAATTTACGCAGTCCCAATTTAAACAATGAACATCCTTATATATAACTCAAAAATAGTTTTATACAATTATTTTCCATCACTCAATGATGTAGACATGACTACTAGGACCAGCTCCCTCACTCTCACTCTCATACATATCCAGGCTAGAACTAAAGGCTCTACACTCTCTCCATGACCTAGATCGATGACTCCATCTACTCTCTCTCATGATACATACCCAACTCAGCCATACACTCTACATGCTCTCTTTTAAGACATATGTAATCATCTACTATCTGACTACTAGCTCCACCTAGAGCATCAAGTCTGGGAATGGTCCACCTATAAAACTCCACATATGCCTCATCTCTATCTATAGATACTCATATATATGCTACAATAGCTATCACAACTTAATCAAATAAATGGGCATGAACACCTACTACATCGATGGCCCTCTCTACCAATCCATCCTCCATGACATCATTATGAATATGTCATGTCAATATGTGGAGTGTTGACTTGATGGTGATATCCCAATACTCATCATCACTTGAACATGCACATGCCCATGAAATACATTAGATTCCTAATAGCATAAAGAAATAACTAATTATGCATAAAATATACAAACACATTATAATAACTTACCATAGATATCCCTAAAGGGCTCTACCTCCAATACATCCTAGATAATAATCCCACCTCTCAAAAATAGAGGTGCCCTTTTATGATCTCTCCACCAAGTTGTGTAGGCATCAGTCACTCCCACATCATCTACATTTAGTATATCAATCTCAAGATCTTGCATTGTCAAGGGAATAGGAAGTAACTTTGTAATAGATAGCCTTAGACTACTACTTGTCCTCATAAGAGCTTGAGAACTCCTCAATCGTATCATTGGTGTTAGGGGCACATCTTGAACTACACTGAAATGCCATGTGACCTGCTCATACTAAAACTATTCATACACATTGACCTAATGGTCATCTATCTAGTAACTCACTCAAATCTATTTAATCTGAGTGCCATCCTTTGGCCATCATTCCTAACCCCTATAGGGTTTCCAAATAATATCCCCTACTATCAAATTATCCAACAAATGTTAGCACTTCATAGTGCTTCTCCTGGGCATGTGACCCATCCCTATCTACCTCTCTAAAAATAACTAAGGATGATCCGAACCATCCCATATACACACCACTAACATGTTCACTATTATGTGTTCATATGCCTAACAATGTAATAGTGTTGATGTTTCAATCCCTCCACTGCACATCCCCTACATGAAACAGTATAAGTCCCTGTACAGGTGGGCTAACATCATCTGACCCCATGAATACATGGTATCATGCTCCTCTATATCTTATACTATCTCATGTATTCTATATGATATCAATACCCTAATCTCATGTATAGCTATAAACAAAGCTAGTAAAATAGCTAAGAACTTCCATAATCATAGAAACTCTGCAATAATAGTCAATGCTAATAATATATCACTATGGCACCTTGTGTGATGTTTCCCTACTATCATAGAAGAGAAATACCTAAAAGCTCATTGTATGGCTTTAACACATGTATCCCCTTATAGGATGGCTCTCTGTCCAAAGATAGGTAATTGTAAAATTTGGTACACATCCTTTAGAGTAATAGTCATCTCCCCATTTGATAACCAGAAAGTGCACGTATTTGCATCCCATCTCTCACACAATATAGTCATCATGTGCTTATCCTAGGGCATAGGCTATAGTAATGCCACATGTCTCAAACCTACTCTCTTGAGCACAACCATATTAGTATCTACCAGGGGTATACCCCGTAGGGTCTCCATCATCCGTCTAGTTTAAAATTCCCTTGTATGGGCATCAACCTACAAAAGTACAACCAAATAAGTCATCAACAATGCAAAAATAAAACCAATATATACCAATACACATTGTGAGCTATCCAATAATAATCAATAATACAACCCTGGCCTATTGGACACTAGCATTGCATACAAGATAGTAATATTAGATAATAACACCACATCCTAGATAATAACACCCAGACAAGGACAATAGTGCCATTTTTGCCAAATAGGCCCTAAACTAGCAGATTTTTAGTAAAAATAGTAAAAAATGCATTACAAATAACAAAAATAGGAAATAGTTTGGGTTCCTTACCAAGATAACCTCTTCCCTAGCCTGAATCTATGCCTCAACCTCTTCGTAGTGGGTCAAACTAGCTCCTTATCTCCTCTACATATTTTTATAACTCAAACAAATAATTGTTCTCAACTCAAATACTGCAAATGAATTACCAAGCTAATCAAATGAGCTATTTAAGTCACACTTATCAAATGTCACCTTATTAAGGTTGACCTTGCATGCCAATTTCACCGACTAATACCAATCCCTTGCCAACATGATGTTTTGAGAATCATAGCCCTAATTTATGAACTATTTTTTGCACGTGGGAATTGATATCAATGTGCCATGTCCCATATTGGTTAAACCAACCTTCTAATCACTTTTAACTCTATAAAATGACAAAAATGATATTACCATAATTCAACTCAATATAGATAAATTTTTAATCCAATTACACATTTAATTATCAACTCCATCATAATAAATACACTATTTAAACTTAAAACAACATCACATCCACTACTTAACACCAATTACAATTGATCATTACCACTTTTGGTTATACACCCTCACCATAGTCTCGTCTCTCTCACCAAAAGTTGGGGTAGATATACATAGATTAGTTTGGACATACAAAGGTTTCTATAGATTTAAATACATAGATCTACGTAGATATAGAGTCTAATTAGATACAGATTGGGAGACACAAATCTACTCATATATAACTATTTTGATATATTAATATATTTAGATATTTAGTCTCATAGGTTCTTAGATATATAGATATTCCGATATATAGACACATAGGTCTACACAGATAGTCAAATATATAAACACACAAGTTTACATAGGTATTCAGATATATAGATATTTAGATTCATACATTCTCAGATATATTGGTATTCAGATTCACATAGATATATAATCTACATAGATATAGTTATGCAGATATATAGTTTTGACTCCAATATACTAGTTTACTCAGATATTCAGATACATGCCTACATTACTCAGATATTTGGATTAGGGGGCATGATATAGAGCACATTTCATTGATTCCCATTTTTAGATTATCAAGTTACACCCAGTATCATCACCAATATTATCACTAAGTTTTCTCTAGTTTAGGTCAAAAGACCATCTACTACGATTGATTCATAGCTTTCCACCAGACCTAATTTATGTACTCAGATTCATTCCAGATATCAGAGTGGGGGTAAGCAAGCCTTATTTATCTACACATTTAGTTTACATACACAGATTTAATCTAGATATCAGAATGGGGGTAAGTGATCCTTGTTTCTCCACACATTTAGTTTACATACTCAGATTTAGTCCAGATATGAGAGTGGGGGCAAGCAAGCCTTATTTTTCCACACATTCATTTTACATACTCATATTCAGTATAGGTATTAGGGTGGGGACAAAATCAAGGGTTTTTGTTCCTCATGATTTTGTGTACCATTCAAATTTAGTACAGAGAACATCCACACCATGGAGCTCTTGTTCACATATTGCACTCCAACTCCTGCCCACTTCTTTGGCCAAGAAGTGGACCAAGTCCAAAACACATTCACATAGGTAAGTGTAGGTACGTGTTCCTATTTTTCTTTTACTCTAGTACTTTCATTTCATTGTATTACTAAAAAAAAAGGTGGCAAATGTAAACCCCCTAATTTGGTCAAATAACCAGAAGTATTATGTCTTTTGTTGCTCTTTGATTTAACCTTATAGGGTTTTACTATGTAATTCCTATGTTTGGTTAAGGGGCTGAGATGCCTAAATCAGTCAAATAAATATGCAATAATTGAGTACTAATTTATTATGACCTTTGAATTTGTTTAAATTGATAATAATAGTAATAAATTGGCATAAATAAAGACTTATCTAAAAATTGACTATTGTGGATGATTTGGGTTCTAAAAGTTGAGATCTAGAAGTAGTCTGTGTTGTCAATAGGATTTTGGTGTTCGTTTGCTCACTAGATAGTAGCACCTAATTTGGATAGTAGTGTCATGTGTGTGTAGTGTCCTTAATGTGGAACTAACATCCCCTTTACGAGACTATTCCTATTTTCTAGGAGCACCTATACCTATGTATGTATGTCATGTTCCTACATGATTGAAACATGTAGTTTTGTGTTGTACCTAGAAAATGTGATTTGATGTGCAAACCCTAATATCCTTGAAAATATGGAATGAGAAATAATTTTGAGTGTGTTATTAGGATAATATAGACCTCCTTAATACCCCATTATGTAGAGAGTTGCCTACATACCAATACTCCGAAGAGGGATCAAGTTTGGTGTAGGTCTCCCAAATAGTGCGTGATGTAAGTGTAAGTGAATGTTATAATGAGAGTGGGCTTAGATGCCTACAATGTGTTTGAACTTTGAAATATTTAAAAACTAGGCTTAGGGTTATTATAGATGGTAGTATGCATAAGTAAGGCAAATTAGGGATCAAATACTTTAATTTTGCTCAAATTTATCTTTGGTTTGAATAAATTTTGCATATATTTTACATCTAGTGAATAGAGGTGGATTAGACTTATATTTATAGGGTTATATTACTTATGTGGATAATAAAATGAGCTTAGGCCAACCTTAGGAGGAGCACACATTTGAAAAACTATTCATTGGGAAGAGCTAGGGATAAGGACATTAACACCCAGCTGGGTACATTTGCGCCATGTGGCTGTAGTGTCCCAAATGTGGCACCGCCATGTGGCTGTATTGTCCCAAATGTGGCATTAATGTCCTCTTTACAAATTACTAAGTTGGATTGGGGTCTGGAATGACAGTTTTGGGATTATGTTATGACTAGTTATAGATGACTATGATATGCTGAATTATTGGAAAAGTAAGTCTAATGCTTGAGGATAGGGCTATGGCTAGCCTAGGGATAGGTTAACTCAAGAAAACTGACTAATCTAAAGGAAAAAGAAGCATACCTGGACTTACCTTAGAAGTGAATCATGTGTAGTTGAGTTTGAGTATGCAAATATAGGTCTACATATCTAAAACATGATCTAAAACAATCTCTACAATGAAACATGCAAAAACCAGTCCTTACTTAAGATATGATCAAAAGTAAAAGACTGTTGAAATGAAATAATTGATTAAAACTAAGTCAAGAGAGAGGAAAGGAATGCATACACCTTGTTGGGTATGCAAACTGATGCATGAACCTAGTGATAACTTGTGTGTGTGAATTACATAGTGATCATATCATTTAATAGTTTGAACTGAGCTGATGGCTTGATCAATCCTCATATGGGTGGCTTAAGAACTCAATCTAGTTTTGACTCTATCATTTCCTACACCTGGTCAATGGATCCTGATCTATGTGAATAACTTGGATAAGATTTTAAGTGTGTCTAACCCTCTCATGTAGGTGGCTCAAGAACTCAAGTAGGACATGACTTCATCATTTCCCCTATGTGAAGTAGATGCATTTATAACTGTACTGCACAAAGTGTTAAAATTGTTTAACTGAGTAAATCTTACTATGTATGTGGCTCCATGGCCATTTGAGTATATTAGGCAACTCTGGGCCACTTGGGAATGCCAACCACTATAAATGTAGTAAGGCATGAATCTGGTGACAACCTAAAATGTGATAGAAAGTGTATATAATGTAGAGAATGATATGAAATTTGCCATTCCAATTGATCAACCTGTCTAAAGTTGAGTATATGGAAAATACATGTTGTGCACATACCCCCAATCTGATATCTTAGTATACTAAATATGAATCAAGTATGGAATAGCTAAACCTTTATAACTAATCTAAATGTATGAGTGATCATGACACACATGATGCCCCCAAATCTAAGTAATTGGTATGAATCTAAATTGGAATGAGTGAATATAAGGTAAATATGAACATAACTACCAAACTTATGACTATATTTATGTAAATCTATATTGTACCTAGTATACTGGTCTGAATGATCTAGATTTTCTTAAAGCTGGGGCTACTAGATAATAGTGCCCCATGGTACTAGTGTCCTTATTTGGGTGTTAATGATTTCCTAGTCTAATTTATGTATGATCTGAACTGACTACTGAGTCTCTATTTTATTCTATGTCTGCCTTAAGTCTGATATTTGAAACCGTGTGCTGAAATGTATATGTGAAAAGCATTGTAGGAACCTAATTTCTATGACAAACCCCTATAAATTCCCCCTCCTTTGAGGGTAGTTCTAAAACTTGTGTAATAACTTCCCTCTAATGAAGTAGCTCTATAGAATGTGTTGGCTAGAGCATGTGCACAATATTCCAATATAATGTATAAACATAACATTAGAATGCAAATGTATCTAAGCATAAGCAGGAAATGTAAGATGTATGTTGTAATCTAGCATGTGTAAAAGGGTGTCAAGATATATGTAATCAATGTATATAGTAATAAAATTTGAGTAACTACTTAGGGGGGTGGGGCATGATGTCCATCAAGGCTCCCAATTAGGATAGGTGGATGCAAGAAAACTCTCATAGCATCAAAAACTGGTGTGTGTGTAACAAAGAAATACAAGTGTCATGGTGTAGAAGCATATAAAGAAGTAAACATACAAACACATGAGGCATGCAAAAGATAGGCTAAGGGGCCATAATACAAGGTACATGTGCACTTGTCACTAAATCTAAGAATGAAGGCATGAAAGGACATGTTCAAATGTCCACATATGCAAACAACAAGCAAATTCGCATAGAGCCACAAAGGACATGTTCAAATATCCACATATAGAAGCAAGAAATCACACACAAGCGACATGGGCACATGTCCATGGCATAAAAACAAATATGTGGTATAGAAGCTAAGGAATAATGGCATATTCAAATGCCCTCAAAGATTAAAGAAGCATAGGAAACACAATCAAGTCTAATATAGGAACTAAAAATGAAAGCATGGATAACTGTTTAATATAAATCTATGTAGATGCTAGGATGCATATATATTGAGTCTAACTAGTGACAGTCATTAAAAAATCTGAGCAATGAGGAACAATAATTGATATCAAGATAAATCAATGCATAGGCTAAAATGTATATAATGTAAAGATAAAACCTAGTTATAACAACTATGTAGGAGATGCCCCCAAGTAGGCAAATATATCAATGTCTAATTTGGATCTATGCAAATGCCCCCAATGGGTAGATGATAGCGAGTTTGAATCAGTCTAGTGGATCGGAGTCCTAATTGGGATCTACAAGCACTTGACAAGAACAAGTGAAGTATATGTGTATGATAAAACTAACTATACTATGATAGTTAGCAATATGCAATATATGACAAGTAATAGAAATTTAAACATAGCAATGCATACAATCTATAATTTTTTTATATTTTTGAAATATTTTAATGTTTTTGTATTTTGACATGTTATATTATTTTTGTGTTTTCTGAGTATAAGCTATGTACAAGCAAATGAAAATAAACTATATACAAGGAACGAAAGAGAGAAAGAGGTATGTATAAGAGTAAAAACCATACTAACCAATGAATCTCATGGAAGACTCACCATCACCATGACTTGTGTCAAAGAGTGAAACTGTGATCATGCATGTGATGTGAAAGGGCAAATACAATCCCATGATCTAGTGTGTTGTATAATGTAAACCTAAAGCTTCCTGAGTAGTGATGTTAGTATTTTGTGGAACTAGCTGTGGTGCCCTGTAAACTATAGGGGTCTTAGGGACCCATCTACTAGAATTAGAAGTTGTAGGTGATGTAGGTGCCTTGTTCTGAGAACCCCCAAACCCCAATATAACTGATTTTGATGTAAACTAAGTAGAAGAAGGTCTTCTATAATTTTTGACATATCTTTGATGTAATGGTCTTCAAGGGAAAGTATGTGTGCATGTAGATACTATAGAAGTAAACTTGACATGCTCTGAGGACTCTATTGAATAATGTGATATATGTTTAGGAGTTATACTCTCTACTATAATTGATAACTGTGCCATATCTGGTAGTAGAACTAGAACTGTAACTAACATCCGTGCTGGAAGTGTGATTGGAATTCATTGTGGGATGGGAAGAGGATACTCATCTGGGACACCCTCAATCTTAACCACTTGGTTAAAATGTATAAACTTGAGTCATTAATGTATTATAGATGGGATAGATCAAAGCTTTTAGTAACCATGGCCTACCTAATAATATGTTGAATACACCCGCACTAGGTACTACTAGAAAGTAAGTGGCTACATGCACTAGTGCAAACTATAATGGAAACACAATATCCCTGATGGAGCTCTGAATGTGGCCACTAAAACCATTAGTGATTGTATTTATAGGGAATATATCATGTTCAATGTAACCCAAGTTTTGTAAGAGTGTCATGGTGCACATGATTATGCTTGACCCATTGTCAACCATAACACTGTGAATAGGGTGGTGGTTTATATATGCTCATATGAAGAGAGCATGTAAATTTGTGTTGTCATCCACAATATCCTACTTTGAAAATGTGATAAGTGGTCTAGGTGGCACTTTACTATGCTACATGCCAATAATATTTTGCAATGAATGTGTCTCCTCTGTAACTATGTGATAGGAAGTTGGTGGTGGATGACCCTGGTATGTATAGTGAACACTTGATGTGCCCCTACCTTATTAGGTGTATGCTTTGGGAAATTATCTAAAAATATCTTAGATGTCTTTGCCTCTATTTTTTATTTTAGTGCCTTTGTGGGTGTGCTCACATCAGTAATGTTGGCCTCAATGAGATCTTGTATCTTATGCTTCAAGCTAATGCATTTGTTTGTCATGTGGCCTAGTGCCCTATGATACTCACATAAAGCATTTGAATCATAACTCTTTAAAAGTGGTTGAATCGTATCAACCTCTTTAATGGGAGGGAGAGATATGACATTGCATTCTAATAGTTATTATAAAACTTGTGCTAGTGATTCTAGTAGATTAGTGAAGACTCTTCACTGAAGCACTGATAAAACAAATCTAAAAGAATACTTTCAAGCTATGTTGACTATGGATTTTTTATCACTTTTGTTTTCTATGGACTTGACCTTGTATGGAGGTTTGTTTTTACCCTTAATACTTGAATCTGATCCATTTGTGTACTTGAGTTTGCCCGTTGCTAAGAGCTTAACTTCTCTTTCCTTAACTATGTGGCATATATCGGTAAATGTGGGAGATTTATTGAATAATATTTATTTGTGAAGTACTAGTAATATAATTTATTTAAATATATCTTGAAGCTTTGTATCTACCATGGGACTAGTCAATTTTGATAGTATCATCTTGTATCATAAATTGTCTATGGGCTCATTTGACTTTTTCTTTAGATGTGCCACCTATGCTTATGATATCTTATCATTGATGTTGATAGAGAAGTGTGATAGGAAAATATTTTCTAAAGGATTGAATACTATGATAGATTGGTTTGGAAAATCATAGAACCACCTCAGGGCATAATCCTTAAAACTACATAGAAATAGCTTCACAAGAAGCCAATCATTGAACACATTGTTGGACCCCAAAATTTGGCTAAGTATTTTGGTGTTTTGGCATGGGACCGACATGACGTGAAAGGATAATAGCATAGAAAGACTATTGGCATAGAACTAGACTGGTGTAAAAGGACCATTGTGTAGAACCAATGAGGTGTAAAATGACAAGGGTGTGGAAGCACCAATGTGAGAAGACCTAGTCAAATATGGCATATACTTATGAGGAACCAGAGAGAATAGGACTTGAAAAACAAAAAAATACTTAGATAGCACATGGGAAGTGGAAGATGATTGAGGAATGATTATCGAGGGCCATCTAGACCTTATCCATCATGAGTTTATACTAGCTCGCAAAGAGGTAGACACATGACAGCAAGGATCTAGCATAAAACTAGTATATAGCAGGCACAAAGGCCTAAGTCCTTAGGAGAAAATAATTGATAGAATACCATGACTCTTAGTCCATAAATAGCTCATTGGACATACACTCATGTCATTTATTATGTAACTACTTAGTCATGGGAAAATAAGTATAAATACCCTTGTATGAAATCATCGTAAGGTTACCAATTTTGGATGTCATTTTATTGAAGTATAATATGGAGTTTCAAATATTACAATCAATTCTGATTTTCATATTCCAATTGATTTATAGTTATGCATCTCTTTTTAGGTTTGTATTGAGTAACTTGTAAGTGTAGCTCATTATGAGGTTGATATAACTTTTACTTTTAAAACTTATGTAATAATATTTGAACTCTATGGCATTTATCTACATAATTATAACTGTTGAGATTAATGAGACAAGGACCAAAATAGTGTATATTTTTTCTGTGTAACTTATAATTAGATATAAATTTGAACCCCAGGATATTACTCATATGTTACTACACAACATAACCCATGAGAACCAGTCTCTTACTGTGTACTTCATGGTGAGTGTGCAAGACCATAGTCTTATATGAAGGGCTAGTGTGCTAGTTCGTTGGGGCTATATTTCAAGGCTTGAAACATTGTTAAAGAATAAAAACCAAACATTTTGGTTCTATTACCAAGACTTGAACATGGGTCTCTCAGGTGAGAGCCAAGTATCCTAATTAACTAGACTACAATAGATCACCCTTGAAGGTATTAAATAATGGATTACTAGAGTTGAAGATGATTTTGTGATTCTTTATCTTGAACCAGGAGTTTCCACTTGTCAATGGGTGGAACATAATCTCTACAATGCATTATATGAAACTTTTTTTTATTAAAATCACTATTCATTTGCATGTCTAACTATCTGCTTATGCTCAAGTATGATCATGAAACTATGGGAGAAGATTGTCTTGGACATTCGAATGACAAAGATATTTATCACAACTAAGAACACTGTGGACATGAGCTGTTAATATCTAGTAGAGAGGAGTGTTGAATAGCTACATTCTAGAGTATGTTGTAACCACTTATTCTTGTCTTGAAGAAGCCAAGTTCTAGTTCCTCAAAGAATTGTGTGGTTGATATATCAGACATTTCCGACTAGAAGTCAAGAAGTTATTCATTAATTTTGGACTTGAAAATCTACCAATGGAGAGCTAAATCTATCTTTGCATGAGACACACATTTGGAAGGGAAATAAAGAAGTTTTGGTAAAGGATTTTAGGTTTGAAATGGTAACTAGTTAGTAGGCATTATGAAAGCAAAAATATGATGAATATTGGTAGAGGATCATATGAGTGAGCAGTGTAAAAAGGGACCAAGAGAACTCAAGAAGTGCTATTAGGATCTGTAGGAAAGCAAAAACACACAAAGAGGACCCCATCACTTTTGAACCACACCCCATGCCACTTTTTTCATATGAAGGAAAAATTAGCTAAAAAATAGAAACTGAAGAGCCAAGCTTGAACCAACCAAGTTCCCCAACCATAGTGTATGGTCATACTTTTGAATTAGATGATTTACATATACATAATTGGGATATAGATAATGTGGAATCAAAAACTGATTCTATAAGGGACGTTATAGCTAAGCCAATTGTAACTCATATAGATTTAACACTTTCTTTCCCTTTTCAAGGGAATTTTATGGCTCAACTTGGGATGCTTGGAGGACCTCACATTCATAGTGGACATAGTACGGGCCCAAATCTTATTAATCAACCAGCTACCATGGCCCATAACATAGGCATTGTTTTTGAAGGCACTGGACATGGACTAGGAGTTGACATGGGAGGAAGTGGTGGACTTCACCCTCAAGGGATAGGATATGGGGGTTATCAACAACCACCATCATAAGCACCTCAACTGCCAAAAATATATTATGAAATGATGCTTCACCTACCTGAATATGGAGGCGTAGATAATGTTGTAGAACATGTCCATAAGTGCAAACTTATTTGGAGGGTGTGAGGCATCACTTCTTCTGAGTAAAAGGCCACATAATTTATGGCTACACTTTTGGAGAATGCACATAAGTGGTATATAAATTTTGACCCTCAACAAGTGATAAATGACTATGATCAACTGAAAACAACATTCTTTCAAGAATTTGACCTTTCCAAATTTGAGCAACAAAGTATTACCATGCTAAAAGATATAAAGCATGAACTCACTAAAAGTGTACAGGAATATGATGAATGGTTCAAAACACTTCTGTCAAAGCTATCATTTGAAATCAATGTTGCTCAGCATGTACAATGATATGTGGGAGGTAAAATACTTCTTTTTTGATGAACATTGTTCTAGAAGACCTTTACTAGTTTGCACAAAGCCCTGGAAGTTGCCCTCTGTGTGGAAGCTATTAGTAGTATTGACATAGGGATTAGTCCCATCATGGAAACCAAAATATCTTCAATGGCATCACATCTTGAAAAAATAATTGAAAATAATGCATATGATACTCGTAATGGTCTTTGGTGCATCAATTATGAGTTTGAAAGACATAATCGAAGCAACTGCTTAGATAAAAACATCCACGTTGTACCAAAGTAGTCATGTGAGATATGCCATAAAGAACATGATGTACACTCCTATCCTCTCTTGTAGTGAGCTACACATTCTAAGGTGTCTGAATATTACAAAATATGTGATGCCTACACCTATTACATAAATGATTATTGACTAATTAGTGATATTCATG
Source organism: Torreya grandis (assembly GCA_037957365.1). Taxonomy (NCBI): domain Eukaryota; kingdom Viridiplantae; phylum Streptophyta; class Pinopsida; order Cupressales; family Taxaceae; genus Torreya; species Torreya grandis. The sequence continues at coordinate 474,879 of JARHVA010002484.1, read as the reverse complement.
AAGCACACATGCGTGATATGCACCTAACATCTATGTCTAACAATCAAGATAATGGTGGATTCTATAGTTGAGGTGGAGGAAGTGGTCACTTTCCACCAAGAACATGTTATAAGTGTGGATCCCTAGACCACTATCAAAGGGATTGCCCAGTTTACCCAATGTGTGTTTTTTGTAAAAAGGACCATCGGTTGGAAGAATTTCCTCACTTATACATAGCCATCACTAAAGAGAGAATGAAAAAGGTGTAGGTATGATTCGTATTGAGAAACCACATTGGTGCCCACACTCAATCCCCCAATAGCTCAATAGGTGAATATCACCATGTGTAATAAAGGACAATCTCAATCTACATCTACTCCTATTAAGAAGGTACAATGTGAAGAGCTTAGGCATGGAAGTATCCTAATGCCCAACAATAAAAAGATGTACTCCAAGACACTATAATGCTAGTACGAGAACTACAAGGAGAAATTCAGTTTCTTAAGGACCAAAAAACCATGTAACGTGCTGATATGCATAAGGCAACCAAGCCTCAAAATGTGGTGTGAGATGATATTTAAGAGCTTTACAAGCGTATGTTGGATGAAGACATTATCCTATAACTAACTACTTGGCTTAAAAATCAAGTGTAGACACCAATTGACACTCAACCTCAAATGACTCGATAGATTGAGCATCATCATTTAAATCATGCTCAATGACAAGATACCCCTATTTCTCCTAGCCCTCCAGAAGATAAAGAAGTATTGATAAATTTTGTCATTGATGGTTGGGTAATTTGGGACATCTTAGTTGACACTGATGCTGAAGTTAACATCCTCATCAAGGATGCATGGTGCAAAATGGCTAGTCCAACATTACAACCTTCATCACATGTATTTTTTATGGCTAATAAAACTCATGCTCTATCAATTAGTGTCCTTAAGAATGCAATAGTGGATATCCTTAGAGTGCCTTTCAAAATTGATTTTGAGGTTCTCAAGTTAGCATATGCAAATGATTTTCTAGCTCTATTGGGATGACCTTGGTGTTACAAAAACAATGTAGACTTAAGTTTGAAAAAGCACTACATTAGTTTTGAGAATACTAATCAATGCATTGTGATTCCTTTTCATCAAGCACATGGGCCTCCATATGTAAAACCTATTAATGTGGAAGAAGATATAAACCACATCTACAATGTCACAGCCAAATATGGTGAACAACATGATCCTACTCCTGATGGTATCCTTTGATGGATGGACACTCAGTCCCTTTCTGATATAAGTAATGCTTGTAATTATTGGGCCTATGATGACTATGACCTCACTAGAAGAGTGTGTAGTGCCATTAGTAGTTAGGAGAATGTTCTATGCTAGTATCATAAATGCCATAGGTTCATTTACCTTCTTATCAACCAAGTCATGAGGGGACCAATGATAGATGCACTGTTAAAAATACTTGATGAAGCCCCTAAATTTCATAGACAAATGAAATTATGCAACTTTGTTGAGTGCCTTAATGAATTTTATAACTTTGACAATGATATTATATGGTCCTTGGTTCACCTCTTTGATGATACAACTGTAAAATGGTGGTGAACCCATAATGAATGACTTCTATATTGGGATCAAGTACACTCTACTTTGTATCATCGATTTCATCATGATAACTGAGTCAAGTGAATAACCAACTATAGTGGAGTACAAACACTTGAACCCCATATAGAGGCCCGTGAGTCAATATGGAGAGTTGAAGAGTCTTACTTACCAGAGTGCCTATGAGTACATGCTTCATATGGAACTTTATGAACCTGGGTGAGAGCATGGTATGTTCATAAAGAAATATATATGGGTGCCCATTTATGGCATCTATTGAAAGACATCATGAACTTGACACTATTTTATTCTTTTCCATGAATGGATTTGTACTTCACTCTCTAGGCCTTTCACAAGTTAGTTGTTGGTGACCCTAGTACGATTGAAGATCACCTGAGATATATCAATAATGTCCTAGAAGAAGGTCTAGTTCTCTTTAATGAACTATATACACAACTTAGTCTCGTGCCAAAACCAGTCTTTGATAAGGACCGATGGGAAGAGATATACTAAAGAAAATAAAAGCTAGTATTTCAAGTAGAAGAAGGTGAAGGGTCCAACCCACATGAGCCTTTAGAAAATAATTTTGATGTACCTATATACTATGGCACATGAGCTACTCATAATATTGGTCTTGATACTAACCACCCTTAATCCAGGCTAATTTAAACTATCCATCACAACATAAGCACAAAGGAAGAAGTAAAAATAGTTATTATAGGTAATTGCCAGACTAACACAAAGTCTCAAATATATTTGAGATATTAAAAGAATACTAGGATGTCTTTCCAAGAAGCTACAGTGATATGAAAGATGTTCATCCATCTTTAGGCAAGATGCATATCAAACTGGTTGACGACGCTTGACCAATAAAGAAAATGCCATATAGGATGAATCCAAATCTATGGGTGCATGTAAAAGAAGAAATTGATAGTATGTTGTGTGATAGAGTGATCACCCTAGTTGATGAATCTGTGTGGGATAGTCCCATGGTGATAATTATAATGAAATATGGATGTATTGAAATTTGCATTGATTACTAGGTCCTTAATGCATCTTGCATCACTGATCCCTTCCCAACACCATTCATAGAGAAAATCCTTGAAGGCATTACTAGGTGCAAAGAATATACTTTCACGAATGGATTTTTGGGGTACCATCAGGTCCAGATAGTTGAAGAGGATCAACCAAAGACTACATTCACCACTAAATGGGGATCATTTACATATACTGTAATGCCTTTTGGGTTGAATAACACACCAATTATGTATTCACGTATAGCCATTGAAGCCTTTAAATATTTCATCCATAAGTTTATTCAAGTCTACTTGGATTATTGGATAGTCTATGGCTTGGTCAAGGACCATTGCTCTAATCTAAGGCTCATGCTTGAGCATTGTTGAGTCTTACAAATATCACTAAATCTAAAGAAGTGTCTTTTTGCTAAACCTTTCTGTGTTCTTCTAGGACATATTATTTACAAGGATGGAATTTTGGGAGACCGCAAAAAATTATCTATCATTCTTCGCCTCCCAACACTGAAGTCACAACATGAAGTCCATGCCTTTCTAGGACATACAAGTTATTACCAATTTTGTTTTGTGGATATGTAAAGATTGTTGCGCTTCTAGAGGAACTCTTAAAACATAATGATCACTTCATTTGGACTTGCTCCTACCAAGAAGCCTTTGAGGTATTAAAAGATAAGCTGGTCATCACTCTAATCCTATAGTTCCCTAATTAGACAAAACTATTCCATGTCGATGTTGATGCTTCTGGAATGGTAGTTTGTGTAATCTTTGCAGAACCAAGTGAAGGCCACCTTGATCATCCTATTTATTTTACTAGTAGAAAACTTACTCCAACAGAGCAAAATTACACTACCATGGAACATGAAGTGTTATCAATGGTCTATGCTCTATAAATTTTTTAATAATACTTGTTGGCAACTCCTTTTATATTCTATACAGATCATGAAGCTTTAAAGTATCTAGTAAATAAACTTGTGTTACATGGACATATTTGTCACTAGATAGTGTTGTTTCAAGAATTTTAATTCTTTATCATGGTCAAACTAGGAAAAACTAATTATGGCCCTAATCACATCTCTTAAATTGATTCTAGAGAACTACCATGTGATATTGAAGATGACTTAATTAATGTTTAACTATTTCATGTTTCTCGTGTATCTGAGGAGTTAAAAGATATTGTAGCTTTCCTAACTACTAGCTCAGTGCCTGACTATCTAAATCCTTAGGACAAGAAATAATGCATGGTCCACGCCACACCTTTTTAGCTCATCAAAAGGAACCTCTATAAGCTTGGGCATGACAAAATTCTTTGGTGTTATGTCATGAAACATGTACACTCCAAAATACTCCAAGAAGTTCATGAGGGCATTAAAAGTGGACATTATGCTGGAGAGGCTATTGTATGCAAGGTTTTTCTAGTCATATTATGGTGGCCTACCCTTTTTTAAGATACCAAGTTATATGTTAGGAAGTGTGACATTTATCACTACGTAAGAAAACCAAATCATCGAGATGTCATGCCTCTATGTCTAATTCTATCTCAAGAATCATTTGAAAAGTGGGCCATTGATTTTATTGGCTCCATCAATCTAGCTAGATGATGGATATATTCTGAATATATCATTATAGCAACTGATTATCTCACATGTTGGGCTAAAGCTATGCCAATGAGGGATTATACTACTACTACTGCTATGCGCTTCATTTGGGAACATATCATAACTCGATTTGGATACCCACTAAGTTTTAGTATTGATCATGGTACCCATTTCCTCAATGAAACTATTCACATATTACTTGATAATTTCATGATTGCTCATCAAAAAACATCATATCACCCCCAAGCTAATGCAACTACTGAGGCATTCAATAAAAACTTAGGCACAACACTAACAAAAATTTGTAATATTGGTTGAACTAATTGGGATGATAGAGTATCTATAATACTTTAGGCTTATTGAATAACCTATAAGTGATTGAACAAGAACACACCATTCAATTTGGTATATGGTAAATAGGCAGTTCCACTAGTTGAATTCTTGGTACCATATATTCTTATTATGTATGTTGGATAATTGGATGATGAGTCATCCTTAAAAGCATGTTTGGATACTTTGTTACAGCTAGATGAAACCCATTTCCTTTCTCATTAGAGTCAAGATGTGGAGAAACATAAACAAAAAGCATGGCATGATCGACAGATCAAGCATAAAACATTTACCCCTAGGATGAAAGTCTTGCTCTATGAAATCCTTTTGTAATTCGTAACATTCAACCTATCGATGCTTGTCAATTACAAAGGTTGGATGGCCAATTTCTTCCTGGGCATTACAATAGAAGCTAGCTACGGCCGTATTTCACCTATTAATAGTTTAGATTTTGTAACAATAAGGCTTATGCTATTAGTCTAAGATTTCCTGTTTTCAATAAAAGTGTTACCTTTGTTGCATGCAACATTTCTTTAATATAGAGGAGCTTAAGGTTTGTACTTGTATTTTCATGGAGGACCACAATATAGTTTTAGTGTGGGGTAAAAGGTATGTCTATTCATGTTTAAAGATGCATGTGGAAGTTACTTAAGGTGTGTAAGTTATTTGAGGTGCGCAAGTTACATCGCCCTAATATAGGGTATTCCTACCAAATAGTTTAAAAATTCAAAATAAATAGAACTGTATTCCACTCCAAAGAAAAGTATAGGACATAGTTGTCTTCCACTTTAAAGTAAAGCATGAGATGGGATGTGTCATTAATGTGAAAGAAATAGTGGTTGTGATAAATGTGCCAACATCATGACAAGACAATATCATTAAAAGCATTTATGGTGAGAAGTGATGGTTAAAGAATGATTATCGTTAAAAATGCATGAATAATGAGAAGTGATGGATGAAAGGAATGGGGGTAGTAAATGTGGGTTAACCCCTTCGAGCCTATAAAATGACAAGGAAAATCATTTTTTACTTTTTACCTTTGCTTTCATCTACATTTATAGAGCCTAAAACTACTTTAAGCCAAAGCAATTCCAGAGCAAGTGAATAACATCAAGATTTTGTAAATAGCTATTATAGCAAGCATCAAGATAGGTAATAAAACATAGGGATAACTATGAAACATGACCACAATAGAAATAATTGATAGTTATAGGTTGCAGAGGTAGACGTTAGCCATTAGAGGGTAGTGAAGAAAAAAAAGCCAAACTTGTCAACAAAGTAATCACGTATTATTTTGGGAATGCTGGACGATTTTGCCTCAACCTCTAGGATCTTTGAAGGGTGATACAACACAATAATAAGGATTTAAGTACTAAGCCATTTCCAACAATACTAAAGGAAGAGGAAGTGCTTTAGGGGGGAAGCAATATTAATCAAGGAAGAAACACCTGAAGAATAGGCACAATGCGTAGAAGGAGAAGAGGTTAAGATGACACGCAAGGCTAAGAAGGCACAATTATGTCCAACCCCACAATTGATGGTAGAAGAAATGTAGTACCCATATATGGCACTACAAACTAAAAAATAAGTATCAAAAGTACCGTCATGCATAATTTTTGACTATAATCATTGTTTACCTAGGAATGAGGTTGAGCTGTAAAATGACTATTGGGTTGAATGTTAGAACACCAAAAACCAATTGGTGTATGACCTCAATATTTTCATTACTTTGGATGCTTCAGGTTTTTTATAATTATTCAACCTTCCATACTTTAGAAAACCCATGGAGGCAATCAAGTTTCTACTCTTGTGCGTTTATGAGGACTACCTTTACTTTGTTGGGTGCAACATGAAAATTATGCCTGAGAGGATAAGTAAGGTGTAAAAGCTATAGTTTTTGGGAATGGATGTAGCATTTGACTTAGAGGACTCTAATGAGATTATAAATATTGCCATGGTATTAATGTACCAAAAGCAGGGCCATGCCATACATATCAAGAACCTCTAGGATCCTGCCCTTTGAGTGGCAGTGTGCATCATAATGACCAAGATCGATTACATCGATAATTTTTAAGAGGTAGATATGTCCCTCATTTAAATATACCACAAAGTTACTGAGGTATTGAAGTATAATTGGGTTATGTACTTTTCCCATAAAATCATTGAGGATGTGGAGAAGATCCATCAGATACCCGATCATAGGTTCGCATGGGGAGTATTTTTGTTATTGATGGTGTTTGATAAGATCAGTGTACCTAATTACACCATGAGAGCATTGAATTGAGAATACCTACCCAAACACAAGTCCCATCTTGATTGATATAAGGCATTCATTTACCCTAGGCACATCACCCCCACCTACAAACATAAGATGAAGTCTTGGTTTGATGGAATGAATGAAACTTTTGGGAATGAATGGCACATTCCAAAAGACTTGCCCACTCATGTTGGTGATGAAGATAAATTCACTATGAAGTAACATTTATCTTAGGGCACATCAAGATGGTCCCATTTAGAGAACTTTTATGTGGTTAAAGCTACCTTATGCCTTTTTGGCTTGGTACTTCATCGACTCAGTGAACTAAATTTATGATGCATAGCCTATCACCTGAGAGGCAGACATAATTGACTTAGAAATTCACACTCTCTAGAATATTTGCATCTATCTAGATAAAAAGGCCTATAAGCAAAAGTAAGAGACTAACCAGAATGATATAAAGGTTAAATAAATAATGGTGGGAGAATAGGTGCATAATCTATTCTACATGCTACAACCCAAGAAGAAGAGTTCAAAGGGCACTTAACATACATGAGAGAAACTCCCACCAATACCTCAATTGGTGAATAAGTCGGCTAGGCATGATGCGAATGCAAATTCATGATAGGATCCTCCAAAATGGTAGAGGATTAACCAGGCACCTCCTTCAGTACTCTCACCTCTTAGACCTTATCCTCTTAAACCTTTGCCTCCTAAACCCTCTTTTCCCAAACCTTATCCCCCTAGACCTTCTCCACTTAGACCTTCTCCACCCAAAACTTCACCACTGTAGGCTCCTCCACCCCTGCCTTCACATTTCCATGTTTTTCCACCCCTAACTTAACCGCTTAAAATAACTTCATATGCATCACCCTAAGGGTTTCACCATCAAGGACTATACCATAGAGAACACCAGAGAAAGAATCAGAGTAGGAAGAACCTATAATACTGAAGGAAGAGTCTGAGGACTCTACTTCTAAGAAGACACCCTCTCTAATGTGAGAGGAGGAGACCAAATTCAAAGAGTCAACATTAGACATTGGGAGTCCATTTGGTGAAGAGGGAGATGGTGATGATGCTCAATAGAGAAGTGAAATGGCTATCAATAACATTTATTTAGTTACTAATGCAAAGGTCAAGATTTTAGAGCATGACCTAAATAAGGGAAAGGAACCTATCGAGTCTTAAGGATAACTACCTTTAATTGATACATCTACCAATCTATGTACTTGGTATCAAATGGGCATTCTCAATAAGATGCTTTACTTATGGTTGAACTTCCTCCCCCAAGATGTAACCATTGATATAAGGTGGTAAATGTCCTTCCTGTTAGACATATACAATGAGGAACACCATTTTGAGCTCTCTCTAGATAGCCTCATTTTAGGTCCTCAAGCTCAAACATTACCAACCCCACTATGGTTTAATACCTAGAAGATCACCCCTCTATAAACCACACTACTTTTTTAAAGATGGATTTTTAAGTTGCATGCCAAAACATTCTTTTAGACTCTGATGCATGCGATGTAAAGAAGTAACATGGCTAGGTAGTGGTTATGTATGAAAATAAGGTTGTCACCTAAAAGGCACTTGTAGAAGAAGTGGTTATTTTGAAATAATCAATAAAGGAGGCCATAGAGGCCCAAGTGAAAAATTTAAATTTATGTAAGTCAATTTTGGGCCAAGAGCCAACATTAATAGATGGAGTGCCTCTAGATGGGGAATTCCATAAATAAATTTAAAACCCTAGTGAATCTCCTTTGGAAGCACTACAAAGAATAGCCTACATTGGGAAATGAAGCACTAGTGTTAGCAAAGTAGTTTATTGAGGCTGTAGAGGTGTGTAAGCATGCCCTCGAAAGAGTTGGGGAAGTAATCCCCATCTTGGATGGGATTTTTGAAAGATTGACATGACCAAATAAATCTTGAAGGCTTGGATCCATGTAGAGGAATCCTAGAGGAAACAAATGGCATTATTTCCCCTCTTAATAATGGATCACACTGAGTTCACAAAGGTATTCAAGGATGTCAAAACTATGGAAGAGAAATAAATGCACATTAATAGCAACTATATGCCAGTTTTATAGCTCTTTAAGGATAAGTTATCGATGAGGCCTTGACATTAGAGGAAGTTTAGAAGGATGATAACACATCTTTGGATGAATTAGTTAAGAAGGCCATGAGATTTTTAACCAACCTGAGGAGATGAAAAAATTAAAGGTGGTCATTGAAGAAATATTAATGAAGCTGCTCGACACATTGTCACATTGGGATGGTGTCAAAAAGTAGATTGAACAAATGGGGCCTAAATTTTTGGTGAAAGATGCAACCAAGAATTAGTTCAAGATGGATTAAGAGTATAGTGTGGGTTGATGTTAGACCCCAAATTTTGGCTAAGTATTTTGGTATTTTAGTGTAGGACTAACACAACATGAAAGGAACATAACACAAAAAGACTATGGCATGAAACTAGATTGGTGCAGGAAGACCATGGCACAAAACCAATGAGGTGTGAAAGGACAAGGGCACAAAATTACTAACACAAGAAAATCAAGGATGGCATATACCTATGAAGAACTTGAGAGCATAGAACTTGGAATAGTAACATAAGACTTAAGGAGTGTATGGTAAGTGGGAGATGGTTGAATAATGATTCTCAAGGTCCATCCAGACCTTATCCATCATGATTTTTGCACCATCCTATAAAGAGGTAGACACATGGCAATAATGATCTATCATAAAACTAGTATATAGGGGACACAAAGGCTCGAGTCCTTAGGATAAAATAGTTGATAGATTGCCATGACTCTCAGTCCATAAAGAGTTTGTTGGCCATACACTCATGTCATTGATTATGTGACTACTTGGTTAGGGAAAAACAAGTATAAATACTCCTCCATGAAATCATTGTAAGGTGACGAATTTTGGATATCATTTTGTTGAAGTATAATATAGAGTTTTGAATATTAAAATAAATTTTAATGTTCATGTTCCAATTGATTGATAATACTGCATTTGTTGGTAAGTTTGTTTTGGGTAACTTGTAGGTGTAGCTCATTATGAGGTTGAACAACTTTTACTTTTAGAACTTGCGTAATAATATTTGAACTCCATGGCATTTATCTGCGTAATTATAATTGTTAAGCTTAATGAGACAAAGACCAAAGTAGTGTATCTCTTTTTCTATGTAACTTCTAAATAAATATACATTCAAACCCAATAATATGACTCATATGTCACTATGCAATGTAACTCATGGGAACTGGTCTCTTATTTCATGCTTCGAGTGAGCACGCAAGACCATAATCTTGCATGAAGGGCTAGTGTGCTAGCTCATTGGGCTACATTTTAGTGCTTAAAACATTATTAAAGAATAAAACACTAACACATATAATCTAAGGATGCTACATGAAAAGGCTCTGAGGTGATGCTCTGGGTTACCCTTGCCATCATATAATGAGCTTGGGTACCATGAAATTGGATGGAAAATGAGTTGCCACTATGTGATGTGCCAAAGGTGTATGCAAGAGAATGTTAGAATCCAAGGCATGTGATGGATTAGTTGCTCCCTGCTCAAGATGTAACACCTTATGTTATAGAGAAAGAACTATTTGCATAAGGGATTGTACATATAGAGGAGAAAAACTAGCCATAAGTGGTGTATTTATCACTAATAGTCGATTAAAAATCTTGGATTGTGTTATTTGAGTTGGTTGAGTGGGCCCCATTGAAGGTGTAAAAACATCATTAACTGGAGGAGTTGAAGATTGACCATTATTCATCTTAATCTTGATTGATAATATGGCCTATAAAATCTATGCATGATCATGGGGATATTATCGAATTCTATCTCTAAAGCTATTAATACCTCATCCTTGTTCATAATTATACCATTATCATTAAGTGGAGGTAGTGTGTCTTGAACCTCAATATGAACCCGATCTTATTCTTAGTTATATTATTCATCTTTGGATGCATTGTCATTGAATTCCACATAATCAGGGTGTGAAGGATTCATATCTAGAATTGTAATAGGTTCCTTGTCCTTATTATAGGTTCATATAGTTAGAATCTAAATATGCTATATATGATCACCACCTAGTTTAACACTTCTTCATAGGGGAAGAGATAACATTTATATATGACATATATCAAATAAATTGAAATAGAACCACTATAATAAAATATATAAATTTTGAATAATTAATAAAAACTAATGAAAATAGGAGAAAAAAAGATAAAAACCCTAAGAGCATCTAGGGTTAGGGTTTTAAAATCTAGTGTTTCTTTTACAATGATTTAAATTAGATATAAAATAAATTGAAACCCTAATGTAAAATTGATTTTAATTAGCTAGGTTATCTAAATAAAATAAAAAAATTAGATGTATTCATCCATAAATTTATTGCACAAAATTTAGATGAATGCAAGCTAGGTCTAAAACAATATTCAAAGTAAGATGGGTTCACCAAATTATTTAACCTTTTAGGGTTTTACTATGTAATTCTTGTGTTTGGTTAAGGGGATGAGATGCCAAAATCAGTCAAATAAATATGTAATAATTAAGTACTATTTTGTTATGACCTTTGACTTTTTTTGGCTTTTTAATAATAGCAATAAATTGGCATAAATAAAGACTTATCTAAAAATTGACTATCACGGATGATCTGGGTTCTAAAAGTTGAGATCTAGGTAATAGTCTATGTTTTTAATATGATTCTGGTGTTCATCTAGTCACTAGATAGTAATACCCAGTTTAGATAGTAATGCCATCTGTATGTAGTGTCCTCATTATGGTGTTAATTTCCCCTTTATGGGACTGTTCCCATTTTCTAGGAACACTTGAACCTATGTTTCTATGTCCTATTCCTATGGGACCAAAACCTATAGATCTGTGTTGTACCTTGAAAACTTGATTTGATGTGAAAACCCTAATCTCCTTGAAAATATAGCATGATCAATAATTTTGAGTGTGTTAGTAGGATGGACTAGACATTCTCAACACCCTGCTATGTAGAGAGTTGCCTACATACCAATACTCTGAAGAGGGATCAAGTCTGATGTAGTTCTCCCACCTAGTTCCTGATGCAAGTGCAAATGAGTTATAGAATGAGAGTGGGATTAGATGACTTGAATGTGCTTGAGATTTAAAATGTTTGAAAACTAGGCTTAGGACTGCTATAGAGGTAGTATGTAGAAGTAGGGTAGAATAGGGATCAAGTTCCTTGATTTTGCTCAAATTTGTCTCTGGTTTGAATATCTTTTGCATCTATTTTCTATCTAGTGAATAGAGGTGGATTAGACTTATATTTACAAGGTTATGTTACTTGGGTGGATAAGAAAATGAGCTTAGGCCAACTTTAGGAGGGGCACACATTTGAAAAATTATCCATTGGGAAGAATTAGCGCTAAGGAGAGTAACACTTAGTTGGGGATACTAACACTACATGGTTATTATGCCCCAAATATGGTGCTAATATCCTATTTTTAGATTACTAATCAAGTTAGATTAGGGTCTCAGATGATAGTTTTAGGACTATGTTATGACTGGCTATAGGTGAATGTGGTATGTTGAATGACTGGAAAAGTAAGTCTAATACTTAAGGATAGGTCTATGGCTAGCCTAGTGATAGGTTAACTCAAGTGACACTCTTAACATCCAATACCACTTTTAGGTGATTACACTTTTTCACATTAAGGTCTTCGTGATGATTATAGTCCTTGTTCACATGGTCATTTTGAGTCTTTTAATCTTTCTTATGTCATAATATCCTATTTGTAACACCCCCAATAGTCACAAGTCACCTTTTCCTTGTAATAGGGGCCCCTAGCCTATCTTTATTGGTTTTAGATTTGCTTTAAGCCTTAAGACACTAACACCACTTTCAAGATAGTATAGGTACATGGCACTAGTGTCTAATTATGGATCTAGTGTTCGATGGGCCTTGTCTCTCGTGTTTGAGTCCTAACCCTTATGTGAGCCTTTCTTTAATGTTTTTATCCCTCTTTTATGACTTATTAACCAATAAACAAGGTCTTATATTCAACTCAAAATTCCTTATATATAAAGAGCCTCACAAAGAATTTTACATCTAACACTTACTATTTTGGCACATAATTACATAAAATCAATCAATAATACAACTCAATACTTTGCATACTACTCAATCATCACATCTAGACATCAATGCTTGATAAAAAAAGAGCCTAATCAAAAGTCATTCAAACATATCATGCAAGTTGATGGCACATTCCCTAAGGGTAAACTACGTGATTTGAGACCCCTAATATTAGGGTTAATGTAGGTAGCAACCAGGACAATAGGGGTTCTGATCTATGTGATTGTAACATCCCATAACCTAATTTTTCCCTTCCCTTTTATATTTGATCTGGTTATTGTTTCATGTGTGCATGTATTCATTAGGGTTTTAGAAGAGATTTAGCTAAAATAGTGACATAGACAAGTCCCCAAATGACACAAATCCACTTATAAGACCTCCATAACCTCTTGCAGCTTCCATGAAAGTTTGAGACAATCCTTATAGGAGGGACACTAGCACCATAATTGGACACTAGTGCCACATGGTGCTACAATCCTGATATGGGCACTAGTGTTTGAGACTAGATTTTCATAAATAATTAGAAGATGAAAGTTGTCTTCCTATGTCTCTATTTATCTAGCATGTTTTAGTTCCCTGATACATAGAAAAGTCTATTTATTTCTAGATAAGTACCTTTTCTCTTCTCACTTGCTATTTTTGGGAATTTCAATCAAATCAGTCATTTCCAGTTTTCATTCCAAATTAGTAACATATTTATCCCTTTAACAACATATAATTTACATGTAAGTCTTGAAAGGACACCACGTTATAATATAGAGGAGTATGCATACATGTAATATTTGTCGTAGTGGTATTAATGGTTCTCTACATATGTAAAATAGGACTCTATGGTCAAGAAACAATAGTAGGCATATTAGGAATAAGAATTTTAAAAATCCATAATTGATTATTATGTGGTTTCTTTTGCATAACAATAATATAAGTAGTTTGAGGTGCTCTAGATATCTAAACATGGTGTGTAATAGAAGATGGGGATTCCAAGGAATGCACCGTATGTCACTAATTTGATTATCTCTTAAATACTAATTCCCTAGTAAAGGGGATTGATTATTGCTTACCCTTTTGTGGTGAATTAGCCTTAGTAGGCTTGGTAGGTAGTTGTCTAGGTATATGTTTCTTTTATTCAAGAGGATGCTCATATGAATTATAAAAATTGTAATTACCCAATTGGAATGGATGTACTTAACATACCCATGCATTGTAGAAGGTACTACTCAAAGAGTGTGCATCCAAGGTATTTGCAATAACATATCAAATATGCCTATGGAAAGGATAATTGAAGAGGTGATAACCACATGTGCTAGACCAACTCATAAGGCAAGTCAATCTTACCAAGAAATTTTTAAGAGGTCCCATCGAATGCACTAACTAATCTGGTAGATGTGTCTAAATCATTATGAGTATAACCCAAGTGCATAAGTATTGTCATTATATAAATGTTCTTGCTTGCACCATTATCAATCATAACACTACATATGGGGTGTTTATCAAGGTATGATAGAATGAATAAAGAATGAAGATCAGAGTCATCATCCTTAATTTCATTATCATCTAAAGTAATAGAGGGTCTCTAAACCATAAGAGGTATAAGTTGCATGTAAGTACCAATAACCCCATTTAGTGGGTGTCCATAAAATGGTGGATGAAGATGTGCATTATATGCCATTTTTACTTTTGGTTCCTTCTTAGAATGGTATTGTAAAGGATTGTTAACTATTTTTTATTTATGGTGATCACTAAGTTGTGAACTTGATTCCTTTAGAGGATCCTCAAATATAAGTTTTTGGTCATCGATAAAATCTTAGATTTTATATTTTAAGGTAAAACATCTACTTGTAAAATGTCTTGGTCCTTGATGATAATCATGATAAGTATTCACATCATATTATTTGGGTAAAGGTAAACTCATATCCACCTTGATAGTATGAGAGAGAGATATAAGCTAACACTCTAGTAACCGTAGGAGTAATGAAGCTAGAGAATTAGGTAAATGTTTAACTTATCTCCTTGGTGTATTAGATAGGATAAGTCAATTAGGTTGTTGTGAAACTATGTTAACTATGGTGGTTGTTTTCTTTTTAGGCTCAGGAGGTTTTACCTTATAACTTAGCTTAATTGTGAATTTAATACTAAATGTAGATGTAGTTAGTGTGTTTGGTACATACTTGAGATTCAATGATATAAGCTTCATTTCCTGGTCCCATAAAACATGGGATAAGTCATAATTTTTTTTGAATTTATTGAAAATAATGGACTCATGTAAAGGAGTAAGCAAACTCTGCTTGAATATATCTTATAATTCTTTATCTGACATAAGATTAGTTATTTTGGCTAGCATTGTTTTATATCTCAATATATATTCATTTGTAGGTTCATTGGTTCCTTGTTTGATTTTTGTTATTTAGGCATAACACACCATTTTGTAAATATTAATTGAAAAGTGTGCTAAGAACTAGTCTACAAGAGGTTTGAATGCTTTTACAAATTGGAGAGTTAAATTATAAAACCACCTCAAAGCATAGTCCTTGAGACTTATTAGAAATAATTTGGTCAAAAGTTTATCATTGGAAGCATAATCAAGGCATGCCACATAAAATGTTTTAATATGTTGATCAAGATCACCCTTTCCATCATAAAATGTGAACTTAGTTGTAATGAATCTAGTTGACAAAGGGTGCAAAGAGATTTTTAGTGCAAGAGGGTTGTGCAACACATCTTGTGAATTTATAGCATGAGGGGATTTTAAATTTTTTTGTTTAATGTTTGTAATATTTCCCTCCAAGGTCTTTATAAATTGAAGGAATGATTTAATTATAGGTCTTATGGGATTTAGATTAGAAGTTTGAGTAGTCGCCAAAGGGGATGAAAAGATGTTTTGAGTAGTAATAGGCATTGAAACTAGTATTTGTGTTGAAACAATAGATAATTCCACGATAGATGTATCAATAGTAGTTTTAGCTAACAAATGTTTTAAACACATAATCCATGCCCCTACTAGATGTAGGTGGATTGAGAAGTGTGGGTTGAGTTGTAGTACTTTCTAGGGATTCACCATTACCAGGTGAGACAACCTTTGTTTTATCTTATTTACTTATTTGATCTCTTATAACATACAAAAAATGCATCTCTTAAGCCCTTTCTATTATTGACATGAGTAATCAACGCCTCTTTATCTTCCATTTGAAATTGGGTTTTTACATTAACATTTTCCATTGCTTCACAAATGAAAAATTTAAACTTTGCAACAAAGTACATCAATCACAAAACCCTAATTTATCCTAACATTTGATGTTCAAAGGTCAGGTTCACCAAATATTTGACCCTAAAATGGTGTCTATATTGGTGTTATTTAGATTGTATTAAAGGGGTATATAGAAATGAAATGGCATAAGGGTGGTAATTAGACCTATAATAGGCCAATTAGATGTTAAACTCAGATATAAGCATGTACTAAATTTATTATGATAAGATAGTCTAAATATGGAAAATACAACTATGCTACATATATAAATGATAAAAAAGTGAATTACTTAGCTTGTTTTGATGCTAATGCAGTTCTAGATTTGGAATAGGTTATGTTGTCCCCCAAAAATATCACTCATTTTTGGGACAACATTTGAACTATTTTGGTCTTACAGACCCAAATTGTCTCTTCCCTTTCCAAAATTTGTCCTGGACATTCAAATTCCTCATTTTTCAAACTTCTCAGGAATCTACAAACTCTGCAAGCAAGTTCATTTCTACTAGTTCAAAGGCTTCTACAGGCGGGTTCAATCAAAAGAATTAGTTTCCAACACTTAGTCATTTTTGAGATTGGTTTAACGCCTTGGTTCAATCAAAATGTCCATCGGTAAACATCAGTAGTAGGTTCAATGCATTTGGTTTAATAGGTTCAAAAGCTCTCAACACAACTGCAAAGTTTAATTGGCAAAGTTCATCACTTTGGTTCAATCAAATGGTTCGTCAGTTGGTTCAAAGGCTTCATTTGAACCATTGTACCAAAGCTTGGTTCAATGGTAGGTTGAATGCTTCGGTTCATTCAATTGGTTCATTGGCTTGAACCATTGGCTTGAACCATTTTGGTTCAAAGCTTGGTTCAATGGATTGGTTCAACGTTTGGTTCAACCAAATGGTTCAATGCTTTTAATTCATCACCGATTGGTTCATTGCCTTGGTTCAATGAAGTGGTTCAACAGAGCGGTTCATCGACTTGGTTCAATGGAGTGGTTTAACAGAGTGGTTCAACGGATTGGTTCAACCAAGTGGTTCATTGCTTTGGTTTAATCAAATAGTTCACTCAGATGGTTTAAAGGAGTAGTTCAATGCAAAAATTCAAAGAAGCCTCCCAAAGGACAAGTGCCCTTGCAGAGGGTACTTGGTCGACAAAAGTACCCTTTGGAAGGGTCATTTTCAAAGAAGGCCACAAAGGTAATTCTTTCAGATTTTTGTTTAAGGAATTCAAAGAAGACTAAGGCAAGAAGCAATTCCTTCAGACTTTTTGTTCGAAGGAATTCAAGAAAGCAGCTGCGGGTAGAAAGCTCAAAGAAATTTTCAAAGAAGCTATATAAGGGACTCTCTTTTATTGTAAATGTATCTCTTTTTGACAATCAGAATGAAACTCTGCCCAAATTGAAAGGCATTACTGAGACTTTGAGCTCAAATTGTTGATCATATTTTGTTATTGGAATAAGAAAGCAAGTGACTTTTCAGACTTTGTGCTGTAATATCTTTGTTGTTGGGGAAACTATTCTTATGTCTTTTTCCTTGATATATTCTCTGTTCCTTTAATTCAACAAGCAGAATTAGTGAAAGTAGTCAGGAAGGTGTCTTGAAGAGTCAACTATGGAGAGACTTTGTGCCCCCATAATTGCCTTTAGTGTGTTTTCTTTTCATTTCTGTGTAAAGGACCTTTGGATGACTTTGTGCCCTCATTGTCCTTCATATCTTACTCTTGAGCAATTTAGGTGGAGACTTTGTGCTGCATCTCGATTTGCTAGTTACTATGTCTTTGGTTACATTTTGCTTTTACTACCAAGAGTACTCTTGTGGCTTGTTGAATAGTACTTCTGAAAGAAGATGAGTGCTTTCTGTCATTTCCCTTGAGTTTTTCCTTTGATCTGCATGCATCATCTCTGAAAAAAGAGAGATGGATGGTTTGTCCTACCCTTGAGTATTATTTTCTATGTATATATATATATATATATAACATATCTATACGAAACATCCCCTTGATGAGAAGATAGATTAGTCCCCTTTTGATGTGGTAAACCTACACATCTAGATGACCAATCTTCTTACTTTGGATGATCAGACCTATTTTGTTTATCAGTACGCTGATCGACAAAATATTCAACCAACAGGTTAAAAATAGGTGAGAAAGAGATCTTGAAATTATTATCAGATTCTAGTTTTCATGCTTCTAGTTCTCTAGATAGTAATGTTAGCCTGAGATGGTTACATTGATGCTACTATCTAGGTTTGGCACTAGTGTCTTATATAAAATATTTGTTGAAGTAGGATGTGACCACCTGGATGCTTTTAGGTTCTACATTATCTTCACTCTGGTACATTTAGATTTGGGTCATAAATAATTATTGCTTATGAAATGGCAAAGCCCAAGCTTTCCATCTTCATTATGACCTTGGGGGAAAATGGGTTAGTGGGAAGAAGGTGTCGAGTTGACTCCAATGACCCTGCTATCAAAATATGCTATCTACATAGCCAATACTTTAAATAGGACCTTAAACTGATGTAGTTATCCCCTAGATGTTGGCTTGTGTGTGAATCATACAATGTGTGCAAAGCAAGTACAATAATGACCTAGCTTGTAACTTGAAAAATCATGCTCTTAGGCTACTCCTTTAGTACATTAGACCTATATATGTGTTTTATGTATAGTTGTTATTGAAATAGGGAAGCTTTGTTCAATTGAATGTTTGATAGAGTGCTTTTGATAAGTGCTTCGATCTCTTCAGTATTTTTCTAGGTGTTGTTAGGTGAAGAATGAATGACGGTTGATCTTTGATTTATATCAATCACTTTGGAGTAATAAATCACATTAAAACACTTAGACCAACCAATACTATACATTTAATTTGAAAATTGGATGACTTTAGTTTTGTCAAGACATGACAATATCATTGACACTACTGTCTGACTCGAGCATTAGTTTCTAGGGAACATGAAAATAAGTACAAGTTTAGAACTTGTAGATATGGAAGGCAAGTACATTTTAAGCACCCTGGGCAAGATAGAAGACCTAAGTCATTAATATAAGATTGATCAGACTAGAAGATATAGGCCAAGTGGCATAAAAATATAGTAGATGTAATACTTATAGAAGTGGGAAAGGTAGAGAATTAAGAGGAATCACCAGGGTCTAAATTTGCCAAGTGTACAAGACTGAGGTGCTATATAATCATAAAATATAGTCTACAGTATTATGCTCTAATTTTATGATCATATAGGTTTAAGTTTCCATGATACCACAGTAATTTATTCCTTTTGAGATAGAGATGCATCATGTAAATTACTTATCTCAAAAGAAGAGATATTTGTATCATGTCATGTGTAAAGATAATATCATGTAATATCATCTGATAATGTGGATAATATGTCATCATAATAGTGTATGTGTCAATCAAGACATATATGAAACAGATGGAATGCATGGCATGTACTTTTTATGTTTAGATAGATGTATCAATGAAGTACATAGTAAAAGTATAACTGAATAAGACTATGTAGTAAACGTGCATGATATAGATCATGACACCCGTCAATGTTAGCAAGCTTAACAAGTGTAATTGATAGTGCCACAAATAATCCAAGGGCCGCATACAAGGGACATAGAATGTTGCAAGAAATAATAAGTGCCACACATAGAAGGATATAATAATGTCATAAATAAGGGGTATCCAAGATGCCACATTTTTTTATCAAAATTTGAAATTAATTGGTTTATTAACTCTAATCAAGAGAAAATTAGTATAAGAGTAGAAAATTTTATAAATAACTTGCAACTAGAAAATTGAAAGTAGTGAAATGGACAAAAAATCAATGGATGATTGAATGAATCTAACTATGAAAACACAAAGAAGACTTAGCTTATTTTTACCTATTAGGTTGACTATGTGTGACTGAAAGATGTTTGGAGATGATCAACTTAGATTTGTTATGCACGTGAAACTAAAAACATGAGTTGTCATTATTTTAGGATAGAATCAACTGGACAAGGTTAAGATCAACTATCACTATTATCCTTTATGGGTTGATATTGATATGTCTTAGAAATAAGAATCTAATGGTATAGTCACCTACTTTTTCTTGAAATATGACTATATGTATAAATTTGACCTTTAATTATGCGTAGATGAGCTACAAATGACATCCTTAAGCTTGAAACCCTACTAGGGTTTTTAATGGTTGAAACCTATAAAAAGAAATGAAGGAATGTAATGGGATGAGATAAACCAATCACCCCCATGATTATTGAATGTTGCCTATGTATTAAATACTCTAATTAGGGAATTTAATCCCACATAGTTATCCCACCTATAGTGTTTAGTGTGATAGTGCTCATTTTACTGCATGTATCATCTAGAGATGGCTTGAACACTTGATAATGCTTTGTTTTAATCATATGGAATAGAATCATTACTTGGTTAAATGTTACTTCAAGTGAATATAATCAAAATTGGAAAGAATATGAAAGTCTTCCTTAATGTGCAATAGTAGAAGTGTGCCCCAATAGTAAGATTTGCCAAGTGGTAAAATAGGTGGCATAGATGTGATTTTATATAAATCCAAATGGGTAAAACCTCACACTTCCAATCCTAAAAATAAGATTTTGCTTGTAAGGGAGGGTTTAAATTTGAAAAAGATTCATTGATAGGATAAAGGATAGGATTAACCCATAAGGTCAATATTGACTACCAATCCCAACTCGTGCGAGTCAATATTACTTTAGGTAGGGTGATGTTTGATCTCAAGGATTTGAAATGTCCATACAAATGTTTAGATATGATTTTAGAGATTAAGAGTATTTATATAAAATAAAAAATTAGGTGCAATGAGTAATTAAATGTTTTCAATAATGAAATAATATATCAAATAATTAAGAGTAAAATAATCAATTCCAGAACAATAATTGATAAAAAAGCATAATAATTGATAATAATGAGTGAACTGCTTCGAGGGGGCAACCTCGACAATAATGCGTTAAAAGAATAATTCAATAACTCATCATAAAATAATGTATACACCCTAAATTGGTCAAGCAACCACATATATCATGTCTTTTCATAGTCCTTTCACAAAAGACTCTGCTTGGAGAATATGAGCTTTGTTTACATTTGGCCATGTATTTTATTTTATCCATTTGGGTCTGGTTCTAAGCTTGAGTCACCTTTTTACCCATTCCTAGTCACTTTGAGCCTTTCAGATGGTCATTTCACCTCAGCCAAGTCATGTTTCCCATGCTCATTCCATCCCCCCTAGTCCCTAACATGTAGGACATGAGCATTGGGATTGGACTACAACATTGAAACCCAGGGTGTCTAGTTTCCAATGCTCTTATGCAAAGCTAATAAACGGTTAGTTTCTCCTGTTAGATGGGTCTTAACCCTTTTCTTTACTTCATTCCTAAGTTTTCTTATGTCGGCCAAATGCATATAAAGCTTCCAAATTCAAAATAATGAGTCTCCTATATAAAGGACTACACAAGGCATTTTATATCTAACACTTATTATTTTGGCACATTAAACATAATAAAAATTAGTCAATAGTATAACTCAGCTTCTCTGCATCACACATAGACTTGCATGCTTGATCAAGGAAGGGCCTAGGTGAAATTAATTCTTTCATCTATCATGTATGTTACTTATGCACATTCCCTAAGGGAGAACTATATTTGATCTAAGACCCTAGCTTGAGGGTTAATGTAGGTAGTGGTCAGAATAATAGGGGTTTTGAATCGTGTGATCATTCTTTCCTTAACCTATTTTTTTCCCCTTTTGCTTTTGATGTATTCATTATTTACATATGTATAGATAGATACAGGTATCTAAGATTAAGATGGACCTATAACAAGTTATGTTGAATTACAACCCTTGAAACTGGGTACAAAGGCTCATATTGACCAGGTGAACAAAACCCAAAAAGCTTAGATCCTCAAGATAATAACATTGGGAAGGAGTATAATGCTAGACATTTGGGTGTCCTATTTTTGGTGCTCTTATCCAATCAAAAAATAAAATCTAGATTCAGATTCTTGACAGTGTCTCAATCCTGCTCTTCAATTTCTAGCCTCAGAATCCTTCATTTTAGTACAAATCTAGATAAGTTAATTTCTATTTCTCTTGTATAATTATTAGTTAAAATCTATATTTTTCCCTACCAAAGTAGATTTTTCCTATCATTCCAGTCCCTTATTATTTAGGATCTAAACACTAAATTCCCAAAAATAATAAAATATTTGGTGAACCTGACTTACTTCAAACAAACCTAAAACCATAGCTACAATTAGGGTTTTTCCTTCATATTTTTGTGTAAAAATTGAATCTAAAAATTATGATTTTTGTATCAATTTTTGTGTATTATTCATATCCAAAATTTATTTTTTAGAATTTAAAATTGTTACATAATTTTCAAAAATTCTAAAACCCTAGCTAAAAACCCTATATTTCAAAACTAGGTCCTTAAACCTCAAGCCTTCCTTCCTTGCAAATTTTAGAAAACTATTTTGGAATTTTTTCAAATTGATTACTTTTTCAAAAATAATTTAAAAATTAGTAGTTTTCTTATGCAAAAAAATTAGTTTCCCAATTCTTATTTTTGTATAATTTTTTTGTGCATTATTCTTATTCAAAATTATTTTTGGAGTTTAAAATTATTGCATAATTTTTCAAAATTCTAAAGCCCTAGATAAAAACCTTGGACTTCCATACTAGGTCATTAAACTTCATATTTCCCTCACAATTTTTGGAAAAATAATTTGAATTTTTGCAAATTGTCTAGATTATCAAAAGTAATTTCAAAATTTCAATGATAGTAGTTCTTTGTGTATTCATTTACTTCATAGAACTTTTAAAAATTCTCTTTAGTGAAAGAAATAAAATGGCCACAAAGGCAATTCCTTCCTTTCATCCCATAGATAAATTTCTAAAATTTTCTTATAATTATGACAATGATTGGACAAATTTTCAAAATTGCACATTAGCTAAAAATGTGGAAAATGATTTCATTTACAATGATGATAATTACTATTATAATAATGAGAAATATAATGATACATGTGAAAATGATAGCGAAGAAAAAGTAGATACATCTGCTTTTCTCAAACCTATCTCTTTTATTCCTGCTTCTAAAGAAAATACTTTTGAAAAATGGGAAAGATACTTCTCACCTCATTCTCCTATGGACAATGCACCAAATGAATAAATTAGTCATGCACTTCCAAGTGAACCTCTTGTTGGTGATAATTTGCTTCCATGTGAACCTAATCCCTCTCTCTCTCTCTCTCTCTCTCTCTCTCTCTCTCTACTTCAATGTTCAAATTACAACAATATAAATGCAATAATTTTTTTTTTACCAATGCATAGTTCAAATGATACATCTAATGTTCTTAACTCTACTTTATCAAAAGAATGTTCAGCTAAAAAATCTCCTTCTCTTACTTCTCACGTTACACATCTTTCATCCATGGATAACATAAATGCACATGATATTCCAATATCAAATGCTAATTTATTGCATATTCAAAAAAACTTAAATCCTTCTATTACACCTTTCCTTAGTAATGATGGAAGTGATAATGAATATGATAGCGACCATGTCAATGAATATAATAATGAAAAATATTACATATACGAGAATGATGATGATAATTATGCACATAGTGAAGAAGAATATGCATCTCATGTTTCTAACTCTTGTCTAATTCCTCTCAAACATAATGCACTTCCAAATGTTATTTCTACTTCTATGAATGATTATATTTCAAATAACACACATGTTAATGCTAATAACACATCTTCTTCTCAATTAGAATGTGATTCACTACAACATAAAGATAACAATGAATATCCCAAACCACCCCTCACTACAGTAGAATCCAATTTCTACTCTTCACCTAAAGAGAATGGTAGCCCACATCCCTCTAGTAAGGTCCAAGTTACCATTACTCCCAAGGTTCAAGTGAGCACACCCCCTCTTTATGATCCACTTATTAAATGTAACATTCCCATGGTTAAAATTAACAAACAAATTCAATGATTAAATAAACCACTTCAAGATACTAATGTACCGTCCTAGGAGATCATCTCTTTGATGCATGCAGTTGGTAAATTACAACACCAATTGCATCTCCTTACCTTGGAAGACAAAGCTTACAAGTCTTGGATGGATGCAAATGATCTACATGGTAACCTTATTTTGAATACATTCATAAAAACCTCATTACCTAAGCAATCTCAGATGCCATCATTGCCTCACTTTGATGGAACTAGAGATCCATTTGTACACCTTTAGGCCCTTTTAAAGGCTTTACCATCTCATGTGAGCCCATTAATTCTACTCAAGTTATTTCAACAAACATTAGTGGGGGAAGCACATAATTGGTTCTTTCATCTACTCTTTGTTGGTTCATTGCACACATATGATGACTTGGATGAGGCATTTCTCAGATATTACATCATAAACATGGGCCCTCATGTTACATATGAGAAACTTGCCACACTACATTAGAATTCTTTAGAGTTAGTGAGTATATCTTAAGATTGAAGGCTCATATGTTAAGATTGATATATAAATCAGTAGATCTAGAGATTCAACATATCTTTATTAAGGGCATTCACCAACCTCTACTTGAGCATCTATTATATCAGATAGAGTCTTCTTTCAGACACTTGTGTCATACAATTATATTTTTGGAAAAGAAATTGGGATTGATTAAGGTAGATTTAGTTGATCAGATCACTCTAAATTTCATAATAACATCTTTAGATAAAACTCTTAACACTCAACATATACCATGTCCTAGATAAGATATGAGACCACAACTAGAAAAACAACCAGTCAAGAACAAAGAACTAGTTTCCAGAGCACAACCTGCAATCTACACTATAGAGAAAAATAACCAAATACCACTATAGTTTGATTTAGAGCAAGATAGCCCATCTGCCAATTATCAACACTACTAGATAGGAGGTTAATCACATTACCTTCTACTCATCGACGAGATCCATGTTTCTTACATAGACAACCACATCATCCTTTTTATAACTATCATCATATCCATGGACATAGAGATAATAACTATTTTGGACTCAGATATTGCATTACTAGATGTGTTGATAATGGTATCATATCATTCACATATGGGGCACATATATCTCTTCCATTATGAAACCCTAGACCTCATTCCTCCATGACTGAGTCATCTTAGGAAATTCCTTTATAGGAATCATTGATCACTCATCATGACTATAATGCAGGTTTTAGGATAGAATCTCATAAGAGATCTCCTATTTCACTACCTCAGGAGGTTTGGAAACTAGTACATCAACAACCTACATATAACACCGTAGTCTAAGGGATACATAGTGAAACTCCATATACATATCCAACAGAGTCACAAACACATCAACAAAGTACTACTCATGAAAAATATTCACTACAGACAATTTTTTTGGGTCCTATCTCATGTAATAATTCACTACAGTTTAGATTAAATGAACCTACACCACAATAAAGTACCACTCATGAGAAATATTCACTATAGGCATATTTTTTAGGTCTTATCTCATGTAATAACCCATTATGATTAAGATTAAATGAGGCCTTAACACAAGTTTCAGCTCTATCTTGATATATTGCTCAGTCATATACATCACAGTAGAGGCCATAAGGTATTCGGTTACAGACAAATGAGCCTTCTTCACCACACACAATTTCAAATATATGACCAATAAAGTTAATTTTTTTAAATCTTTGCACATAGCTATAATTATTACACAACAAATAAAATCAGATATAGAACACATTCCTACATAACATGAGTAGTATGGGCACTTATTCAGTTGGCCGATAGGGTTTAGATAGTGATACAACACAAAATAATATAATATATAGTCATACTAGTTTTTAGTTTGTAAGCTTCACTTAACAAGGCAACGATAGAGCCAAAGGTCTAGCTAACCTTTGTATTATTGAGCCACTCTCAGGGAGGTAATATGCACATAGTGCTATCTCACATCCCTCTACTAACAACTATCATTCCTGATTCCAAATAGCCATCCCTAGCCAAATGAACTTATCCAAATCTAGACCTTACCAATATCCTACTTTTTCTAATTTCAAACCAATTTACTCTACCAAATCAATTTTCCAAATTACAAAACCACCAAATTTTTGCTTACATATAATCACAAATCAAACTTAAACAACACATCCAAACATATCATGAACAATCGAATCACATCCCAACTACCATCTTACCAAATATATTCAAAACAATCAAATCACATATCCCAAGTACCATTTACCAAGCATATACAACTTCAACATCAACATCAACATCAAATCAACTATTTCAAATTAAAACTTTGCAATACCAGTATATTCTAGAATCCATAACATGAATATGAGTAAATCCAAACTCAAACCAGTATCTATATATATATAACCAGGTTTTCAAACACATATACACTATATCAAATACAATCAATCATGAATGGGAATCATGCCCTCACTCTTATTCTCACTCTCTCCTCTAGTACTAGTCCCATAACCTAGTCTCACACTTGATGTCCTCGCACCTCCTCGAGCTCCTGAATGCCTCTTATATCAACTATATCACTTTATTAATTGACCATGCTCCTCATGCAAGTCTACATACGACCTTTATAAATTTGTGTACTCATCCATAATCTATGTACTCATCGATCCATAATCAGGAAGAGGCATCCTATGCCTATCTTGCTCATCCCTCAACTCATCTCTCTCTCCCACTGCCTTAACATATGTAGCTATAGATATAATAGCCCTGTCAAACAAATGAGCATAAACACCAGTTGTAATTATCACTCACTCTATCGAACCCTCCTCCACAACATCATCAAGAACATGCCATGTGAGCTCACAAAGTGTAGACTCAATGATGGTCACCTAAAACCCATCATTTCCACCTCCTACCCTAGCTTGTGCTTCATCCTAAGCACCTTCCACTCCACTTGCACACAAAAAAGTACAACATTATGTTAGACATACATTTTTAAAACAAGCTAAAACATGCACAAATTTGTACTTGTACACAACTCAAATATAAATGATACTTACCTCCCATCATCTAGATTAGAGCTAGGTCCTCATAATCAAGGGCATCTTGTCCACCAATAGGATATAATGGATCCATCGATGCCTTGCCCACCATGTGGTAAATGCCTCTATGCATCCAACATCATCTATATCAAAAATATCTATATTTGCATCTCATGCATCTAAAAGTAATGATGTTAACTCAGCCTTAGTAGGCCTACCATGAGCTCCTGTTCTCATCAATGCCCATGCACTCTTCACCCACACCCATGTTACTAGGAGCACATCCTATGGAACCCTAAACTACCTAAACATGTGCTCATACTGAAAGCACTTATACACTCTAGGCCAATGGTCATGTAACCAACAACTAACCCTGATATAACACAACTACACTACATCCTCTAGCCATATAGGAAATCCTCTATAGGTCCTCCATATGATATCCTAAGCCAGCAGTTTGTCTAACACTTAGCTATAGTGATCCATCCCAAGAGACTTAATAGCCAATGAACTCATCCACCACTCCCCATATGGATATGGAGGTGCCCACCTCTCTCTTGATAATCCTAGTGGCTACACAACTATTATGTGCTCATAGGCCCAATAATGTAATAAAGTATCCACACTTAGACCACCAATAAATACCTCCTACATAAACCTATATAGATCTATATATAAGTGGGCAAGCATAGTCCTAGCCCATGAGAACATAGTGCCATATACCTCTACATTACATACAATCCTATGCATCCTGTGTACAATCGATATACCACTCCCATCCATTGCAACAAAAGAATCCAACAACACTGCCAACCACTTTTGTAGATGCAAAACACTTGATCAAACAATAATTGATAATAGTACATCATTGTCACTATCTCTCCTATGTATGCCTAAAGTCACACCAAAAAAATACAAGGATGCATGATCAATGACATCCGTACCCATATCATCCAATAAAGTCACACATCATCCACTAATTGGCAAATGTAAAATATGGTACATGTCTTCTAAATTAATAGTCATCTCTCTAGTAAGAAGCCAAAAAGTACAAGTGTCTACATTCTACCATCAAATGCCTATCACACTATATAGTGCCTAGTTCACACACATGACCAACCCCTGCCCTATCCATCATAACCCTCTCATCAAATGATAAAGGAAAAAATATTAGAGTCTCCATCACTTGGCCTCTACGAAACTCCCTCATCTATACCTCACCCTACAAAACACCAAAAAACAACATGAATATCAGTCAACCACGCCCAACCAATAACCAAGTAAAATGACAATAACTAAACTAAGCATCAATCGTAAAAAACTAGCCTCTAAGATAATAGTGATGGACAGGAGCACTGCAACTAGGACAATAGCATTGGATCCTAAATAATAGTGTTGAAAGAAGGACATGAGCATTGAACCTAGTAAAATTTTTATTAAAAACTTCAAAATAGCTCAAAATTATCAAAAACAAGCTTTTAAATAGGCCTAAATGACATGTTTTAGCTACTTAATAGGGTAACCTTCCCGCTAGCATCAATTTGAGCTGCCAATTACTCAAATCAGGTTATGGTAGGTGCTCATCTCCTTGGTATATCTCCTACTCCAGAGATCCAAATCTCAAACTAGTCAATGCACAAATGAATCAAGAATAAATCCAAATTTTCCTATATCAAACAACTTTTCATTCAAAGCAAAATACCATTTTGCCCATAACTTGAACCCTGTAGCTCTATTTTACAAACCATTTTATTTCACAAAACCATGATGACAATGCATTTGATATCCAACAAAATTTGATCTGTTATTACATCATTTTCCTACTATGGAACACATGCATATCTATACCTATTTTATACCTAGATATATATAACTTGGTCATCACCAATAATAACTTGTTCAACTTTTATATGACTTGGTCCTCACCATTCAAAGCTCATTCAACTTTCAAATAACTCAGTCTAAATAATCAATCAACTTCTCAAATCAATCCAAACTATACCAAACTTATTCCTAACATTATGCCATTAGTCATCATTTTAGGCTCAACCTCCTCCATTACAAGTTTTGTCCATCTCCTCAAAAAGGGGGTATCATTCCTACTATTCTTATTTCTACACTTACCCAACACACCTATCCACTCTCATAGTTGGACACACCATGGTTCTTACACCTTCAACAGTCATAATTATCAGATTTACCTCAAGATCAATTGAAATATATAGTGATTTAGACTACATGGATCACTTAGCATGGTTCTTATACCTCCAACAGTCAAAATTATCAGATTCAACTCAGATTGGTCAAATTACATGGGTCATTCAACATTACTCAGGACATTCAGAGGGACATACCTTTAGTTTATAGATACATAGATTACTTAGATATACAGTGGTTTAGATCATATGGATTCATAGTGACTTCGATATAGATTCAGACTAGATATTGGATTTGGGGGCATATACATCACTACATGTCTCACACATACAACTTCATACAACATGACACAATATAGACCAAATATCATATTATAGGCATAGTGCAGAGCACGTTATTTTGATATCTAGTTTTGCACATGGGACATGACATTATAGCTAATTTTACATGTGGTTATATAGATTAATAGACTATATAGATTCATCACTCACATACCAAATATGGGGGAATGACACAAATGCTCATGTTCTTCATCATCTAGGATTATATAGATTGAAATGGTAAGACATACCATTTTATTCTTACACATTTACTAGAGTTTTTAGATTACACCCAGGCATACCCAAGTTGTCTCCAGGTTGGAATGTATAATCATTTGTAGCAATTGGTCCATAGAATTACTTGGACCCAGGAGTTTGTGTGAGATAGAGGGAAGACATTGGTTTTGGACCTTTGAGCACTTCTCATTTCTAGTTCAGATTATTTAGAGTGGGGGCATGACAGATCTTACTCTTCATAACATATATATTTTATACACATATTCTAGATTACATAAGTTTATATGGGACAGAGGGTAGACATTGGTTTTGGACCTCTGAGAATTTGTCATTTTTCATTTAGATTTAGTACAGGGGGCATCCATTTCAAGGATTCCTTCTTTCTCCAAGCACTATTTAGATTCAATACAGGGGGCATCCATTTCAGGGATTCCTTCTTTCTCCAAGCACTATTCAAATTTAGTACAAGGGGTATCTATTTTAGGGATTCTTTCTTTCTCCAGGCACTATTTAGTTTTCTATCCACTTCCCTGGCTAGGAAGTTAAATCCTTTTTCAAAACACGTATCTCCACATAGGTATGTTCAAGTACACATCTTTCTTTCTTTTACTCTAGTACTTCATTTCATTACATCACTAGATTAAAAGGGGGGCAAATGTATACACCCTAAATTGGTCAAGCAACCACACATATCATGTCTTTTCATAGTCCTTTCATAGGAGACTCTGACTAGACAATATGAGATTTGTTCACATTTGGTCATGTCTTTCATTTCATCCATTTGGGTCTAGTTCTAAGCTTGAGTCACCTTTTTACCTATTCTTAGTCATCCTGAGCCTTTCAAATGGTCATTTCACCTTAGCCAAGTTAGGTTTCCCATGTTCATTCCATCCCCCTTAGTCCCTAACTTGTAGGACAGGAGCACTGGGATTGGACTACAACACTAAAACCCAAGGTGTCTAGTTTATAATGCTCCTATCCAAAGCCAATTTGAGCCTAAGTGATCAGTTTTTCCTGTTGGATGGTTCTTACCCCTTTTCTTTGATTCATTCCTAAGTTTTCCAATGTTAGTCAAATGCAAATAAAGGTCCCAAATTTAAAATAATGAGTCTCCTATATAAAAGACTACACAAGGCATTTTATATCTAGCACTTACTATTCTAACACATTATACATAATAAAAATTAGTCAATAGTATAGCTTAGCTTCTCTACATCGCACATAGACTTGCATGCTTGATCAAGGAAGGGCCTAGGCAAAATTCATTCTTACATCTATCGTGCATGTTAATTATGCATGTTTCTTAAGGGAGAACTACACTTGATTTGAGACCCTAGCTTGAGGGTTAATGTAGGTAGCAATCAAAATAGTAGGGGTTCTGGATCATGCAATCATTCTTGACCTAAACTTATTTTTTTTTCATTTTACTTTTGATGTATTCATTGTTTGCATGTGTGTAGATGGATACAGGTATCAAAGATTAAGATGGACCTACAACGAACTTCAGTGACTTATAGCCCTTGAAATTTGGTATGCAATCTCATATTGACCAGGTGAACAAAACTCAAAAAGCTTAGATCCTCAGTACAATAGCACCGAGAAGGGCTATAATACTAGATACTAGGGTGTCCTATTTTTAGTGCTCCTATCCAATCTAAAAATAAAAACCAGATTTAGATTCCTGATAGTGTCTCGATCCTTTTCTTCAATTTCATTCCTTAAAATCCTCCATTTTAGTATGAATTCAAATAAGTTAATTTCTATTTCTCTTGTCTAATTATCAGTTAAAATCTATATTTTTCCCTATCAAAGTAGATTTTTCCTATCATTCTAAACCCTTATTATTTAAGATTTAAACACATAATTTATTTATAAGAGGTATGTAATTCACAAGATAATTTATTTATAAGAGGTAGATAATTTATTTATATAGGAGGTAGTGGTTAGTATAGGAGGTAGAGGTATCAAAGTAGATTTAAACCATTATAGAGAAATGTGACAAGATAATATAAGAGGTATGTAATTCACAAGTCAGCCACACATATCTCCAGACACACCATAGGTTAAGGGAATAACATGTTGTTCCCCTTAAAAACAACATTGTCCTCAACATTTAATGAACCCCAAATGTTGTTGTAAGAACATTTCATCCTCCCATGTTGCATCGTCACAATGTAGAATCTTCTATTTGATTAAATACTCCTTAATCACTCATCTAATTCAAGTAACTCAGTTTGAATAGAAACTCTATATCCAATTACCTTCTTCATGCAAGCTACATGGAATACCAAATGTATGTGAGTGGACTGGAGGAATTCTAACTTGTAAACCACACTATAATTTTTTACAAGGTCTAATAAGGGCCATAATACTTATGATACAACTTGATATCCTTTTTTTTTTTTTTGCTTTAGAGACATCTACTTATATGATTATAATCCTTCATAGATCCATTCACTTATGCCAAAATGCCACTCATTGTACTGTTGATCAGCTTGTTGCTTTATTCAATTTTATGCCATGACTAAATTTTCTCATAAGTTGGTGAATACCTCTTGTTGATGGTAGATGTGTTCCTTAATAACTACAACCTTGGGATGGACCTTCAATGTTGAAGTGATCTATGGGGCTTGATATCCATACAAGGTGACAAAGGTAGACATTTTGGATAAACTATGATCAGAAGTATTATACCACCATTCAACAAATGGAAACAAATGAACCCATTTATCTTATTTGTCAAAATAAAATAAAGAATAGAGATACCCTTATAGACATTTGTTGATTGTCTTTGTATATCCATTATATTGAGGATGATATGATGAAATATGAGCCAATTCTATACCCAAACATGCAAATAATTTAGTCCAAAATTACTAGTAAATATGGGATCTTGATCACTTACAATGACCTTTGGAGTACCATGTAATTTCTAAACTATATTAAGAAAAATAGAAACTACTGTACTGGAAACAAATGGTTGTGATAAGGAAAATGATGAGCATACTCAGTGAGTTTATCCATAACTACCATGATAACATTTTTATTTTTAGACTATGGTAACCCAATAATGAAATTCATGAAAATGTCTTCCCAACACTAGCTAGGGATGGATAAAGGCTGCAAAAGACCTGGGGTCTTAATGGTTTCACATTTGTTTTTTTGGCATGCTATACATTCAACGATATATTTTTGGACATCTCCCTTGAGTCTTTCCCAAAACAAATCTTACTTGATCATATGATATGTTTTCAAAATTTTTGAGTGACCTCCTATTGGAGATGCATGAAGTTCTGAAGAATTTTATGTTTGAGGAGAGAATGCCTATAGAGGTATAATATATATTTATACCATAATGCATTACCATTCCATGTTAAATTTTTAGATCCCCCAAAATCCTATTGAAGATTTTGAATCAAATCAAGGGTAGCAATGTCATTCTCTCATCTTGATCTTTCTTCCTGTAACCAATCTACCAACTGAATGGTCATTGCACATAATAATGCCTCAACTGATTCATCCCTATAGGATAGTGCATCTGCCACCACATTATAGTTTCCTTTCTTGTAGACTATTTCAAAATCATAGCTTAATATTTTAGTCATGCATTTTTATTATTCTTCAGAAGATAATGATCATTCCAAAAAATATTTGAGGCTATCATGATCAATCTTTACCTAAAAGTGATGACCCATCAGATAAGGTCTCCATTACTTAACTACATGTAAAATATCCATCATCTTTTTCTCATAGATTGGCTTGAACTTATTATTTCCCTTCAGTTGGTGACTCTCAAACTCAAGTGGTCTACATTCTTACATGAGTATAAGCCCCATGCCATATCTTGATGCATCACATTACATATCAAAAGTTATAGAAAAATTAGGAGTAGCCAAATTTGGAGTGGTGCACATAACCATTTTCAATTGTTTAAATGCCTTAGTAGATATATCAGTCCACTAAAAAGAGTCTTTCTTCAACAAGGATGTGAGTGGGCTATGATGCTACCATAATTTTTGACAAACCTACGATAGTAACCATTAGCCCCATAAATTCTTAGAGGTTATTTAGTGTCTTGAGAACCTACCACTCCATCATCGCTTGGATATTTTTAGGATCAACTTTCACTCCTTAATGTGAAATAATATGACCAAAGTACTCCACCTCTTAGATTCCAAATGCACATTTGGAAGGTTTGGCATAAATTTGAGAATTGAGAGTACATTTTTCACATGATTAAAATGGTTTTCCCA
Source organism: Torreya grandis (assembly GCA_037957365.1). Lineage (NCBI taxonomy): Eukaryota > Viridiplantae > Streptophyta > Pinopsida > Cupressales > Taxaceae > Torreya > Torreya grandis. The sequence continues at coordinate 440,678 of JARHVA010002484.1, read as the reverse complement.
ATTTTTACTGTAAATGAGGATGTCATAAAAAAACACCAATATAAAATTTCTAAAAAATGGCCTAAAAATAATATTCATCAAACTCTTAAATGTAGATGGTGCATTTGTGAGGCTAAAGGAATGATCATAAACTCATAATGGAATTAATGAGTTTTGAAATTTGTTTTAGCTATGTCCTCTTCATGGATTCAAATATGATGATACCCAAAGTGAAGATCTAACTAGGAAAAATAAACAACACCATGCAATTCATCAGGGAAATCTTCAATTACTAAAATAAGAAACTTATCTTTGATGGTGTACTTGTTGGTTTCTTTTTAGTTTGGACACATCTTCCAAGTGTCATCCTTCTTCCACACCATGACCATTGGGGAGGAATATTCACTTTGGTTGTGTCAGCTGATTTCTACCTCCTACATATCTTATACCATATTTTAAAATTCACTCTTTTGGGCATAAGGATATCTATAGGGTCTAAAGTTGGGTGGTGTACTTACAAAAATTAGTCTAAAGGGATGATCATGCATTTGGCTTGGTGGAAGTCTTTTTGGCATGTCACCAAAAATAACACAATGGTCATCCAACACCATTTGTAAATTAGGATGAGTAGACTCCTTGACTAGTTAAACCTCTATGGAAAACAAGTGCATCATAAATCCTTCAACACAGTTTTTGAAAATCTTCATCATCTGATGGGAACTAATTAGTTGTGGAGATTTAGCCCATAATCCCTGCAATTCAAATGTCCCATCTTCTAAATGGAAGCACATGAATAGTTCTTATAAATTCATCTTAATAGTGCCCAATGTGGTGTGCCATTGAACTCCTAGAGTAATGTTATCCCCTCCCATAGAAATTAAAAACATAATATAATATAATTGTTAGTCATCCATAATAAACTTAATACTATGACATTTTCCATAATAGTTGATGGTACTACCATTTGTAATCATGACCTAAAATTATATAGATGGGTCAATGAAATAGCTCAAATTAGTAGCCAACTTACTATTGATGAAGTTGTGCATACTTCTAGAGTCAATCAATATAGTCAACTTTTATTTCTTGAAAGAACCTACCACGTTAAGAGTTTGAGGAATACCAATACCTAAAAGTGTATGCTAATAAATAATAGGTTTAGAATCTTAAGATTCATCCTCAGGTTCAACCAAACTTGTACCTAAGGCCTCATCATCATCTTCATCTTCATTGATGCCTTCAATGTAAAACAAATTATTTTCATCACATAATGTCCTTTGCTCTATTTGTTATCATATCCAAAACACATACCTTTTGCATGTTTCTCCTCAATTTATTAAGGGGTCAATCACTAGGCTAATAAAGTGATGGTGTTGGTAAAGTACATTCATAAACATTAGTGAAATGTCTTCATTTGATTAGCTATTTTTATTTTGTCATGTGGGCCTTTGGAATGGATTCAAATATTGAACTAGGACTAAACATGTGAACCTCCAATTGGATGTTATCTTTAAGACCACCAAAAATAGGTTAGTAAGATTTTCCTCAATGACGTCTTCCACATGTAAGGAGAGATTCTAAAATTGATTAATATAATCCTTTATAGTTCCTATTTAGTGTAGTTTATATAGTTGGCTGAAGTAGTTTATTGGGACATTGTTGGGATAGTGGAGCTAAAACTCTTTAGAAAATATAAACCAAGAAAATGAAAGACCCTTATTTTTATTTTGAGTAAATAACCATTGGTACCAAATGAACTGCTTAGGTTCCAAATATAGAGAGGCCATGAAGACCTTTTATGAATATGGATTTTGATGTAGATCAAATAATTTTTCAATTTGAGTATCTATGTGAGTGGATCATTACCATCAAACTTGTTCAAGTCCACTTTTGACAACATTAGCTTCAGACCAAGATTGGTAGTGTGATTGTTTAGAGGAAAAAAATTAATCTAAAATCAGGTGTGATTGTTAAACTTGCAAATAAGGTCCAACCTTGATACCAATTGTTAGAGGTATAATTACTGAGAGGTGGGGTGAATCAATGATGCAAGATAATCTAATTCAATTTCTAACTCTTAAACATTCATCATACATCAACTTGATCAAGCATCATAAACATAAAAACACATACATCTAAAGCATACATAAGAACATACATCACATAAATGCATTATATATGTGGGAAATCCTCTTGGGGGATAAAACCTATTAAACTTTTTAAGATGGACTACAGTCCTATAAAACAAGATCCAACATTTAGACTAGAACCCACTAATAAAAGAACACCCATACCTTAGTTTAGTGAGATACCCATCTCACAAGGAGGAAACAACCCCCTAAGAAACCAAACAGCCACTCATCTACATTGATATGATATCCATATTTGATATGATGTCTTTTACACTTGATAATGGACTTCTCTTACTTGCACTCTTTCCCCTTTAAAATCTCACAAAATTACACACACAAGCAATGCATCCAAAACACCCTTTTGGATCAATCTTTACTTATAAGCATATACACAATAAGAAAACATACAAAAAATCTATCAAAACATCAAAAACATGATCTATAGGTCATGCACACACTCCTCAACCTGTTTAATTCTTTAATCCATCCACTAAGCACACTCACTCAATCAACCTCTAGAACTTACTCAATCTACTTCTTCTAGGATTTTTAGGTTGAAAGACCTATATGTTAACATCAATCAACTTGAGATTAGATAAACATGGCCGATCTTATTTTCTCTCTAATGGTCCTCACTAACTTGTACCTTATCTTTCAAAGGTTCCTTCATTTAATGCCACATTTTTACTACACTTCACTCTTAAGTCCAGAAACCATTGCTTTGGTCTCCACTCTTTATAGAGTCTACATGATTAAAAACATCTAGGTTAGTGAATATAGTTACATTAACCCTTAATATATCTAACATTCTAAAACATAGCTCAATACATTATCATAGGTTGACCATAACATTTATGGGTCACACTTAAGTAGCTACACATTTTAATTAGGCCTTTATAGGTCTCATGGAGACTTATTCATACATTTAGTACTCCATCGAGCAAATAAAGAACATATGATCAATTTAAATTACATTGGTACACTCCATATTATCTACAAGATATCTTCAGGTGATTGCTTCTGCTAAAACACTCTTATGCTAAAACGCAAATTACTCAAACATTATTCTGTATGCAAGAACACTATGAATGAATAAATAGTCAACTTTTAATCTCCATATCTTCACTTATTAGAAAATTCATAGATTATAACTATATTCAATAGATGTGCCTTAAATTCTTCTACAACTTTGCTTTTTATTTCATTAATAAATTCATCTTGGATCAAAATATATAGCCTAAAAACTAAGCAATAGTTTTCTTCACAAATTTTATTATTTAAATTCCAATGATCACTGAGTAGATGCTAAACATTGAGCACTTTAATCTCATCTCATACTCCCTATAAATTATAGACAAATACACACCATTGATCTCCTCTGATTATCTTGATCTTTATCTTGTAATGCTCACCATTGATCTTAGATTAAAGCTCCTGTGATTGTGCCATTTGGCAGCACTACGTGCCTTCTAAACATTTGAGTTTTGACTTAACTCACAGTGCCAATCTCTATTAGTATGAACACCCAAGAACTATTGATCTTCTATCAACTAAATGAGATAGTGAGACTTATCACTAATGTGTGCAATCTTAGTTTTTTTGACATTTTCATTAAATATGCATCATTGGATCAAGATCTAGATGATGAATGCTTATTGTTATATCAGCTATCTAGTGACCTTAGACTTTAACAAAATTAAACTTGATGGTCTCTGGCCCATCATAGTCTACAAGTGGAACTTTGAAGGTTTATAACTTGAGCTAGACAACATCTCTATGAAATCCTTTAACTTCAGTTGACTTTCTGAGTACTAGAAATAAATGCACAAACTTACTAATTCATTTATATCTGCATGATGCGCAGTGATGGTCTGACTTATCTTAAGCTAAAAGATATATGTTTCTCATTTCAAATGATCAAGTGACATACCAGATCTTCACCAATACATCTATGGATGCTTCATAACTTCTTATTTGTCCTTATAGACCTGAAAATGTGTTATATCTCTCCAAACCATCAATCTGATCACTTTGTCATTAATGCATTAGTACAACATGCTCTCTTTGATATCAATGATAACCAAAAATCATTGAATATGCTAAATAATTTTTTGGTGTTGGCCACTATATTATGGCTATTAACTTTACCAGATCAATTTAAATTCTATCTGAAGAGATAATGTGTTCTAAATATTACACTTTCCCGTAAAAAAAATGTAAATTTGGACAACTTACCATAAAGTTTGTATTTCTATAAATGCTGCAAAACCAACTCCAAATGTTGTAGATGTTCTTCATTGTTAGAATAAATGAGGATATCATCCAAAAAAACTTAGACAAAGTGATCTTAATAATCTCTAAATACTCTATTCATGAGATTCATGAATGTTGTTAGAGCATTTGTTAACCTGAAAGGCAATACGGTAAATTCATTATTCCCATACTGAGTCTTGAACGTCATTTTGGGAATATCTTCTTCTCAAATCCTCAAGTTATGATATCCTGATTAGAGATCTATGTTAGAGAAAAATTTCACCCCATGCATCTAATCAAATAGATCCTTAATGCGAGGTAAAGGATACCTATTATTGATTGTCACTTTGTTCAACATCTTGTAATCAATACACAAGTAAAAAGTACCATCTTTCTTCTTGATGAACATGACTAGTGCATCCCATGGTGACATACTTGGTTGATTCAACCCTTTAGATAAAACCTCCTATAGTTGAGCTTTCAAATCAACCAACTTTGTAATTTTCATCTTATAAGGTACCTTAGATTATGATTCTCAACCAAGTATTATATCAATTGAGAAATCAAACTCCCATTTGGGTGGTAATATTGGAAATTCATTTAGAATCACATCTTGAAATTTCTTAAGAAAAGCGTAATTCTCTATGGATGATTCCTTAGATTATTCCATTTTATTTATTTTAATAATAAATGTCTGACATACTTTCTTGTGAGCATTTTTAAGTTAAATTATGTAAATCTACTTAAGTTTTAATTCTCTTTTCTCACCTTGAATCTGAGTCTAATTCCAAAAATCATCCTAACATTCTACCTTCTTTAGATAACAATTTACCTTAACTTCATGCTTAGAAAGCTAATTCACCCCTAGGATTACATCATATGAGCATAGTGGAGCTACATAAATGTCAGCTATATTAGTGAATTCAGGTAATTCAATCTCAGTTTCCACTAAGCATCTATTGAATTTGATCTTGGATTCATTTCCATATTGCATTGACCATGCATTTTCCATTAAACTAGAATTCCTAGATAGCTTAGAAAGCATACATGGTGAAATAAAACATTCTGTATCTCCAGTATCAATTAAAATGGAAATAGGTTGACCACAAATATTAGCTAGATCCTCAATAGGTGAAACTTGAAAATCATCTTGTTGATTGTTAATAACTGCATGGATTCTCTATTGAAAGTTTCCTTAATACATAGTAACCTTAGCTTTACCTTTATAATTTATTTGAATACATTCCCTAGTATAGTGATCACCTCCATAGATGAAACATCTACTAGGGGGTCCATTTTTTTTTTGACTGTTGGTTCCCCTTGAAACTAGGTTTGAATCCACCATCTATTTTTTTACTACCCAAGAAGTTACTAAGCTTAACATTCTAATTCTTAAACTGATTCTTGAAATTTTTGTTCCTTTCCCAGTTCTTCTTTGTAAGAGTGGGTTTAAAACCTCCAAACTTATTCTTAATATTATCTTTGAATAGGGTAAGAGAATTTAGTTTTGACTTCTACTTAACTTCCTTCTCAAAGATCTGATCTATCATAGATGGCCCATGCACATCTACCCCACATCCAATTTAAGATTTTAATCTCATAATGATTTTTTAAATGCAAAACCTTTCATCATCCTGATATTAAGGAACATATTTTAAGATCTTAGTGAACTGTTCCTAGTATTCATTCATTGAAAGATCTCCCTACTTTAGATTCTAAAAATATATCAGCTTCTTGTCAAAATATAACTAGGGAAACCATTATGATCTAAACAAAACCATGAATTTCTTAAAGGTGGTGGTAGTGGAGTTGAGGTTTATCTCAAAATTCTTATTTGCCTAACATGTTACTACTTGTCTAACAAGTTGATACACTCCCCAAACTACCTTAGTGACTTTTGAGTAATTATAGATCTCAAAGTAATTTTCCATTTCCATCAACTAAGATTTATCACCATGGCCTAACATAGTTCTATCAAACTTAGGAGGATTTACTTTATTCATGTCCCATGCAATTTTAATAGCTACACAAGCCCTCACATTCTATAAAACCTCATCATGCATATGCTCTTGCTGAGCTTCTTGACGAAGAGGGTGCTCTTCAGGTTATTCCTAATTGACTCCCTCAACATGCCCATGCACTTCCTATTCTAAGGTCATGATTCGATCCCTTGTTTTGTGTATAGCTATGAGAATCTGATCTAACTTTGCAGCTTGCTCTATCGTAAATTTGTTTAGATCTTATAGACGGTTGGTGTTCAAAGTACCCTCACCTTAATGTCTACCACACACCATTATGATTTCTAATTAATATGATAATAAGAATATGATAGTGGACTCATTAATTCCTAGAGTTTGAGCCTCAGTTTTGATACCATAATGTTGAAATCCACTAGGTTTAACTCAAAAAATAGTAAAAAAATTATAATTTTACTTAATAATCTAATCAAATTATTTTCAAATAAAATAAGTTAATTGATCTTTAACTAAATGCATCTTGCATAATAAACTAATTATGATTTATTTAGATAATGATCAATTTAACACATTCAATAGAATTACAATTTCAATCCATATATATATATGTTGAATAATAACTCAACCAACTATTGAAATTTATACAATAATATTATACGATAATAGTAGTCAATTTTCTATTTATCAAGTACAATAATACAATATTTTTACATCAGAGTAAATATACATAAATACATTATTTCACAAAATTAATGAGTATCCATAACCTTATCATGTGTATATAAACTGAAATCATGAGTAAAAGTATCTATTTATTGACTGTTGGAGGAGAGGGAGAGCATCATTAGAATGTTTTTCACACCAACCATAGATCATAGATCCCTTACACAATTACCCAACTAGGGAGTGGCCCTCCCTTCATGGATGAACAAATGATAATGGTGCAGGTCTAAGAAGTCAACTAGAATTCATGTGTTGTAAGATTATAACTATATACAACATATCATAAAGAGTTTTGTTCTAACATGACATCGTGCATACATGGACATTAATCAAATAGATGAAATGATAACATTTAATTATAAACATTACTTTAACCAAAGTTTTTATATAGTTTAATGATCTCATAGATCAATGATAATCACAAATACACTCAATCAAAATTTATTTAATCTAATAACTATTAATGAATCTAAATATATGCATGAGAACCTTCTCACAATAATAATCCTAAGTGTCATTAATACCAGATTTACTAAATGATCGATATACAAGATTTCCACAAAATTTTCATATAGATTTAGTATTAATATCATAATAATTAAATACAAGAAATAACTTGAAATGATTATATGTTAAATAATAACAACTTAATAAGTTCTAATACAACCCAAAGTCTATTTTCCATTAAGGCTATATAATAAATATATCATTTTCTAACAATATTGATAATATTTAAAAATTTACCAATTCCATACAAACATCTCTTGTTCACAAGTATTATAATAAAAATAATATAATTTAAAAATTTCATAAGAAATCATAAGCTAATCAACAAATATATTTATTCTAATCAACAATTAAATATTTTCCTCATAATTTATAATGGAAACAACATATTTTAAATTAGAGATATAAATCCTAGTTTTCATATGGATAAATCTATTCACTATAAACAAACATCTACTTTTATAACAAATTATCTGCATACACATATATCTATCAAATATGTCCACTTATATTTATATACATTTAAAACCTTTAGCCACTAATTTCCTAATGGAATGGTATATACATATAAATGGTCTCTCTCTCACACACATATAAGTATAATTTTTAAGTGTTAATTACATATATGTATATATGTAATTATAGATTATAGTTAAAGAAGATATTATATTCTTTGTGAATAGTTCATAAAACACATATACGTGTGTGTGTGTGTGTGTGTGTGTGTGTGTGTACACACACACACACACACACACACACACACACACACACACACACACACACACACACGTATATGTGTTTTATGAACTATTCACAAAGAATATAATATCATCTTTAACTATAATCTATAATTACATATATACATATTTATATATGTTCGAGTTTATTTTCATATTATAAGTATCCTACTTAAGAAATATTAACTCATATTTAAACTAAATATAAATCACATTGACACCACGTAACATTTAAAACCCGAATTAAATACATTAACACACAAACATAAAATATGAAATATTATTATGTATCATATGGTACATCGATCGATTGAAATCATTCGACATAAGTTTAACCCTGAAATTAAACATCCAAGACCCCAAAATAGTTCCTCTCAACTATTTTGTGAATGTTAGAATCAATTTGATCTAAATGTTTAATACAATATAATAAACATCAATCAAATCTTTATCTTATTATATTACACATAGTTGATAAGAAAAAAAATCCCACTGATAATGTTTATCCCTATTCTGACATTTTATGTTGAAAATGAGGTAGACTATAGTAATATTTATACTATTCAACCAATCCATTACATATATGTTTATGTTTACTCAACAAATAGTATTAATATCAAAAATTTTCAAAGAAATTATTATAAATAATAATAATCCAGTCATGATATACAACTTCTAACCGTATAAATATTGACCCAGTCTTATTATGTTTACTAAACCCATAAATTTTAGTAATTGCATATATAACCAATACAAAATAATCATAAATTTGTTGTATGATAAACAATAATTTAATTAATTTCTAGTCAATAAGAAGCTCATTTACACACAATCAGTTCATAGTCATTTATACACAATCGACACTAATCCTATATACATAGTCAACTCATATTTATTTATACACAGTTGATACATAAACCTTATATACACAGTTGACTAGTCGTCTCATAAAAACATCATACACAGGTGTTGGAAAAAATAGTAACACACAGTTGACCATATATGTAGTCGCCTCACAACATTTATACATGATCAAATATAAAATTTTGTACACACTTGACTCATATCCCTTTACACATAGTCAACTAATAAAGTTAAGTCGAATGCCATTCATATACAAGTGATAACAAAGTTATACACTTAGTCAATTCTCAAATAAAATGAATACACAACCAAATGGTAAGTAATCAAAACCAATTTTATATTTTTTAACCCAAAATCTAAAACCATATCTCTAATCCTTATAGCTATATAGATACATAGTCATTTTATTATGTATAAACAAACATAGTCAAATAAATAGTCATAAAAAACCTCTATTTTGAATTCATATTTAGATAATGTCTCAAATTGTTTTAATATCACTCAAACATTTTGTGACATGCACTATATAACACACAACCAATTTGGCTCATACAAAATAACACACACATCTATGTAGATAAACCATACAACAAACACACAATCATATAAATAAACCATGCAAAGTAACACTTAGTAATGTAATAAACCACTCAAGGATCTTGTATTTACAATTAACCTAACCCTTCATACACATGTTATACTTAATCAAATCATGGATTCAATTCTATGTGGGAATTCATTCTCTCATAGGGTCGAATCCCTGACCCTCTCAAGGGTTCAAAACACTAAATACTTATTTAAAAAAAACCCAAAATAATTTTCTCATCTAACTGTATGACATGAATACCACTTTTTAGAGTAAATCAAGAATAAAAACCTACCTCTTATTTGCTTCAAATTAGTCTTTTTCCCTTGGTTTGTGAATATAAATCCTTTTCTTTCCTCTTGTTCTTCTCCATTGACCCTGGCCTCTATCTGCCTTTTTCAAAAACCCCATTTCTCCTTTTATGTTCTCATAGTCTTCCACATGCCCTTCGTACCCTAATTTCATGGCAAACTCTTCTCCCTCATTATTTCTCCAATAATGACTCACCATCAGACCAAAAATTCCTTGCATGCTTTCCATAACTCAAAAATTGACCTCCAAACTGACAATCTCCTCATGATTTCCTTCTAATTCGCATTCAAACCCTGGCCAATCCAATTTGCATGGTTTGAACAACAAATACTAAACAAAATGATAGTTCCCAAATTAAGGTTGACATTATATTATGTTAATAAACATAATTATTTTGTTTAATGAAAAACTCAAATGCCTATCTACTTTGGACATTACATAATCAAAGATAAACATTAAATTATCAGACCTATCTAACTATTAAGTAATTGAAAACTACGTCACCCTAGGTACCTCTTTAGGTCTAGTTTATATAAATATTATAAAATCATTTTTTTTAATGATATAAAATGCAATTTGTTTTCATGTCATATATATACATGTTTTAACAATAATTTTATGTTGAATGCTTATAGGTACACACCTGTAAGGGTTATGAAGTCAACTATAAGTAAAGTCATCTAAAGAATGTATTCAACTGAAACATTCCATAATGACAACCACATCATAATTTTGTAAAATAGTAATAACTGTAATTAAAACTGAATAAAATCTAAACATGAATCATAACCAAATTAGTCATGACCAATTACGAATGAATCAAACAAAATCAAAATTAAACCAAATATACATTATTATACTATGTGGTGTGTGTTGGGTTCATTGTCAAATATTTACACCTCTCACGTATTCATCTATAACACCCTTCCTAATGATACTCTCCCTCCATATCTGTCTGGAGAGTAGAATTTCCCCTGCATCCAACTCACAAATGTAAATGGTAGTTATCCTGTAAGCATGATAATCAATACAAATACTAATAAAACATAATAATATTGAATGAGCATAATCCACATGCATATGAAACTCATGTACAACTAAAAAATCAATTAATGAGTCATAGAAATAATCTTTTTATATATATATATATATATATATATATATATATATATATATATATATATATATATATATATATCAACATAAATGAAAATAGTTTGCTACAACAATAATTAAACAACATTAATCCTATTAATATTTGTTTAATAAGAAAATCAAGTTTAATGAGGAAATAGGGATGTAACATTATACATGCATTATTTACATGATTTTAGACACATTTTTCTATTTTTAGACTTGTAAATTTAGATAATGCTTGATAAACAAGGCCTTCCCCATCCTGAGCCTATTTATAATTATAACCTCCCAATCCCAAAGAGGAGAATTTTGGTTATTGAAATTAATAGAAAATTATGAGAACTTCTTTTTGAATTAGTCTTTATGTGTAAATCTTGATTCTTATCCAAATTATGTGGACTGTGTGGGACATGTTATCATTTTAGTATCTTAGTTCTTTGATTGTGCATGAGTTTTTTTTCTAGTATAGTTATTCATTTAAGTTATAACTGATTTGAATGCCTTTTTCGTGTTAATTATAATCCTTCCTTGTAGATGTGCAATAAAAATTTGAAAAATACAAAAACCTTTAATTTTACATATTCAAGTTTACTATGTTTTGGTTTCCTTTGACTCCTTACTATGTTTGATTATTAGTGTGCTACAACAACTTATGGAAAATATTAGTCTTTTGATTTCTTGTCCTACCATAGTTCAAGTGTTAGTTTTGATTTTTTTTCATCTTGTGTGGTTAGTAGGCCCCTTTTGTACCCTTATTTTTCATCCTTTTTGAATTTCTTTTGGTAGTTTTGCCCACCTTAGTTCAAACCATAATCTTTCCACTCATCTTAAGCAAATTTTAGCTAATTTATAGTTGACCCATCTGTGGTTAACAATTTGTTTCACTCATTGCTCTTCCACTAATAAGTTTTTAAAAAAACCAAATACCATGTAACTTGTGCCTTGGAGTGAAATATTTCACCAATCCTAAAACATTAGATGCTACCTTGTAAAGGTCTATGTGGTGTGCACAAAACCCACAATACCACATTATTTTATAATCATTTTTAAATATCATGTTTGAGTTTATGTACTTACACATGTATTTATACATGCTTATATCTTTCACAATATACTTTATATGTTATTTACCTAACTTTTTTTTTAATACATATATCCATGGACAAATAAGATATGATTATGTTCGTTACTTTTGATTCCATGCTTTTCTTTTTTACACTTCCTTGAGTTTTTTGCCTTGTTTGCTCTTATGTTGCATGTTTGAGTATTTAATATGCTTCATTAATTGCATCCCCCACACCTTTATTTTAATATTTTGACATTTGAACATGTCATAGTGTATTTTATGTGGACATATCAACATGTCATTCTATGCTTTGTTGACATTTAACAAATTCATTTCCCTTCGATTGTGTGAAATTTGAGCATGCACCTTATATGAGGTCTCCTTAGACCATTTATTATTTTGTTTTACTTTTAAGTTCTCTTATGTGTATGCTTGATTGTTTGTTAAGCTTGTAATGTTACTCTCTCTATATTTTCATGATTTATATCATACATATTAAGACTTGGTGTGATCACATACTATGTACTTTAGTGTTATGTCTACCTAGACATGCTACCCTTATATGTTACATGATCCATACACTAATTATATAATTATATTATTATTTTGAGGTAAATTAATTATCAGTTTCTACTTCCCTTGCCTCAAAAGGGGGTAATATTAGTAGGGTCATGTCATATAGATGTAACGATCCCACTGGATTTTACTAGAATAGGGTAACTTTATTTATTTATTTATTTTAAATTAATTACACAAATTCAACTAATAGATTATATCATGATGAAACCTACAAGAGTGATCTTTAAATAAATATATTAGTTTTAACTAACCATACAAAGGTAGACAACTAATCTATTTAACTAATAATCACAATCATATTATCAATATCAAGAACACGTATAATGTTAATTACATAAATAAAGACTACGTTTAATTCATAAAAGTATTATTACAAATTTAGTCACAATTGATAAAATATTATAGAAAATTACTATAATTATACATATGAATAGAACATATAATTTCAACATAATAAATATCTTAATAATAATATACAATGATACAAAGCTCGACGAAACATGTGAGTCTCATTGAACTCGTAATATCCATATATTATCTCAAGTGTAGTCTTTAGAGTAGTAATATTGAGGGGAGGGAGAGCATCATCTAAGTGCTTTTCCACACCAAATACAAACCATAGATCCCCTACACAATCTCCCAACTAAGGAATGACCCTCCCTTCATGGATGTGTAGATAATGATGATGCAATAATCTAGAATGATAAACTAGAACCCATATGCTATAAGATAACTAATACATTATGCATACCATAAATAAACCCATTCTAACGTGATATCATACAAATATGTAAACTAAATCAAATAAATAAAATGATAATATTTAATTATAAATACTACTTTGGCTAAAGTTTTTGCATTGTTATTGATCATGAGGATCAACCAATTTCATGCACACCACTCAATAGAATTATACCTTATCTACATATTAGTGACACTAATTAAATTAGTAGAATCTATCACACTACTTATTTAGGGTCATTAATACGAGATTTAGTCTATATATATAAAATATAAAAACCAAATAGATTCATACAAAATATTTTTTATAAGCATATACTTATTTGCTAAATAAAGAAATATCAAATACATTCATTTAATCTATCAAATGTAATGTAATGAATCCTAAAACATCTAATTTATTGTTGCAATTATAAATATATTTCAAAATAGTCATCAATAAAATCATACCATCTGGGTAAGAAATATAACTTGACATCAAGTTACTGCATTTTAACATGTATCTTCAAATGTTATGTAATCCATTTAAATAACATTAATTAACAACTTATATCTTTATTCCATATCACATGGATGTTTCAATAAGCTAACCAAATACTAACATAATATGTTTTGTATTTAATCTTAAGTACCACACAAATTAATGCTTATTCAAACCACTAAACACATAACTAAAGCACCCGAGTTTATTTGCTATATCATGTAATATTTAAAAGCATTAGCTGAGTGTGTGTGTGTGTGTGTATATATATATATATATATATGGTATACACATATTATATTCGTACCAAATCAATAAATCATATGTATTATATATATTTATATACCAATCAAACACTTAGTTATATATATAAATAAAATGAATTAAGTCAACATATATTATTTTCTTCTTAAAATATGGTATACTCAATAATAGATATAAGTTTTGTCTATCATATATGAGTATCATGTATAAAATCATATTTTAACAGTGTAACTAATTCTTTCAAATTATAATCAAACACTTATCTATGGTGTTTTACACTATGTTTTATTCTATAAAATCCAATAGTCCATAATTCACATAACAAAATATACACAGTCCTATATACAATTGGTCATAACATCAACAATTTATGAATATTTTATATGGTATACTCTATTTGGCAAGTATTTCATCTATTGATTTTTTAGAATAATCTGTATAACATTATTCAACTCAAAATTTATAAATTCATTTCCTATTATATGTCAAGACTTAACTAATTAATGTGACTACATTCCAACCTTTAAAACATGATAGTTCATACTTAAATATCACAAGGCCTGATTAACATATAACCATTGATATACACAACTATGTGTAGTTGATTATATTTAATAATACATTTAAAATTTGTTTTAGATAATCTGACTAGTTCTAAATTCAAATATAATTCAAGCAATAATATAATTTAGCAAGTATACATAACTAGGGTATGTTTATGAGGAGATTGATCCTTTAATGATCAAAAGGATATCCCAAATGTAATTAAAATAATCCCCAATCATCTTATAATATATATTTACGGTTTAGACTTCATATTCAATTAAATCTATATATATATATATATATATACACACACATATATCATTAAGTTCATTATGTCCTAAAGGATATATATACATCTCCATGTATATGTGTAAACTCATATAAGCCATATAAATAAAACAAAACCATAATTTTACAATACTTTCTCATAGTAGGCTTTCTAAGTAAGCTTTAATACATAAATTTTAGGTTTATATAACACAGAGTCGTGCCCTAGTCTAGGCTTATAAAACTCTAATTAGGTAAAATATATAATCATCGCAATGCTTATACATAAAAATAATAGCTAAAAATTACCTTATAAATTCTAATTTTATAACCCCCAAATTCCCTTTCATACCATACTTTGGTTAAAACATAATCCCCATGTATATATTTTTATTATGAACTAACTAGTTATACAATACATTAAAAATACTAAGCATAGATTCTACAGGGTCTAAGTGGGTGTATTCAACTAATAAAATAATATATACCTTGTTAAGAATTTTCCTAGGGTTCTAAATTCATATCAAATATATACACAAATTTTTTCTTCATTAAAAACTCGATATTTTATAAAATATGGCAAAGATTTCAAATCTATAGTTGTTCAACCCTAGGGTTTCAGGGTTATATGCTCAGTTTTGTGGATGGCCAAGCCATCCATAGGGTTGAGAATTTAACCCTTAAAAAAAATAATGAAACAATAAAAACCCTTTTGAAATATTTACCAGAATTCATCTAAACTCCACTTAATGCATATATGAATTTTAATAACGAAACCAACCTGGTAAATAAGTCCCAAGTGATAATACTACAATATTTTCTCCAAATTTATCCAACCCTTTTTTCCCTCCCCCTACCATGTACCCCAAAACTTTTTCTCCTCCCGCTTTTCTCTGCATGCATGCCTTTTTCCATGCTAACCAAACTCCACATCTCTTTGGCAAATTTAATGGCTAATTGCATGCATGTAAAACAACTCACAGACAACTAACAAAAAACAAATAGTCCTATGTTTTCTTCATACTAATCCATAGTGAAGTCCGTATTTTGGCATAAGCATAGTTAACAAAAGTGAACACCACTAATCAAACCCTAATATCTCAAACATTCCCTTAATGAATCAATATAATAATAATTCCTTCTATTTAATTATGCACATTAAAAAAATTAATGACTTCACAATGTTCAATTAAACATTATGATCAATGCATTTGTCTTTCCCAAAAGTCATCAAACATTATAAATATAAACAAATAAATTGACCTTCATAATTAATCATTAGCACATTGCCTTAACATAATGACTTTACCAATAATCATTATCAATATCAATATTATTAGAAATAAAAATGATTTAGATATTATAACATTGACTAAACATGATGATCACACCTGATTACATTATAACCTTGACTTGTCACTTAGTCAATCTAATAATCATTTACCACATAATGCAACTAAATTCCCTAGTAATCTACTAAGGCATTGATAATTATGAAGATAATCACATATATATCTATCCATAGACAACTGCAAGACATACTACAAACATTCATGGATTCCATCTACTTGTTGTAATAACATCTTACACGAGATAAGCTAAGTAAGATAATATAAAGGTAACACAACCATATTCAATCAAAAAAAGCATCATTATAATTGAAAGAAATTATTGGTTATCAAATCAAATAATGAATATAAAAGCATATTAAACTATCATGGTGTGTGTAGGTTCCTAGTCTTCAATTTGTCATCCCCTAACACTTCCATCTATGCCACCCTCTCTGATGATTCCCTTCCTCCATCACCCTCTGATAGATGGATCTATCCTGCATCCACCTCACAAAAATGAAGGTAGTTAGCCCAAAATAATATAAAATTAATAATATATTTTTGTAAGAAACTAAACAAACATGGTCATCATGTACATACTATGCAAGTACAACTAAATCCACAATTAAAAATCATGTAAATATAACAACATATAACTATCCATACATCAACATATGAAATCCATCTTAAATAAAATAGTAATTAGTCAAACAATAACCATAGAATCCACTAATCAATAGGTTATTAGATCTAGAGAGGAATCTGAATGTGATAAGAGGTATGGCTTCCATATTTTTATAATTTTAGATTTTAGTGGGGGCATGTCAAAAAATGCATGACCTCCACAATTATTTGGTACTTATCATCCCCAAATTACTTGGGGGACATGTTATGGAAATATGTTCACCACACTTACACTAGTTCTCATATTCTCTAAATTTAGTAGGGGGAATGTCATAAGAACTTATCCTCCACACTTGCAAAAAAAATCAAATTTGGCCAAATTTTGTAGTTATATGATTCAAATACACATTTGTGACATGATTGTATACATTGGTATCATTATTATACCCATATTTTAGCTTGAGACATATATGGTGTATAGGCCATGTAAAGAGCATCTTAAATTATAAATTCAAGTCAATTTTTAGATTTCAAATACTATTATGGATTGTTATCATATCCAAGATGGAATTTTATAGATTGTATTTTTAGACACCCCATTTTGGCCACAATTGGCTTCCAACCATACTTCAGACTGATTCCTACCAAACATTGAAAATTAAACCTAGGAATCACTAAATGTCTCAATTTCATTTGTACATCATTTATTGATTCTTAGAATCATGTTGAGACATCCCTACTTGGAGTATTATATCATACACAAAAATAACCTCTCACGGATTCATACCTAGTCACCTTGTGACCTAACAACTAGCAATTCGGCATGTGGACCCATTAAGTGGGGCACTTGAATAATTCTTAAAAGAGTTAAAATACTAATCAAAATGAATCAACTAATTAAACTAGATTAAATGCTTAGACAAATAATGTATTTGAAATTAATGAATATATAAAAATGAAAATTTTAAAATTTAAAATATCAAGCCTTTTCATCATTGTCTTTATGAGTTGTCAAGTTCTCCCAAAATATCTAAAATTATCTAATTTGAGAGCCATGTGTATTAATTGAAAATTATAATTACATGATACTTTTTAACTCAACTAGAGTTAGCATCAACTTACCTATGGTTATTTTGAAGTCATTCCATATCTAAACTTAACCTTAACTCACCTTGGGTGAAAGTCAACTTTAGAGGCTATAAATATGAGGCCTTACCTATTGATCAACAAGCTATCTTGGTGTAATGCTATTATGACAAAATACCTCAAACAAGCTCTTTTAGTGTATAGTTATTATGCTCAAATAGGTGCAAGAAGCTCTTCTAGTAGGGTTATCATGATAATTTTACAAGCCAAGCCAATCGAAACCAAAGTGCCAAGGAAAGGTGGAGCAAAGGGAGCTTCATTGATAAAAATTTCTTGATGCATAAAGCCGAGAAAGCCACTTTGACAAGCCATTTTGGAGTTAAAAATAAGGTAAAAAGATGTTTTTTTAAATTTTCTAACTGTGTTTTCATTATAAACTTGTTATATATGCTCTCCCTAGTGTTTAAGCTAGAGATGTTAGTATTTAGTGTGTTTATTTTGATTGGATTTTGTTGACTAACACTATACTAATCTCCCCTATATGGATTCCTTATTCATATGATGGCATGTCCAATGGGACCATGCACCCCAGAAACATGAATGGAGTATCTTGGGAGTCTTTTGGAGCCAATAATATTTTATTATAGAGCTTATTTTCTTGATTTATTGCTAACTTTTACATATTTTTACTTGTGACTATATATTTACAAATTTGTGACTGCATAACTGAAAATTAGGTGAGGTAAGTCATGAAAACATTAGTTAAATATATGAATTTGTCTTAAAAAACTATGAAATCACCTTAGCTTTGTGAAATTGAAAAATTGGGCTCAGAAACGGTAAAATCAACAAGCAAACCGTGAAATCATCTTACAGAAAAGGGGTCCTTTTCATTATTTTTTTAGCCAACTACAAAATTATTTTAGATTAGAAAATTTGTTAAATTCAGTAGTAAAATCATTATTTCCAATAGAAAAATCATCTTTAAGGGGAGAAAAATTGTATTTTTAGGCTGTGAATTCATTTTGCTTAGCTACAAATTTATCGTGTAGTAGAGAAATCATTTTTACTAATAATAAAATCATGAAATTATCATTATGTATTTTTGTGTTTTGTTGTAGATTTCCCATAATCACAAAATTACTACCTAAACTATGAAATTATTCTCAAAAGTGCAAAATTATTTCCCAAAACTATGAATTTATCTACCTAAGTAGAGAAATCATCGAATTGAGTAGCAAAATCTTTCAGAATCTATGAAATCACTCACTGTGGGTTTTTAATCATTTTGTTTTGATTGTGTATTTATGAGAGAAATTTTTTGTAGTTCACAATTTACTGCATAACTATGAAATCATTTCAGAGAGGTGATTTGATGCTTTTTAAAGCTAATTTGCAAGGATATCACTTTTTGTCAAGCAACAAGTAAACCTACTAACATCTTTTGCAGGACCCAAAAACTAAGGAAAGATGTTTTTAACACTTTAAGATGTTTTAAAATTATTTTACTTGAGTTATTTTCATTTTTTCAAAGTTCTTAAACAACACCAAGAAGCTAAACTTCATATCATATCTCGTTTGGTGCTATAAAAATGAACTCATGCCCTAGTTAAATGCTCATAAGTGTTTCCATTATTATGATTTTTGATGTGTGTTTATTCTCTCCCTGCATTCTCTTTAGAGAACTTGGGTGATAAAAAATGCTTCACTTTTTAGATTTTTTGCTTTGTTCAAAAGCATGGAAGAAGATTCATTAAGGCCCTCCTCAAAATCCAAGTGATTTGGGTGATCCTAAAATGACTCTAAAGTCCTACATAATTTATATTTTTATGCATCTTGGTTTTTGGGTGGGAGTTCATTGCCTCCCCATGGGTTATCTAGGGAAGTTTTGACTTGAGAATTCATCTCCCTACATTACCTCAACCTCAATCCATGGTATAGGTATACAAATTAAGGTAAACTTACTAGGATTCCTATTTGAACAGTTAAGTAAGTTCCATTAGTAAGATACTACCTCAAAACATATGTTTAACTGAGACACCACACTACAATGAGTAATTGATAGATTTAGTAGTTTTAAAAAAGATAAGAAATTTTCACAACAAGATGGTAAATGTGAATCCAAATGATGTGTTGTGTCTTAGTGTTAGCCACACATATGGGACCATTTAAAGAATATGAAAATTGATAGTTTAGACAACCCCACTTTTTGTAGATATACTGTCAATGCAGGGCAAGTAACCCAAAAGTTCTATGTTGTCATACAAACTCTTTAGAGAAGAGGGGGCTTAAATATCATTCTTTTCATGTGTATTTTAATTTTTATATTAACAACATAATCTAGTCTCATGAGCAAGTATATAGATATAATTTGATAGTATGAAGCTACCTTGTCAGTTTTTAGGATTAAGATGTTACATTTAGGTGTTTTTATTGTTTTTTATTTTTACTTTCATTGTCATGAGTCAAAATTATTTGATTGTCATACCATGTCCAAAATAGGTCATGTTTGCACATTACTCTTTTGTTTGAATAGGTGTTATGTTATCCATTTGATGTCACACTTTGCCTTAGTTAGTTGTCAAAAAATTTGTGTGTGTGTTTCACTTGTTTGAAAGGGGTATCATTACACTACCCATTTGATTATAAAGCTTATGACTTAGAGTTTTTGAAACAAACCATTTTTCATATATTTAGAGCATAAAATCATCATTATGATGCTCGTATTATTTTAAAGACTTGTTGCCTTGTATCCAAGTGTAGTTTTGAAACCATACATGCCTTCTTAATCTATATCTAGTATCATTATGTCATCCATCTTGGTATAGATTATTATCCATTTAAATCACCAATCCTTCTAAATTGAGTTCCGAATTGGTCTTAATAAGTTCAGATTCAAACATTGATTGGTTTATGTCTATGTCTTTTATAATATTGGCTTAGACATTTATCTCTCAAATTTGTGTTGTGCAACTTAGACTAGTTCCTTGCTTGATTTAAAGACTATTTTTATGCCTAAATTTGGGTAAGTTATATATCTTACATGTGACTAAAGTCTAATGTCTTTTTCTAAACGTCAAGTTCATGTTTAAATCTGAATGCCTAGTTTGAGTTAAAGTGTTTCAAGTTTGTTAGATTAATTATCTTGCCTTTTTAGACTTAGTGTGTTTCAAATTCTATTTTTTGTGTCATGTTTCCAAAAGACCTAGAAATTTCCCTTTCTGTCTTTAGACCTAGTTTGTGCCAAGTCTAGATTTTGTATCATGTTCTTAAAATACCTAGCATTTTACCTCTTGTTTTAGACCTAATTATTTTGACCGTAGCTTTATGCCTTGTTCCCAAAGACCTAACAACCTTTTGCATCTTTAGACCTAGATTAGAATTGTTTGAAACACTTATTTACCAAGTTTGGCATTTGGAATTATCTATTCACTTGACCATTTATTTAAGACATTTGACATTAGACCTTGAGGACATTTTATACCAACTTTATCATTTCCTATTTTGGAGAAACAAATCCATTCCTAGACCGAGTTCAGGCCATTTGTCTTTTAGACCTTATTTTTAATAGTTTGTAGAAATATAGGCCTATATTCATAGCACTTTATTCATTGATTTAGATATGTATCATTACACTAATAGTGGAGCCATGTATAACCCAAGTTATGATAACTTGGTCACAAAAGATAACTTTGCTCAAGACCCATACAGTGATGATGTAGTGTATGAGACAGATCCTTATCCTCCTTACTTTACTCAATCTAGGGAACAAAGTCAAGATTTTTAATCCCATTATTTGGTTAACACACCTTCATATTTAGAGCAAGACCAAGAGTAAACAATGCAATATCTTGTTAGTGTACTATTGGGTGTAGAACAATTTCAACAATAATTATATTACGACACTATGCCATTAAAATTTGATCCTTATTTTTTTATTGTCACTTGATTAAAAATAAGGATGAAGATTTATTTATAGCTAGAGGGGTAGGGGCCAAGTTTTCAATAGACTTACATCATGAAAACTTACCTAGTCTGGTTAGAGTGCCTCTCAACATGCCTTATACCCAAACCATTGAATAAGCCTCTACTAACCATCCTCAAGTGCTCATGTTGGTATCATATCAAGACCCAAATATGATTGTAAAAGGAAAGGGCCTCATGAAGGACCACTTTATACAAATTCAATAAGCATATCAAACCTATTTGAATCTAACACGTGATTTTAATGCCATGGCCATGTCAAGTGCTCCACTCATAGAGCTAGTCCCTTCAACAGGAGTGCTAATTGAGTTGATTATTCAAGTATAGACCCATTTGTGAAAATCACTTCAGTTGATAACATGTAAAATGTCCCATTTATTGAAGATGTGATTGTGTCTTCTACATAAAACAATGTGCCAAACATAATGGATAATATGCAAGTGTTTTCCAATCCTGACCAAAATGGGTTAACTACATCAACAAGCAATCCACAACAACAAAGGCCTTTAGTTAATACCATGAGTGGTACACAATAGAAGGGAGGAGGAACTTATAAGTCCTAACCACAACAAGTTACCTCTAATCTTTAACTAGCTACTTTGTCAAGCATGCAACCACAAGGATTACGCAATCAAACATCGACCAATGCTTTTCATCAAGTGACTAATGTTACCCCACCTCAATAGGTGGTGAATAACATTCTAAAACAAAAATCACAATATAATCTACCACTATAGTAGAGGCAAAACACTATTCCACCTCAATAGGGGGCAATAAATGTTCTACCTCAAAAGGTAGTGATAAACATACCTTTATAATAAAAAACTAATATACCTTTATAGTCTAAAACATTGTTTAATCAATAATGTGTGTTTATTGGTCAAAGATAAATGTTGAACATCCAACAAACATCTAAAGCATAATAGGTGTTTGCTCAACTAAGAGGTGCCTATTGTAGCATCAATTTTCACCCTTGGAGAGGGTTCTTTAGGCTCTCTTCAATTGAGCTATATTATAGGAACAACCTTAGGCTATGGTGGTGCAATGTCATTCTTATTCTGCAAATAGGGCAATATTGATGAAGGCGCTGCTCTTAAAATATCATCTGGGTTCTTCTTTATCTTCAAAATGGCAAGCCATAAATAAGTTCAGGTAAGGAAAATGAAGGCCTGACAACCTTGCAGTTTTCACTAAAATGAGAGGCATCTTCCCGCCTCATTTGACGAATTACATGAAAACTTATCCTAAAGGTTACATCTTTCTTTAGAATGCCACCAAATAATGTGTTTTCTAGAAAATTGAACCACCCACGTATCCGATTCAATTTACTGTCAAGTTCCAAGGGGTTTCTTCTTTCAGTTGAACTTTCCAATTTCAACTTTCTTCTTGATTGCATAGGTCACATGGTAAATAAATGAATCTATAATCCCTAAAACTATGAAAATGCCTCCAATAATAGCATAAACATTTGTTAGGAAATGCAAAAATGGTGTCCTTCATTCTGTGAATTGAACCTTCATTGGTGAGAGATCATAAAAGAAAAAGAAAACACTCCAGGAAGGGATCGGCTTGATCCAATTTCTGCAGCTTTGAAGTGTTCGGTCACTGAGAACTGATTCGTCAAGATCTTATGCCCTCTTATATCAATATAGATAGTTGGAACCACCTTAATAAAATACTAGTACATGCCAGTGGTAGTCTGTTGTCTTTGTTCTTTGCCTAGAGCGAAATGGAAATTGCCAGCTTCCAATTAGTCTGCTTCAGGTCGCAATCATCAGAATAAAATTGTTCTTTTGAGATTTGCAATGATAAGCATAAGGATGAGGGACAGAATGAAAGAACACTACAACTTCGATGGCTTTCATGCCTTTAGAATTTGTAAGTGGCAGATAAAGATCTAAACATTGCTCTCAGTATTACAGAGCTTGTCAACAAAAATCTTGTACACTGAACAATAATATTCTTTTAACCTCACAACTCTCACATGGTTCACATTTGATCAATCACACATCGCTCAACAAAATTGGGCGCTTTGAAATCCCTTCTCCTTCAAGAAATATGATTAAGTTGCCAAGCAGATGCAGGCAGTTGTATTGCTATATAATTATTATCTTAAAAAAAAATAAATTCCACAACTCATACTAAAGGATTGACGCTTTTCAAGAACATTTCATTGATATGCGGACAGTGGCCAAAATTAGCATAGGGTTCCCCCATCTCGGCTACTTAATGAACCCATATCCATCTATGGGTACATAATGATCACAACTTATTGCAACAAAAGGTCCTCCTACTGTGAATACGAACTCAAAATTTTAATTCTGATCCTCTTATGCAAACACTATACGGATTCTATATACTCCTTTTAAGACATTCATACAAATTATCTCATATTCGGTTTGGCTCAAATTCATAAGACTTGTTAATCAATTCATTATTTGATTTAGCACGTAGGATTGTAGAAACTTGCATATAATTTCATTTATTATAATTCCTCATACTTTCATTGTACAAACATATATACATCTCCTTCACTCCTTCTACTCCTTCTATGTCCTGCTCATCCTCTCTTCTTTGAATTTTCTATGGTTCCTCTCCTTACATCCACTTCTCTTGAATGAGAGGCATTTTCTTGTCCTTCCTCTCTCTTTTACGCCCCCTTCCTCTCATCCTCTTCTATATATATATATATTTTGTTTTTGCTATATTTTGTGATTAAAAACCTCCTCCAAACCTCTACGCCAAACTTGGCTTAAGGAAAACAAAATACAGGTTTTAATTTGTATCAACATGCCCAAGTTGAAATATTTTCAACCACTCCTTGATTTTCTCAACAGCCCCACATTTACCTTTTTTTTTTTAAACTTTTACTTTTTACATTTTATTCCTCTTTAACAACATTTAGGAGGGAAAATATAATGATTTGAAATTTGAATTCGAACATGCTTTATAGCCATGTCTTGCCTGAAGATGTGTGTGTATGATGCTCCTGCATCATATGGGTATCCTATGGTGATGTTGAACCTCTGGAGAAGGTTGACTTCCTCTTAATGGATCACCTATATTAATGTTTGCACTGGGAAAAAGTCTATAAAGGGGGGAAAGGGATATTAAGAAAGCTAACAAGGTGATGCACCAAATAAAATGAGAACTCACATGAGCATGAAGTAAACACTAAGGAAACATAAGATAATTCTAGCTTGCACAATATCATAAAACTTAGTTGCATAAGTGATTTATAAGGTAGGTTTAGGAAGTAATGAATGAAGGCAAAGAGGATTCTAAGACTCACCGAGAGCTTGCATCAATGACAAAAAAAACACTAACTTAGACCTACAATTGACTTGAAGACATATAGAAATGGTCAAGAAAGAAGGACAATGGGCATGGAAGATTCCCATTCACAATTACATCATGCACAAGCTTTTCTACACACAGTTTAGAGGGAAGAGATAGGAAAATAAAGTCTTTATTTCTTTAAGAGGTCTTTCATATAAAATTTGATAGGGTCTAACCTTATCAAATGAGAGTCTTTGCTCTTTAGAATTGACAGAGGAAATCTTATTAAAAGTGAGAGATTTCTTTTCTTCTAAAAACTAAGAGATATAATGTGTCAAAAAATGAAAGATATAGAGAAAGGGGAGAGAGAGAGGGGGGATACACCATTTGAGATCATTAAATGAGCTACCACCTCTTTTTCATCAAATCAACACCAATTATCTATTTATGAGTGATATTCCTTTTGTCCCAATAGCCTCTAAATCAATTCATTGATTGAGAAACACACTAGAGGAAAAGATTTTGCTGAAGGTGATGAGTCATGATCTTGTTTGTCAAGAGAAACCCTTAGGCACCCTAAAAATTTATTAAATGTTCTAGCTAATTTCTCCAACTACTAGATCTCCATCTTGGGAGTTTATGTTATCTTTTACTTGGCCTGATTATGAAGACAAAATATTCATATCTTAAATTTGACAAAGCTATGCTATGTCTACTTTGGGTGGCTATTTATTAGAACCATGACTATGTCGAAGGATGAGACACTCCACCATGCTTTATTTATTTTTGTATCTACCCCAACCTAGACATGGACCTTTAATAAGATTGAAAACCAATCCAAATTATTGGTTTTCATATAGTCATTATATTGATGAAGACCCACATATTGTATAGCTTCATTCTGGACCATATTAGGTATAAATAGATAGATTTTTCTTTTGAAGCTTATGGAAGCCAAAGAATTATTGCACATGATGTTGAAAACATAATAAAATTGAGTCTACATGTTTTGGATCCTCCAACAAAGGTATCGATTGAGCTTCCATGGTATCCTTTGAAATATTTCCCCTAGTTTGACCTTAGGTCACATTTACTCTCCATTAAAGTACCTTAGCTTTAGACTTTCAATTTTGACCATCGATATTGATTTGGGCTTATCATAATGTGCCAATTGTTAGCTCTTCATTTATTCTATAGGATCTTGCTAAATTTTTGACCTCATGTGCATCGTTAATCTTCCTCTATACAAATGAATGTAAGCCATAAATATTCTTCTATTCTAGCACAGTTGAGACACTTGGCAACTTCTCATTTATCTTTGAGATCTACTGACTTGTTGACTTCTTGCTCATTGTTGATCTATTTTGGTATGATTAAATGTGCACCATTGATAAACTTGGGCCCATTAGCCTTGTTAGTTGACATATACTATTATATCTCTATTCAATTACCCAAGATATTGACACTTATCATTGATACATTTATGTATATGTTTTAACTTGATGCTCACTATTGATCTTTGATGTATGATCAAACACATGTCATTAGATCTTTAGGACCCACTAGCTTTGTTAGTCACTACATACCATTGGATCTTGAATTGAGATCTCTAGATTTGAACACTTATCACTTGAATGTTCACCCTAGAGACATTTAAATTCAAATGACTATTTATGAAGCTTAAACTTGGCATCCCTGTGCACGTTTCACTCTACAAGTCTTACTTTGGAGCTTTATATCTTGAGATAGAAAAGACATCAAGATATGAAATTTGTAGAGGATGATATTGTCACTAAAAACATCATTTATATGTGATCTTTTGGCCTTGAATGATTCCCTAAGTGCATTTATTAAATGCACAATTAAGATGACCTATTCATTTTTGCATGATGGGCTCATGATGGTCTAGTTCTTCTGGACTTATGTGAGAAACTGTTGCCTCTTTAGAAGGCTTGAACTAACTTCTAAAACTTTGTGCAACCTAATTAATGCTCTTAAATGATTTAAATGCCATGATAACCTATTGATCCTTTTCACCTTGCAATCTTAGACTTGTTTCAAGACTTGCTTCTCAAAGATCAATAAAACACACTTTAAGCTTGCTTAAAGTGTTTCAAAAGCTTTGTAAGTGACATTTGATCCTATTATTCACTATTTGATCACCCACTCAATTAGGAACTATGTTCATCTTGTCATTCCATTCTAAAACTTCCAAAAATTGATCTATCTAGGCAAATTTTTGTATGTGGGCCAAAATTGGCTAACATTTCTAGCGACATCTTGGGATTACATGCCTACTATGCAAAGACTAGTAGCCTTAAATTGATCCATTGTGTACTTAGAGTCATATTATTTTATCTTAATTGATGTGAAACTAACTCAAATTTGGCCTTTTCTAAAACTTCCTCTTGAAAAAATAAGGACCAAAAGAAACAAAACAACTATGCCCAAGGCACTTATTGAAAGCAAAACACACAACTTAATGGAAATGTGCATAAGGAACTTAGAAGAAATCATAGAAAACTATTATAATATGTTACAATATCATATAATAGCTACAAACTCATCTAATAACAAGGATTTAAATTAATTCCATTAACTGGGATGAGTAATACCTCTCCATCAAGTTGGGCAAGTTGAAAAACATTATGCTAGTTGCATCTATGGATCAAATAAGGATCACTCTACAAGCTATCAAACTTGGTATGGTTACCTGGCTTGGCCTTATTTAAGTCCCATTTGAGGACTAGGTCCACTTCCTTGAATTCCCTTGCTATGGTTCTCTTGTTAAAGGCTTTTTTGACCTAAGATTGGTGTGACTCTAATGTCTTCATTGTAAGGTCCCTAGTTTCTTCAAGATCTATGAACTCTATCATCCTCATGTTCAAAGGCTCACTCTCCATCAACTCAAGCTGATGGGCTCACTCCAAGTTAGGAAATTCAAGAGAAATGGGAAATTTGGCTTCCATTCTATATATAAGGACATATGGAGAATCACCAATGGTAGCTTTGGGAGTCACTCTATCAGCCCATAAGTATATCCTTAGCTTTGTATGTCATACCTTTTAATTTTCTTCCATGGTCCTCTTGATAATACTTATCAAGTTCTTATTTGTGGACATTGCTATCCCATTACAATAGGGGTAGTACTTTGAGGATGTATTGAGGTAGATGCCTAGATTAAGTGCCCATTCACTTGTCTTCATACTAACAAATGCTAATCCATTATCTAAAATTATAGTAGTAGGGACACTAAACTTGGTTACTATGCCGTCATAGAATTCCAATACTATTATTTCATTGGATTCTTTCAAGGTGATTGCTTCCACCCACCTGGTGAATTAGTTAATTTTAGTGAGTACCCATTTATGCCCTACACTTGAAGGTAGATTTATCATTCCTATGAAGTTCAACCCTCATTGCATGAAAGGTTGCTCCACTTGGATTGGGTTGAGTGGAAAAGTTGCTAATCATTGTTTGCCCACAAATAGAGCACATTTTTGACATTTTCTAACCCATGCATAGGCATCCTTAAATATGATGGGCTAGTAATAACCAACCCTCATTACCTTTACTTCTATTATTCTTAGAGAAAAATGGCCTCCTGTAAGTCCATCATAAAACTAATCTAAGAGCTTTGTCACTCGATTGTCATCAATGCACCTAAGAAGTACCCCATTGAGTCCCTTCTAAAAAGGACACCATCAACTAATGCATAAAGTCTGGATTGAAGCTTGAAATACCTTTCTTTTCCTCTATCCAAACATTAAGGGAATTCTCCTATCATCAAGAAATGTGTCATATCTTGGAGCCAGCTATTATGAAGTGGAGGTGCATCTATTTGTGAATTATCTTATGTCACCAAAAAAACTTCTTTATCTTATTGAATGTCATCCACCATATGCTCACAAAAGACTTTGCCTCTTACTAGTTTGGTAACCTTGATCTCCACATCATACTCCATGACTTTGGTAATCAAGCCAACTCTTTTCTAATTCAAATCCTTGTTGAGGAGAAAGTACCTCAATCTAGGATGAGACACCATAAGATGAACCTTACTATTAGAGAGCATTGGTTTGAACTTTTTGAGGATCCTTAAGGCTAAAAGAACCTACTTTTCTATGAAAGTGTACTTTACCTCATATCCTTCTAGCCCTTGACTAAAAAATATAATTGACTACTCAAATCCTTCACCATTATTTTGCATCAACATAACTAATATTTTGTTAATATTGGAAAAGGTTTATAATATGAAATCCTTTGAGAAATTAGGATTCATGAGCGAGTGTGCTTGGGCAATGGCTTCTTTGATGGCCTCAAAAGCTGGTTTAACTTCATTTGACCAAGCAAACACTTGGCTCTTCTTCAACATGGTGGTGATGGGTTTGACCAAGTTTACAAAATTAGGTATAAACCTTCTCACAAAATTTATTTTCCCAAGGAAGCTCTAGGTTCCTTTGTTGTGCTTGGGTAGATATAATGCTAAGATAACACTTATTCTATCAAGGTTAATAGATATTCCTTCATTTAAATCAATGTGACCCAAAATTTTACCTTCATGAATAAAAAACACACATTTCTTGGGATTTAAAGAGATCCCATACTCTCTACATCTTTGGAAGATCAGCCTTAGATGGTCCATGTGCTCACTAGCCTTCTTGGAGAAAACTGTGATGTCAACCAAGTAGACTAATACCATCTGATTCAATAACCCATGAAAATCCATGTCCATGGATCTTTATAAAGTTGCCTCAATATTTGACAATCCAAAATGAATCTTTTGGTAAGCATAT
Source organism: Torreya grandis (assembly GCA_037957365.1). Lineage (NCBI taxonomy): Eukaryota > Viridiplantae > Streptophyta > Pinopsida > Cupressales > Taxaceae > Torreya > Torreya grandis. Next base: position 410,431 of record JARHVA010002484.1, on the reverse strand, counting down.
GTGCTCCACTTTGTGGTGAAGGAAGTCTTATACTAATCCTCCTCTCTAACCAGCACTTGGTTGTAACTTGAATACCCATCCAAAAGGAAATAACATTATGAACTAGCAACTATTTGAAGGATTTGATCCATGGATGGTAAGGGGTAGTGATATTTTAAAGAGATCATATTAAGATGCTTGAAGTCTACACACAATCTAATATCTCCACTCTTTTTCCTCATAGGTACCACATTGGCTACCCATGAGGAGTGCTTAATGGGAAAGATGATCTTGGATTCAATTAATTTGGTCAATTATTTTCTCATAAGCTCTTCAATTTTTGGGTTTATAGGCCTCTTAATCTACCTAATAGGCTTGGCATTAACCTCTAGTTCCATAGTGTGTTGGGACATCTTGGGATTGAAGCCTCTCAGGTCACTATATTCCCAAGCAAAGATGTCTGCATATTATTTAAAAATTTATATGAAAGCATGCCTCTAAGCTTTAGTGCTTACCTTCCCAATTTTGAGGAGTGTGTCCTTGAAGATAAGGAATCTTTCATAGTTCTCTTCTCTTGTTGACATCACTGCCTTATCTTTTCTTAGATGATTTCCTTCATAGAAGAAACCTTCAAGGGTGACCATCCCTTTAGGGAGCTTGTTAGATTTCAATTGAATAATTTGCTCCTCATACTGATGTTGAAACTTTTCCTAGTTTATAAAGGAGAACTCTACTTTCTTCTTCAAGAAACAAATAATTTTTTAAATCATTTTCAAAGACCTACCAATGAATTTCATTATCTGACACTAATGGTCTTACTACCACTTTGACATGTGGTGGTACCCTTGTCTTTGAAAACTCATTTGGGATATTTATATGAGCTCCCACAATTACCAACCTATCAACATGTCCATTTTGGTTCTTTGGCACTGCTTGGATGTTAAAGGCCTCAAAATACTTAATTAGGTCTCACACTCTATGCTTGTAAGACTTTATTAAGGGATTCATGGTGATATTCTAGCCTCAAACCTAGTGCACTATCAATTTACTATTCCCATAAACTTATAATTATTTGATTCCTCTCTTATTATCCCATTAAAGGCCATGGATAAGGCCCTCATACTCTACTACATTATAAGAACAATTGAATTGGAACCTATACAAAGAGAAATACTTTCCATTATAGGGGGATACTAGCATTACACCTACACCTACTCCATGTTTGCTCCTTAAACCATCAAAGAACAATATCCATAAACCACTAGGATATTTTTGAGGTTCAATGAGGGATGACATGGATTGATTCTCTTCATGTAAGTAGTAGACACCTATGTCCCTCTCTTCAACTCCTTCTAAAGGATCAACCAAATGATTGTCATTCCATAGTTCATCCAAGAACATGTCTAGTATCTCCTCAGGATGAGTGTTTAATTCTTGACCAACTATGAATTCATCCTCATAAAGGATGGTACAACTAAGGTTTATGCTATCTAGCTCATGAGGTTTAATTTGGAATTGTGTAATGAGATAAACTTTAATAGATACCTTGGTCCCATATCTTGTTTTGAATGTCATGTATGACCAATCTACTACAAGATAACCTCTAATCTTTCTATGAATTTTTTGGATAAGCACTATACAAAATGGGGAGGCACATCAAGGATCAACACATCTTGAACCACTAAAACACTAGGAAAAGCATGCAAGGTCAAGCTGAGGTCTCTGATTATGCTAGATGGCTTGGTAAAATATCCATCAAGTTGCAACACTCCTTTAAACTAGGGCTCATATTTTAAACCAAGCTGGTCTGCTATAGACTTTGGCATTACTAAGGTGATAGCCGTATTATCTACCAAGAATTTTTTCACTAAAGAGTCACCAATTATCACTAAAATATAGAAGGGAGGAGTTTTGACCACCTTACTTGATTGCCCTTCACTAGGTCCTTTAACTGCATTGGTGAGAACTACATTCTCTTTGCTTGGTTCCTTATCAAGAATCTTGATCTTTGATAATCCTTCCTAAAGGATGTCCATCTATCCAGGCATGGAGAGCATATCCCACATTGTAACACTCACATTAGACCTTTTCATTTGTTCCACAATGTTGATGGGTGAACCACCAACCTTTGGTTGTGCTTTGGGAGCCACAACTGCATCTTGAGTTTGTGATTTTTGAGGGATAAAGAAATTCTCATAATTTTGATTCCTTAAAGCTATTAGAACCTTTAGAATAATACCAAGTTCATTTGGATTTGATATTGAAGGAGTAATGGTAGGAATCTCTTTGACTACTTCCTAATTACCATCCATGTTCCTTCTTTTAAACCTTATATTTACTGCCACTAGAATCTGTGCCTAGTTAGAACTAGCCTACTGATTGAGTACATAACATTCTTCTTTCTCATATTTCACCATTGTATCACCCAAATGGATTGGTCCTTGATCAAGTCTTTAACCTTGTTGAGGCTCTTCTAGTTTTATCATCATGGATACCTCTATGTTCTAAGTCATAAGAACTTAACTATACCCATAATTGGTAACCTATTGCCATTAATCATTAAAAGGTTGGTTGAAGTCAGTGTTTGGGACAATGGATTGCCCAAAAATATTGATTCTAAGCCATGGTACCCTCATCTTCTTAAGAAACATTATTCTGAATAGGGACCAAGGTGTTGGAAGTTCTTGCAGTATTTGCATTATAGTTGCTCTGTGTATTATAGCTAGGCTACCCTTGTCCTTGGATTTGACCTTGGACTTGGCCTTAGATGTTTCCTTTGTAGGGTGGCCTATTTTATTAATAATATTATTGTTGAGGTTGATATGAGGGTTGATAAGGCCTATTGAAAGCTTTCTGCCTCTTAACATTCACTAGTTCATTTCCTAAGGATTGGAACATGCTCTTGAGCTCTTGAAAGTTTTTTTATTCTTGGGAATCACTAGATTGACTAGTGGAAACCTTTTCTTACTTAGGTGAAGGTATGGAAAAAATTATAGGCACAAGAGGAATGATAGCAAGGAGAGGAATAGAAATAGGGGATGGTCCAATCTCATGGAACAAAGGCATTGGTGGTTTAGGTATAAGCTTACCAGCTTGCACCATATAATTTTATGATTTGATTGCCACCTCATAAGCATTTGACAATGTGTTCCCTCCCATAGACTGGATCATCACTACAATGCCACTATTAAGGGATTTTAAATAGTATAGGAAGGAAAAGTTAGGGGTAGGCCTAATAGAGACTAGGATTTTGTCCCAGGTCTTTTAGAACCTTATGTTGAAGTCTTGCATAACTTTATGAGGGGATCTTTTTATTATGGCTAATTGCTCTACAATTGACAAGTGGTCACTTTTATCTTAAAGTCTTTTACACAATACATCTCCTAATTGGTCCTATGGTGTAATAGAGTTAACAACAAGGCTTCTATACTAATCTAAGGCTTTAACTTTGAAAGAGATGGCTAAGAACCTAATTACCACATTTTCCTCATTGATATCATGAATGTTGCATATGTTGGCTATATCCATGAGGTGCTCAAAAGGGCTTGTATCTTGGTCTCTAGTAAAATAAAATACACTTTTGAGAGCTTCTAATGAATAGGATCCCAAGAATTAACTTAGGAACAAAGTTGCCTTTATAAGGGTATGTATTAAAAAATCTTAATCTCTTTATTGAGTTCAAAGGCAATTCGACAAATTCAAATGGAATACCTCTAAAAGATAATCTTGTAGTCACCTTTGGCATGAGATGTAGTCACTGCTCTACTACCAGAATGTTGAATCTTCTTTTAGAGTCACCAAATGCTGTTGCTTGAAAGCTATCATTGCTTCAAATTTGTCCAACTGACATCAAACTTTGATCAATCTTCTTTGGGCTGAGTCCCATTGGGCATGCCATAAACATTTGTAACATCAATTTGTATCCTTAGAGAGGGTTCTTCAGGCTCTCTCCAATTGAGATACACTATGGGAACAACCTCAGGCTATGGGTTGTGGGTATCCTATGGTGAGGTTGAACCTCTAGAGAAGGCCAACTTCCTCTTGATGGATCTCCTATATTAATGTTTACACTAGGAAGGGGAAAAGGGATCCTAATAAAGCTAATAAGGTAATGCACAAAATAAAATGAGAACTCACACAAGCATGAAGTAAACACTAAGGAAGCATAAGACAATGCTAGCTTACACAATCTCTCAAAACTTAGCTAATTACATAAGTGTTTCATTAACTAGGTTTAAGAAACAATGAATGACAAAGAGGATTTTTAAGACTCACTAAGAGGTTGCATCAATGATAGAAAGAACACTAACTTAAACCTGCAACTAACTTGAAGACACCTAGAAATGAGTAAGAAAGAAGGACATTGGGCATGGAAGATTCTCCTTCACAACACCATCATGCACAAGCTTTGCTACACACAATTTAGAGGGGAGAGATAGGAAAATAAAATATTTATTGATTCAAGAGGTCTTTCATACAAATTTTGATAGGGTCTAGCCTTATCAAATGAGAGTCTCTATTCTTCATAATTGAGAGTAGAAATCTTATCAAAAGTGAGAGCAAGTTCTTTTCTTCTAAAAACTGAGAGCTACAATATGTCAAAAAATTAAAAATATAGAGAAAGGGGAGAGAGAGGGGGAATATGCCATCTAAGATTATTAAATGAGCTACCACAACCTTTTCATCAAATAAGTACCAATTTTCTATAGATGAATGATCTTCCTTTTGTCCCAATAGCCTTTGAATCAATTCATTGATTGAGCAACACACTATAGGACACGAGTTTGCCAAAGGTGATGAGTCATGATATTATTTGTAAAGAGAAACCCTTAGCCACCCTAAAAATCTATTAAATATTCCAACTACTTTATCCAACTACCATATCTCTATCTTAGGGATTTATGTTATCTTCCACTTGGCCTACTTATGAAGACAAAATCTTCATATCTTGAATTTGATAGGGCTATGTTATGTCAAATTTGGGTGGTTGTTTATTGGAGCTATGACTATATCAAAGGATGAAACACTTCACCATGTTTTATTTATGTCTACATCTGCCCCAACTTGGATATAGACCTTTATTTTAGATTGAAAACTAATCCAAATTTTTGGTTTTTATATAGTCATTATATCGATAAAGATCCATAGATTACATAGCTTTGTTCTAGACCATATTAGGTATAAATAGACATATTTTTCTTCTAAATCTTGTGGAACCTAAGGAATTATTACACATGACATTAAAAACACAAGAAAATTGAGTCTACATTTTTTGGATCCTCAAATAGAGGTATCGACTAAGCTTCAATGGAATCTTTTGAAATATTTGCCCTAGTTTGACCTTAGGTCACATTTGCTCTCCATTGAAGTCCCTTAGATTTTGAATTTCAATTTTGATCATTGATCTTGATCTGGGATTCTCATAATGTGCTAATTACCAGCTCTTCATTTGTTTTGTAGGATCCTATTGATGTTTTGACCTTATGCACATCATTGATATGCCTCTATATGAATGAATGTGAGCCATAGATCTTATACAAATTTAATGTGGTTGAGACACTTGGTAGCTTCTCATTTGTATTCAAGATCCATTAACCTATTGACTTCTCATTCACCATTGATCTGCTTTAGTGCAATTAAATGTGCATAATTGATCAGCTTAGGCCCAATAAATTTTTTAGTTAACATGCACTACTAGATATATATTTAGGTACCCAAGATATTAAAATTTGTCATCAATGTATTTATGCTAGCTTTTTGACTTGATGCTCACTATTTATCTTTGATGCATGATCAAACATATGCCATTAGATCTTTAGGACCCACTAGCTTTGTCAGTCACCACTCACCATTGGATCTTGACTTGAGCTCTCAAGATTTGGATATTTTACACTTATGTGTTCACTTTGGAGACATTTATATTAAAATGGATATTTCACGAGGCTTAAACTTGACGTCCCCATGCACGTTTCACTCTGAAAGTCTAACTTTGAAGCTTTATATCTTGAGATAGAAAAGACATCAAGATATGAAATTTGTAGAGGATGATCTTGGAAATGAAAGAATCATGTCTATGTGGTCATTTGGTGTTGACTAATTCCATAAGTACATTTATTAAATGCATAATTAAGCTAACCCATTCATTTCTATGTGACATGATCATGACAATTTGGTTCTTTTGGACTTGTGCAAGAATATGCTGTCTCTTTAGAAGGCTCTAATGAACTTCTAAGGCTTTGTGTAACTTGATTCATGCCATTGAATGCTTGAAATGCCATGATAACATACTAGTCCTTTTCACCTTATAATTTTAGACCTATTTCAAGACTTGCTTCTTAAAGATCAATAAAACACACTTTAAGGTTGCTTAAAGTGTTTCAAAATCTTTGTAACTGACATTTGATCCTCTTATTCATTATTTCATCACCCACTCAATCAGGAACTTTGTTTATCTTGTCACTCCATTCTAGAACTTCTAGAAATTGATCTATCTAGGCAAATTTCTATATGTGGGCCAAAATTGGCCAACAATACCATTATCCATCAAGTACCAATTAAGAAGAAATTACCTTTTACTCTGTATGTGCCATAGATCTAAGGATAGGGCATTGGTCCATAATAAGTCCCCCTTAATTAACCATGTTTGATTAGTTGGCATCAAGTCCCTACTCAACCTCAATAGGCACAATATTTTACCCAAAGCCATATTCTTCCATCACAACCCAATTCCCCTAAATTCAAGGCTATATATTGAATCCAAACTATAATATAACATAATAATGCATGCAATTTCAATAACTGCATCCCAATCCACGGATGCATATTCCTGGTCGATTCATTCACCAAACTAACATTGTACAATAGACCATACCTCCATTATACCTAGGTCAAGGTAATCTACCTTTGACCACCCAAGCACTACCTCATCTAAATGTTTTATCTATTTTTTTGGCCCAAGAACTACGACAAAATAAAGGATGTGATTAGTGTTATTCAATTAAGGAAGTAAACCAAAAAATTCAAGTTAGATGACGTGTGTTCATACCCAATCAACATGGAGTATTGTCAAATATCATTTCCTCCAAGTTATGAACCACCAAAATTTGATAAATACAAGGGTAGAGGAGACCCTAAAGCCCATTTGACATAATTCTTTGTTGCTTTCCATCTAGTGGCTTATAGTGACATTTACCTATTCCACTTATTTCCTTGAAGTCTAGTAAGACAGGATTTGGATTGGTTCTTAAAATTTCTAAATAATTCTATATCTAATTTTGATGACCTCTCTGATAAATTTATGCAACATTTCTCTTATAACCTTGAGCATGCGATTTTATTAGTGGATTTGACTCAGGCCAAATAGAAAGCTGGTGAAATCTTTTCAATCTATCTACGGAGATGATGAGTGATTTTTAATTACTTCACCTACAACTTATGAGAAAAATAATTAGCTATTATGTTTATTAAAAATTTTCAAAGCAAGATATCCTATCATCTAAAGCTTCAGTGTGTACATACCTTCAAAGAGTTAATCAAAAAGGTTTACAAATTACAAAGGCCCTTATTATTAGGGAGATTATTAAGTTAACCTCCTTGAACCAAAATCATAACTAAAACCAAGGCACATGACCAAATTAAAACCATAACCAAGTCCAAACATAAGCATTAACACTAGCTCAAGTCAATAACTATGAGAAACCTCAGCAATACAACCATAATAAGAATGTTATTGGAAATAAAGTTATTGAGTTACACCATGTCTAAATAGTGAAAACACCATCTACTTAACCAATGCCACAAATGTAGTTTACTCCTCATCAACAACTTATTCAACAAGTGTAGCCTATGTTACAACCTAGATCAACTTCACAAATGTACCAACCACCACCTTTACAAACCCCTCCTCTGAAAATAAAATCCACTCCTCATGTCTTCAATAATCTTGGTGAACCTATCAAAGTAGTGTTTCATAAGCTAGTTGTAGATAATATGATTAGCTGGCCAATTTTAAAGCATTGTCCTGAGGGTATTCTATATCCAAACTAGTAATGAGAGCATGTGTTATGTGAATACTATCATGTTCATTGACATAATATACATTTTTATGTGTATGTCAAATACCTCATCAAAAATATGTTTGAAAATGGGGAGATTACATTGGATAATAGAACATCTACATCCAATCAGAACTTGAGGATCTACCAAATTCCTTTTCCATAACATAATAACAATAATCAACAACAATAATAATTAAGGCCATAATAATAAAAATAGTATCAACCACATTGAAAATAACAACAATATCAATAGTAAAAATAACAACATGAATTAAATGGGAAGAACCAAGGCCAGAATGGTTCTAACAACCAATAGACTTACCATGAAGTTGCACATGACTACACTAAAGTTGTAGGTCATATTATGGGAGATCACATTTCAACGATCACCATTAATCCTAGACCAAGTGATAATAGAACATGACCTTTACCAAATAATTCTAATCAACCTACCTATGCCAATAATCCTTTCTTGACCTAGGATTGCAACCAAGCACAATAGTAACCAAGGATTATTATTTCAAGACCTTATACTGATAACTCATCATTACCCTATGACCACAACCAGGTGCAATAATAATTAAGACTTATCCTATTTGGACCATATCCATCATCATCAAATTACAATGGCCCTGTATCTAATCCTAATTACACAATCACAACTCAATGGTCTAAGATAACCATTCTAGGCCACAACATCTTACCAACAAACCAATCCAACCCATTGTGATATCTAGGAACAAGCCATATACCAATGTTAAAGAAAAACATATGATATTTTGGAATAATTTCTATAGGCACCCAAAAAAATCTCCATTCTAGATTTGTTGTAGACGTCTAATATCCATAAGAACATCCTAAAAAACTCCTAGGCCAATCCCAACTTCTAGAAAACATAACCCTAAATAAATTCCAAGATTTGGTTAGACATCTAGCCTTTGGACAATAGTTGACCTTTGACCAAAGTGATATGTCATCCCTTGGCCCTCTCTATAACAATCCCATGTACATTGAAGTTGTCATTATGTGGCAAAAATTCAAACATGTCCTCATAAATAATGGGTCTTGATTGAATATTGTGTTTTTGAAGCTCATCAAGCATCTAAAATATACAACAATTAATCTCTAGCTAGAAATAATTACTATAAAATCTTATGGAATTGAAGAATGGGAATCATAAAGTACCATAAGCTTACTAGTTATCATTGGGCCTTTGACCTATGATACACTTTACCATGCGTTAGACATAGAACTATCTTAAAATTTGCTTTTGGGTAGACCTTGGATACATGAAATTCATGCAATCCCTTTGATGTTGCACCATTTTCTCAAGTTTTCACACTCAGGCATGGAGGTCACTATCAATGGAGACTTTCAGCCCTATGAACATTGGAAATATTTAGAGGCTAAGTATGAAAGTTACAACTACTACTTTGGCCTAGATTCAGTTCCTAAAAAGGACAAATACAAAGAAATACTTGTTGAATTTTTTGATGTCATTTGTATAAAACTAAATAGCATTAACTCATCTTCCCATATACCTCCTCTTGAAATATCTAATCATTTTACAATCTTAGCCAATGACCTAGAAGAGTATTTAACCCATAACACATTCCACATTTCTAAGCTTCCATAGAACCCCAAGTCCTATGGAATACTTAAGGCTAGGCCACCTTGCATGGAATGATAATGAAAAGGAAAATATAAACATCATAATTTATTTCACACTAGCTACTAGCCTTGAAGAAGACTCCCTTGCCAATGATGAATCCTAATTGTACAACAACAAGTTGGTTGATTGCTACAAAAATGCCAAATATCTCATCCCTAATAGGATCATGGAGAAATAATCCTATGAATGTGGAGGCCTTGGGATAAATCATTAGGGTACTCTTAAGCTAATTTATATAACTTAGTACAAAGGAAATTATGGTCTTAGATTTAAACTACCTAGGGGTGACCCAACATATCTTATTCATGTTTGAATGCCAACATCTAGTGATGAAGATGTTGACAATGAAGTAGAGTCCAATCATAGTATTTATAAATATCTTGCTAATACCAACCTATTTTATCCCCATACCATTTATACCATTACCCTAGTAAAATAATGTACATGCTTCCTCTATATTACCTTCAACTTATAGCCTAGGACCAACAAGAATCCATAGTGAATGTAGATGAGTTCGATAATGATGAGATCTTATGGTGATTTTATAGGCCTAAGAGACAATGTTACATTGGGAGACCACAAATAAGGGTTCTCTATGAAAATGGATCCTGCAACCTATTTTGAATAATGTAAGAACCCCCTTAGCCAAAAATAAAAGAATAAAACATTGAGGTCCCAAAGTGAAAACCTCTTTAAAGTGCTTTTGGACTAGGGTAAAAGTAAGAAAATTGGACAGTCTTTTGGTGAAAGCCTATTTTGGGCACCATTAGATGGGGCTGTTCACCTTTCCTCAAATGAAGCTTAGGATACCACCAATGATGAACTTGATTTTGGGTTTGAGTTGAATTCTGTAAAACAACATGCCTTTGATCAAATTGCCCAAAAATTTCCTACCATATTTTTGGCATGGCCATTATTGCCATTAGGTGATTCAGATTCATCTTATTTCAGAGAGATTGATGAACTAGTCCAACCAGAGGACTTTATAACTACAATATAATTTAAATCATTGCCAACCATTATAGAAGATAGTTCAAATCTCCTAGTAGAATATAATATGAAATTCAACATTAGGACTCTAGATGACCCAAAATATATCAAATTAGGCACGTCCCTCACTGAGGAGGAATGTGAAATATTTATAGCCCTTTTGAGGGAATTTGTTGACATATTTGCTTGGGCCTATTCAAACATGCTAGGTTTAAACCCCATATTGGTTGTACACCACCTTGTTTTACATCTTGATGTAAAAATTATGAAGCATAAATTGCACAAGATGCTTCCTCATATTATTGTACTAGTAAAGAAAGAGTTGGAAAAATTATTAAAAGTGAGATGCATCTAACCGATCGACTATTCAAAGTGGATCTCAAATATTATGCTTGTTACTAAGAAGCTAGAAGGAATCATAATATGCACTAATTTTAGAGATATATATAAGGCTTGCCCCAAGGATAACTTCCTCTATCAAATATTGACATGATAGTCAACTTTATAACAAAGCTTGAAAATTTTTCACTCATGGATGTATTTTAGGGTATAATCAAATTAGGATCACACCAAAAGAATAACACAAGACAATGTTCACCACTCTATAGGAAATTTTTTGTTCTCAGATTATACCATTCAGCCTCAAGAATGCTGGGGCCACATACCAAAGAGCCATGACTATCATATTTCATGATATGGTGCATGACATTATTGAAGACTATGTTGATGAAATATTGGGTAAATAAAAGACCCATGCTGATCATCCAATCATACTATAAAGAATATTTGAGAGGCTTCATAAATACAAGGTTATACTTAATCCCAAGAAGTGCATCTTTGGTGTCACTTCTAGAAAATAATTAGACTTCATCATCTCTCATTGAGCTATTGAAGTTGACCCTACCAAAGTGCAAGCCATTTTTGAGATGCTTCCACCTTTTAATTTGAAGTAGATTCATAGTTTATAGGGAAAAATCTAATCTCTCAGATGATTTATTTCACAATTAGCTGATAAATACCACCCCTCCTCTCACTTACTGAAGGAGGGTGTCACATTTCATTGGCGTGATGAATGCCATAAAACCTTTCAACACTTAAAGGAATATCTTTCCAATCCACCTATTTTATTACTTCCAATGTCAAGGAAGCCATTTCTACCATAGCTATCTACCAAAAAAAAATTCCAAGGGGGAATTCTATCTTAGCATAATGACAATGGAAAAGAACATGTCATGTACTATCTAATTCATACACTGGTCATGTATGACCAAAACTATACGCCCATAGAAAAAGATTTTTTAGTTATGATTTTTACAACCCAAAATCTACAACACTATATGTTTAACAACAAGACCATAGTTATTTCCAAAGTAGATCCACTCAAGTATCTACCATCTAAGATAGTTTTAGAAGGTCACGTGGTTAAATGGATCATGCTTGTATGTAAGTTTGAGATTGAGTATGTCAAACACAAATCTATAAAGGGACAAGTACTTGTAGATCAACTTGTTAACACTTCCCTTATAGATACTAAACCCCTCATTTTTCAATTTATATATGAGTCCATCATGACCATCATAGAAACACCTCTTGAGAAGTAGCACTAGAATTAGTATTTTGATGGATTATTCACATCTCATTGATCAGGGGTAGGCATATTATTTAGTACACCATAGGAAGATCTTATTCCCAAATCATTCTGTATCATCTTTCGTTGCACTAACAACATGAATTAATATGAAGCACTTGTTTTAGGGCTTCATCAAATGATACAATAGAATATTAAACATCTAATGGTTTATGGTGATTCTTAGTTAATTATCAATAAGGTTACAAACCACTTTCAAACCAAATATGACAAGATGGTGCCATACAAAGCCATGATCAACATTCTCAAATAGCAGATCATCAACATATAGTTTGAACACATACCTATGGATAATAACAGGGTAATAGATGCCATGGACACTATTGGTTATTTGATATGCCACAAAGATAAGGCAACATAATATCAATTCCTTATAAAAAATATTCTAGGACCTGCTCATGAACCCTCAATTGTTGTAATGATCTATGATATTGTTGGTCCCATCTATATATGGTATTCCAACCTTTTTAACTACCTTCATGACCATATCATGCCTCTAGATGTATTATTCAAATAACTAAAGGCCTTTACCCACCAAGCCTCATGCTATACCTTACTTGGACCAACCCTTTTTCACCATTTCTTTGATGAAACTTTGCTTCATTGTTTAAATTTGGTAGAAGCAACATTAACATTAATAGAATTTCATGGAGTATGTGGAGCCCCCAATAGCCAAAAGCTCCTACATACTAGTTATTATTGGCTAACTATGGAAGTAGATTTAGTTGCTTATGTCAAAAGGTGTGACAAGTGTCAAAGACATGTAAATTTGATTCTTGTCTCAGACAAAACACTAAAATTAATGCTTACACCATGGCCATTTGCAATATGATATCTTGATCTCATTGGAAGATTAATCCTACCTCATGTAATGGCTATAAACACATCTTTATAGATAATGAATATTTCACAAAGTGGTTTAAAATTATAACCCTCATGTAATTGGAAAATCGATTTCTAAGTTCATATTCAATCATCTCATTTGCCACTATGGTATTTCATTTGACATTATATCTGATAATGAAAAATCATTAAAAAACAAGGATGTTAAAACACTTTGTGTTGAGTAAAATATTACCCAAATTTTTTATACCGTATATTACCCATAAGGTAATGGTTAAGTAGAGGCATCCAATAGAACCATTGTTAACATCTTTAAAAAGATTGTAAATGATCCTGGCCATCATTGGCACTTCCATACCTTTCATGTCTTTTGAGCATACAGTACTAATTACTATACTCATATAGGAGCCACTCCATATTCTCTAGTTTATGGCACTATGACCATTCTTCCCATCAAGGTCAAGTTACCTTCTCTACATATCTCATTGAAGCACATCCTAAATGATGAAGATTATAGAGTAGCTCACCTAGAAGAGATAGATTTACTTGATGAAAAATTCATTGCCATTGTCAACAACCTTCAAGCATACTGAAATAGACTTGGTGGCCAGTGTAATTGATGGGTCAAACATAGAGAGCTTGAGCTTGGAGATATTGTTCTCAAAGGAAAAAAAAGAACACCATGATCGAGAAGAAGAATAAGGGTAATTTCAAACCCAATTGGATAGGCCCATACATCACCAATATAAATTATGAATCTAGAGCATACAAACTTGCTACACCAGATTGAATGAACTTGAAGAGATAATGAACACCATACACCTCAAGCATTATTTTGCTTAAGAGAATTGAAGTATTTTTTATTAGGTACATTTACATTGTACCATATCATCATCTTCTTTATACCATATTATCTACCATTCTACCATACCTTCCCTATTGACCAAAGTGTTTTTTACCCTCCCCCCTAACCCTTTAACCTTGGTTATGCTCCAATGGTTCTTTGGGCACATTAAACAAAGGGATTCAGATCAAGTTCTAGTAGTGGATTCAGTATTCTTGATAGAGATAGTATCTTGGACTATATGATAATGGTTTAGTAGTTGCATCCTTCATTTATTATTTTATCATTATGAGTGTTCCTAATTATAACCACCTTTGGGAAAATTAGTGTCCCATTCCATGATACTAATTATAACCACCTTTGGTACAATTAATATCATTAACCTATGTCATTAGTTCTTACTTATAACCACCTATGGACAAATTAGGAACAACACCTTTATCATACATTGTTGCATCACCTTACCATTCCTCTATTATATTGTGCCATTTACCTAATTTTGCAAACTTTCTACTTCTTATTTAGATTCCTCTACTATAAGGTGAAACTATAATGACTGGAAGTCCTAAATTGACTATGTAGGCAACACTTGATTCATGTTGAGGTTAGCTTAGTCACCCTTTTACCTTGCTCTCACCATTTTAAGAGCAATTTCAGGTATTGAACACTCTCACCATTTTGTGAGTTGGACCATTTCATATCCCTTCATTCTCAATCAAGTTTGAGATGATTCAAAAAATTTCAAACATTTGAAAAAGATCTAAAAAATCCTAAAATCATAAAATCATGAAAATTGGCTTAGAATTTCCATGTGAGATATAAGGCCATTAAATTTTTTGGGTTGGACCATCTTCTTTATTTAGTTTATTTCTTGACCAACTTGGTATTTTTACTCACATTTATAGGAGAAATGCCTCAACTTGAGGTCTGCATGGGATATGTAGGCATCACTTGGATACATGAAGTATCTCAGGTTAGCTCAGATGCATCTTCCTTTCTTTTTCAACCACTTATTTGCTATAAGGATCCTGTGACTCCTAACTATTTTATGAGTAACCACTTGTCACTTAGTTTCCCCATCCTTATTGGTCTTAGTATTACACTCTTGTCATTTTATGAGTTCCTATTATGTGCATTATGTATTCAACTTTGATACATTCATGCCCACTTGGCTTCATTTTATGCTCTCACTATTTTACGAGATCATCCCCATATTCCTCTACAACACAATTAAATTTCCTTCTCATGATTTTATTCTATCCCATATCCTAGGAGAACTACATTTAGACTAAATTTCATATTGGATTTTATGTCCATGGAACTATGTAGGCAACATCCACTTGCCTAGTGCATCTAGAGTCAACTCAGCTACCCCTTCCGTTTCTTCTTTCCCCATATTTTGTCTATCTATTTTGTTGTCTCCTATAGTCTCAGGGCAAAGTGTGTTGTCTTGTGTGTTGGTATTTCCCTATAGCCTAGGGGCAACCTTGTGTCATTGTTCTTGTGTTGTTATACTTATGTCATTACTATCTAGCTTAGGGGTCACCTTATTAATAAGAGTAACACCTCTCTTACACATACATGAAAAATTTATTTTTTGTTTTCACTAACATTATGATTAACTAATGCTTGTGTTTTATTTTGGTTATTTTGTTTTATTGTGTCTTACCTTTTGTTTCTTGGTTGTTTATTGTGCCTTTTATTTCTTGGTGTTTTGTTTTGCTTTTTGTTTATTGGTGTTTTATCTTCCTATTTGTTTGTTTGTTTACCTATTTATTTTTTTTCATTATTGTGCCTTGACTTATTATATTTGCATTCATTGGGTGATTACTTGCACATTATATTTTAGTCCATATATATTCATACACCAACATTATTATCATAGTTTTTATCATTGGTGCATTATTTTTGATTGTGTATTGCATCATATGCCAGTCTTTATGTATATTACAACTACATTATCATGGTGTTTTATATCATGATACATACCATCACATGCTTTAATAAAAATCAATAGGGAAATATTACAAGTAATGACATCATGGTACTTCTCCTTGGTCACTTGACAAATTCATTTCCCAAATATAGAGTAATTAAATCATAAAAGCATTTTTAATTATTGATAGTTACGACGTGCATCTCCATACTAACAATTTACCCAAATTAATTTTTCTCCTCTATCCTGGGTTACTCTTACTATGTTAAGTATGGATTCAATTTGTAATCCACCATTTCTAATTTGTCATATTATTCCAAACTATAGTGCCATGATTATAACCACCTTTGGGTAAATCACTATGTTTTGACCTATCTAGATGTTAATGATTATAACTGCCTTTGGGAAAATCATTATCATTATCTTACCCTAAAAATACCTCTTTTCATGGAGATAATGATTATAACCATATTTGGGTAAATATTTATCTATTTATTCCCAACTTTGGCATGTTTTCATCATGATAATGATTATAACCACCTTTGATTAAATCATTATTTTATTTTTGCTATTGATTATAATTGCCTTTGGGTAGATCATTATCTTTTTATCTTGCTATGATGATGATTATAACCACCTTTGGACAAATCATCCTTTCACCCACCTGAGGTATCTTACTTTGCCATTGATTATAACTATCTTTAGGTAAATCAATCTTTTCCACCCCCTTTACCTTTTTGTCACATCATTTCCTTCTTTTGAGGGACCAGTTACTGACCTTCTTTGCCCACTGCTCCCTCAAGGGGGCATTTATGGCTTATCCATTACCTATTGCTAAATTAGGCATAAAATACATTTTAATTATTTGAGAAAATATTAATATGCCTATAGCTTTTAATTCCTTTCCAAATAGAGTAAAACTATAGACACCTCATTCTGACCACAACTGGCTTCTAACCAAACTTTAGATTGATTCCTACCAAATATTGCAAATTAATCTTAAGAATCACTAAACATCTCAATTTCATTCACACATCATTTGTTAATTCTCATAATCATGTTAAAGCATCCTTATTTGAAATATTATACTATACACAACAATAACCTCTCATAGATTCATCCTCAGTCACATTGTGACCTAATAACTGGCACTTTGGCTTATAGACCTATTAAGTCAAGAACTTGAACAATTATTAAAAGAGTTAAAACACTAAAAAAAATAAATTATCTAATTAAACTAGATAAATTTATTATATAAATAATCCATTTGTAATTAATGAATATCTAAAAATGGAAATTCAAAAATTTAAATATCAAGTCTTTTCATCATTACCTTTATGAGTTGTCAAGTTCTCCCAAAATATCTAAAAATATCTAATTTGATATCCATGCCTATTAATTGAAAATTATAATTAAATGACACCTTTTAACTCAATTAGAGTTAGCCTTAACTCACCTAGGGTTAGATTGGGCTCATTTCATGTTTAAACTCAACCTTAACTCATCTTGGGTAAGAGTTAACTTTGGAGGATATAAATACACGGCCTTACCTATTGATCAAAAAGCTATCTTGGTGCAATATTATTATTCCAAAATACCTCCAACAATCTCTTTTAGTGTAATGTTATTATGCTCAAATAGGTTCAATAAGCTCTTCTAATAGTGTTACCGTGCTAATTTCGCAAGCAAAGCCAAGCCAAAGCAAGGTGCCAAGGAAAGGTGGAGCAAAGGGAACTTAATTGATAAAGGTTTATTGATAAAAAAGTCTAACTAAGCCACTTTAACAAGCCATTTTGGAGTTACAAGGAAGGTAAAAGGGTGATTTATTTTATTTTCTAGTTGTATTTTCATTATATGCTTGTTATATATGCTCTCCCTAATGTCTAGGCTAGAGGTGTTAGTGTTTAGTGTGTTTGTTTTGATTGGATTTTATTGATTGACACTATACTAATCTCCCCTCTATAAATTTATTATTCATAGTATTGAGTCAATCTATTGTAGTAGTTGGTTCACATTTTTTCAAGGTTAAAGTGATTAAATCACTTAATCTTACCAGTTTTATAAATTAGACTTGATTAAATCATCTAAATTCACCATATTTATAAGATGGAGTGATTAAATCATCCAATCTCACTAGATATATAGTGTAATTTGGTTGGATTACTCACACTCATTAGGTTATAAGTATGATTGGGTCGCATGATTGAGATAAGCTCAATGGTTATGTGGAAACTCACCTTTTCACTAAGGTTGGGGGCATGTTGCCTTCCAATATATATGTAAGTATGTATGTACTTTCAAGTTTCAAAATTATCCTAATCTCAACTTTAATACTTCATAATGAAGTATCTCTTAAAATCAAATTGCCAAAAGGCAAGATGGTTGTACCGAGACACAAGTGTACTCCTAAACTTTCTTTCTTTACTTTCAATCATTTCAAATTCTTTAAATTTCAAATTTTACACACTAGTTATATATTATAACATGTTCTTAATTATAGGTGTGTCACTGACAAAGATCTCAAGATGGGCTCACACAAAGACATTGTATTTTACACACCTAGGTGTGAATTTATTTCCTTTAAACTATAAATTTCATTAATAAATTAAAGGGAGGAAATATAGATAATAAGTTTGAATTATATAGCACCTTGATCTTGTACACTTAGAAAATACCTATCATGGTTGTACCCTTCATGTTTAAGACCTTTTAGCTACTAAAAGACTCATTTTTATTATTATTTTTTTCCAAATTGATTATCATGTAGCCTAACCATATATCATTATAATGAGAAGGATTTTTATACTATGAAAAATGTTCTAAACCTCATCATTATCCTTCTTTACTAGTTTTAGACATGTACCTATATTATATCTTCCTGATCAGATGCTTACATCAATGCAAGTGTCAATTTTTAGCTAATTTTCAGTGCCCAAAAGTCATCAAATTTATTATTTAATCATATCCTAAAGGTCAAACTAAGTTCTTTAGTGTGATATATTTTCAAAATGGATTGGTATATATATAATATCAACCCTTATGCATTCCTCACCTAACAAATACTAATAACTCATAAGGTAACTTACCAAGAATCACTCAATCAAGTATTCAAGTCAAAAAACCCAGCCTATTCATCCCCATTTACATATCAATCATAGTAGTTGTATCCCCATAGGTCTAAAGTACTAAAGGATCAACCCATGAGCCATATTTTCCAATTTACAAGCTAGGCAATTATATGTACTTATTTATCACACATTTCATCTTTATGAGCACACAAGCCAACACATATGGGAGAACTACATAAGGATAAGGCTCTCTTCAGTGTATTGTATATTTAGGTACTACCTATTGATAGAGAGGTTCTTGGGGTACTTTGATATTATGTGCCCACTAACTTAATTTTCCCATAGTCACTCCAAGGGTGAGGAATATAGGGTTTGATCATTTGACAAAGAGAGATAATACACGTACATGATATGTATACATCAAAATATAAGAAATAAAACACATAAAAGGCTTCAGTTTATCACATCCAAATCTAGTCAATATATTATACATGACACCTATGTCTAGTTCAGACACCAGTGTTGATGTAACTATCTAGATCTAAGGCCAAACAGTAAAAAAATATAAAATATGATGACTACTCTAATATTTTGATGTAATCAACTTCCATCTTATTTTAGCCTAGATCTATATGCACACAGTAAACTAGCTAAGTACTCTCATTTCTAATTTATTGCAATATCAAGCAATAGTTATACTTTCTATTTTTAGCATATCTCAGTATTTCAATTCATAATATTATTTATCTAAACTTGTAAATTAATTGGCTTGCTATAGATATATTTATTACATTTATGCTTATTCATTTATATATTCTTAACCCTAGATACCTCATATCAAAAAATTTATGATTAAAATAGTATATCATCACATGCCTAGTCATTTAAAGTGCATCAATTGAGAAGCAAGCATAGAAATTAAAACCCATAACACATAATGGCAATTCAGTAGAAGGTAAACCAATGTGTCTCTCTATATATGTGTGATAATGATTTCAAGTTTATACAATATAAGTCTCCAATACAGTCACCTCTGTAGAGGGCCAATGTATCTCAAAATCATAAAAAATAAAAAGAGAGGTGTACAATATTATCAATAGGTACAATAAATCAAGATCCTATCCTCCTCCTTTGGGAGGGTCGTAATGTAGAAGATTGATGGGGATTATGGATCTTATGTTACCTCATACTAATACCACCCTAAGAAAATGCCTCTCTAGTTCAAGGTCTCCTATCTATCCTCTCACTGATGCCTCCCTCTAAGTTTTTGCCTCATGTCATTAGATAAAAGAATCCATAACTTTGTCATATACCATCTTGTCTACCCTACCTTATACTCTCTTAGATCTCACCTTGAGAGTGTTATTATCCATCCTCAACCTAGTTAGTGTCATAAATTATTGGCAGGCATGAGTAAAGACATTAGTATGTTAGCCTATCCTAGAAGGCAATCTAGGATGCACCAATAGCTTATCTTTTGTCATATTCATGCCCATGTAAAAAAATATTGATCAATGGTCCCTGATCATGATCATCCATCTATTCAAGGTATATACAATCATAAAGTAGAAGAATTGATGTCAAATCTAGTCATATAAAAAACTAAAAGGTATAACCACATGTGCTAGACCAACTTGTAAAGACAAGTCAATCTTGATAAGGACTTTTTAGGAGGTCCCATCAAATGCTCTAACTAATCTGGTAGATGAGTGTAAATCATTATGAGTATAACCCAAGTGCATAAGTAATGTCATGATATAAATGTTTTTTCTTACACCATTATCAATCATAACACTATATATGAGGTTTTATTAAGCTATGATCGAATGAATAAAGAATGAAGATTAGAGTCATCATCCTTAATTTCACTATCATCTAAAGTAATAGAGGGTCTCTAAAGCATAATAGGTATAAGTTGCATGTAAGTAACAATAACCCCATCTAGTGGGTGTCCATAAAATGGTGGAGGAAGATATGCATTATATGCCATTTAGACTTTTGGTTCCTTCTTAAAATGGTCTTGTAAAGGATTCTTAAATATTTTTTGTTTATGGTGATCACCAAGTTGTGAACCTAATTCCTTTAGAGGATCTTCAGTAATAAGTTTTTGGTCATTGATAAGATCTTGGATATTATATTTTAAGGTAAAATATCTACTTGTAAAATGTCTTTGTCCTTAATGATAATCATAATAATCATTCACATCATATTATTTGGGTAAAGGTTAACTCATATCCACCTTGATAGGATGAGGGAGAGATTTAAGCTGACACTCTAGTAACCATATGAGTAATGAAGTTGGGGGATTAGGTAAAGGTGTAAATTATCTCCTTGGTGTATTAGATAGGATAATTCAATTAGGTTGTTGTGAAATTGTGTTAAGTATGGTGGTTATTTTCTTTTTAGGCTTAGGAGGTTTTACCTTATAACTTATCTTAATTATGAATTTAATTCTAGATGTAGATGTAGTTAGAATGTTTTCTACATACTTGAGCTTATTCAATGATATATGCTTCATTTAATGGTCCCATAAAACATGGCATAAATCATCAAAGTTTTTGAATTTATTGAAATTTATGGACTCATGTAAAGGATTAAGCAAGATATGATTGAATATATCTTACAATTCAAATTTATCTGTCATAAGATTGGTCATTTTGGCTAGCATTACTTTATATCTCAAGACATATTCATTGATAGGTTCATTGGTTCCTTATTTGATTTTCATAATTTGGGCATAGGAAACCATTTTGTAAATGTTAATTGAAAAGTGTGATAAAAACTACTCTACAAGAGGTTTGAATGCTTTTACAGATTGGAGAGTTAAATTATATAACCACCTTAAAGCATAGTCCTTGAGACTTATTGGAAATAATTTGGTCAAAAGTTTATCATTGGAAGAAAATCAAGGCATGCCACATAAAATGTTTGAAGATGTTGTTCAGGATCACCCTTGCCATCATAAAATGTGAAATTAGGTGTAATGAATCTAATTGGCAAAGGGTGCAAAGAGATTTCAAGTGTCAGAGGGTTATGAAACACATCTTATGAATCTATGTCATGAAGGGATTTTAAAACTTTTTGTTCAATGTTTGTAATATTGTCTTCCAAGGTATTTATAACTTGAAGTAATGATTGAATTATAGGTCCCGTGGGATTTTGATTAGCAATTTGAGTAGTCACCAAAGGGGATGAAAACATGTCTTGAGTAGTAATAAGCATTGAAACTAGTATTTGTGTTAAAATAATAGATAATTCTATGATAGATGTATCAATATTAGTTTTAGGGAACAAAGGTTTTAAACACATAATCCATGCCTCCACTAAATGTAGGTGGATTGATAAGTGTGGGCTAAGTTGTATTACTTTCTAAGGATTCACCATTACGAGGTGAGACAACCTTAATTTTATCTTGTTTACTTATTTCATCTCTTGTAACATACAACAATGTGTTTATTAAGATCTTATTATTATTGATATGAGTAATCATGCCTCTTTATCTTCTATTTGAAATTAGGTTTTTGAATTAACATTTTCCATTGCTTCACAAATGAAAAATTCAAAATTTGCAACAAAGTACATCAATAAAAAAACCCTAATTTGTCCTAGGGTTTGATGTTCAAAGGTTAGGTTCACCAAACATTTGACCCTAAAATGGTGTCTAAATTAGTGTTTTCTAGATTATATTAAAGGGTTATATAGAAATGAAATGGCATAAGGGTGGTAATCAAAACTATAGGTGACCAATTGGATGTTAAACTTAGATATTAGCATGTATTGAATTTATTATGATAAGATAGTCTAAACATGGAAAGTACAACTATACTAAATGTAGAAATGATAAATAAGTGAACTACTTAGCTTGTTTTAATGATAATTTAGTTATAAATATAGAACAAGCTAAAAATAGGTGAGAAGATCTTGAAATAATTATTAGATTCCAGTTTTGATGCTTCTGGCTCTCTAGATAGTAATGTCATCCTGGGATGGTTGTGTTGATGATACTATCTATGTTTAACACTAGTCTCTTATACAAAATATCTATTGAAATATGATGTGACCACTTGGATGCTTTTAGGCTTTGCTTCATTTTCACTTTGATGCATTAAATTTGGGTCTTGGATAATTATTGCTTATGAAATGATAAAACCCTAAATTTCCATCTTCATTGTGACCTTGGGGAAAATGGGTTAGTGGGCACATGGTGTCGAGTTGACTCCAATGACCCCAGTATCAAAGGATGATACCTACATAGCCAATACTTCAAATAGGACCTTAGATTGATGTAGTTCTCCCCTACATGTTGGCTTGTGTGTGAATCATATAATGTGTGCAAAGCAAGTACAATAATAACCTAACTTGTAACTTAAAAAAATAGGCTCTTTGGCTACTCCTTCAATAATTTAGACCTATAAATTTATTGTACCTATAGTTGGTATGGAAATAGGGAAGCTTTGTTCAATTTAATGTTTGATAGAGTGATTTTGATAAGTGTTTCAGTCTCTTTGGTCTTTTTTTAGGTGTTGTTAGGTGAGGAATGAATGAGGGTTAATCTTGTATTTATATCAATCCCTTTAGAGTAATAAATCACATTAAAACATTTAGACCAACCACTAATATACATTTTATTTGTAAATTGGATGACTTTAGGGCATTGGACACTTGTGTCAAGACAAGAAAATAACATTGACACTACTGTCTGACCCGAGCATTAGTGTGTAAGGAGAAGGAAAACAAGTACAGGGTCAACACTTGTAGAGATGGAAGGAAAGTGCATTTTAATCATCTTGGGCTAGATAGAAGACCGAAGTTGTTAATAAAAAATTGGTCAGACTAAAAGATATAGGCCAAGTGGCACAAAAATAGAGTAGATGCAAGACTTTTAGAAGTGGGAAAGGTAGAGAATTAAGAGGAACAACCAAGGTCTAAATTTTCCAATTTTGTAAGACTGAGGTGCTATATAATCATAAAATATAGTCTACAGTATTATACTCTAAATTTTTGATCATAGAGGTTTAAGTTTCCATGATACCACTGTAATTTACCCCTTTTGAGATAGAGATGCATCATGTAAGTCACTTATCTCAAAAGAAGAGTTATTTGTATCATGTCACATGTAAAGATAATATCATGCAATATCGTTTGATCATGTGGAGAATATGCCATCATAATAGTGTATGTGTCAATCAAGAATTATATGTAACACATGGAATGCGAGGCATGTAATTATCATGTCTAGATAGGTGTATCAATGAAGTACAGAGCAAAAGTGTAATTGATTAAGACTATGTAGTAAAAGTGCATGATATAGATCATGACATCCCTTAATGTCAACAAGATTAACAAGCACAATTGATAGTGTCACAAATAGTCTAAGGGATGCATATAAGGGACATAGAATGTTACAACAAATAAGAACTAGTGCCACATAGAGAAGGATATAATAATGTCATAAACAAGGGGTATCAAAGATGCCACGTTTTTTTATAAAAATTTAAAATTAATTGGTATATTAACTCTAATCAAGATAAAATTAGTAGAAGGGTAGAAAATTTTATAAATAACTTGTAACTAACAAATTGAAAGTAAAGTATAGAAATGGACAAAACACGAATGGATGATTGAATGAAGCTAAATATGAAAACACAAAGAAGACCTAGCTTATTTTTACCCATTAGGTTGACTTTATGTGACTAAAATATGTCTGGAGATGATCAACTTAGACTGGTTATACATGTTAAACTAGAAACATGAGTTGTCATTATTTTAGGATAGAATCAAATAGACAAGGTTAGGATCGACTATCACTATTGTCTTTTATGGGTCAATACTAACATGTGTGGGAAATATGAATCTAATGGTATAATCACCTACACTTTCTTGAAATATGATTATATGCATAAATCTGACCTTCAATTATGCGTAGATGACCTACAAATGACATCCTCAAGGTTGAAACCCTACTAGGGTTTGTAATGGTTAAAAAACTATAAAAAGAAATGGGGGAGTGTAATGGAATGAGATACCCCAATCACCCCCATGATTATTGAATGTTGCCTATGTATTCAATACTCTAAGTAGGGAATTTAATCCCATATAATTCTCTCATCTATAGTGTTTAGTGTGATAATGCTCATTTTACTGCATGTATCATCTAGAGATGGCTTGAATAATTGATAATAATTTTTTGAAATCATATGGAATAGAATAATAATTTGGTTAAAGGTTTCTTGAAGTGAATATAATCAAAATTGGAAAGAATATGAAAATTTTCCTTAATGTGCAATAGTATAAGTGTGCCCCATTAGTAGAATTTCCCAAGTAGTAAAATAGGTGGCTTAGAAGTGGTTTTATAGAAATTCAAATGGATAAAACCTCACATTTCCAATCCTAAAAATATGAACTAGTTTTTAAGGGAGGGTTTAAATTTGAAAAAGATTCATTACTAGGATAAAGGTTAGGAACAATCCATAAGGTCAATATTGACTACCAATCCCAACCCATGCGAGTTCATATTATTTTAGGGAGGGTGATGTTTGATATCAAGGATTTGAAATATCCATACAAATGTTTAGAGATAATTTTAGAGATTAAGATTATTTATATAATTTTTTTTAAGGTGTAATGAAATTAATTATATGTTTTCAATAATAAAATAATAAATCAAATAATTAAGAGTAAAATAATTAGATCCACAATAATAATTGACAAAAAAGGATAATACTTGATAATAATGAATGATCCAATTTGGGGGGGAAACCACCAAAATAATACATTAAAATCATAATTCAAAACTCATCATAAAATACTAACCACTACCTCCTATATATACTTTACTTATCCATGGTTATTCCATAGGCCGACCTTATTAAGAACATAGAGAAATATAATAAGATAATATAAGAGGTATGTAAGCAACAAGTCAACCAAAAATATCCCTAGACACACCATAGGTTAAGAGATTAACATGATCCTCCCCTTAAAAATAATATTGTCCTCAACATTTAATCAACCCTGAATGTTGTTGTAGGAACACTTCATCCTCCTATGTTGCATCTTCATAATGTAGATTCTTCCATTTGATCAAATAATCTTTAATCACTCTAGTCTATAGTTGTTTAATGCACATTTGAAGAATCTCTTTAGACTTTATAATAACCCTACCTTCCTCATCCAATTTAGGTAACTAAGTTTTAATAGAAACTCTATGTCCAATTACCTTTTTCATGAAAGATACATGGAATACTAGATGTATGTGAGTGGACTGGGGGAATTCCAGCTTGTAGACCACACTACTATTTTTTGCAAGATCTAATAAGGGCCATAATACTTAGGATATAACTTTTTATCCTTTTTTTTTGCTTTATAGACATTTTATTATATGATTATAATCATACAAAGACCCATTCACTTATGTCAAAATGCCACTCACTATAGTGTTGATCGACTTGTTGCTTTATTCGATTATATGCCATGACTAAATTTTATCATAAGCTAGTGAATACCTATTGTTGATGGTGGATGTTTTCCTTAATACCTAAAACCTTGGGATGGACCTTCAAGGTTGAAGTGATTTATGGGGGTTGATATCCATACAAGGTGACAAAGGGAGATATTTTGGATAAAATATGAACAAACTTATTATACCACCATTTAAAAAATGGCAACCAATGAACCCATTTATCTTGTTTGTCAAAAATAAAATAATACAGATACCCTTATAGACATTTGTTGATTGTATTTATTTATCCATTAAATTGAAGATGATATGATGAAATATGAGCCAATTGTGTACCCAAACATGCAAATAATTTATTTCAAAATTACTAGTAAATATGGGATCTTGATCACTTACAATGATCTTTGGAGTACCATGTAATTTATGAACTATATTGATAAAAGCATAAGTTGCTATACTGGCAACAAATGGTTGTGATAAGGAAAAAAGTTAGCATAATTAGTGAGTTGATCCATAATTACCATGATAACATTTTTACATGGTAACCCAATAATGAAGTTCATTAAAATCTCTTCCCAACACTAAATAGGGATGAATAAAGGCTAAAAAAGACATGGGGTCTTAATGCTTTCACCTTTGTTTTGTTGGCATGCTATACATTAATAATATATTTTTGGACATCTCCCTTGAGTCCTTCTGAAAACAAATATTACTTGATTTTATGATATGTTTTTGAAAATATTGAGTGACCTCTCTGTTGATGCAAAAGATTGCACCCTTGGCAGGAGGCTGAGCTCATGCCTTCTCCTCACAACTATGGAAACTCCCCTCTCACCTGTGGGACTGGTGAAGCTAGAGGGGAGAGTATCTAGATAAGGGCCAACTCCCTTTAATGCATCATGTTCATTCCAGCAAGTGCTAACACATACATATATATAGATATATAATGGGGGGGATGAAAAGGGAGAAAGATTACAGGAAAACAAACTACTCTACAAAGGTGATGCACCAAAATAAGTAGACCTTCTCACATCCACACTTAAAATTAGACAAATACATACATACACTTCACACTTGGTAGAAGGACCAGGCTGTAAGAAACTGGCAGGGGGGCTTTAATGGAAAGTATAGAGAACAGAGATTCACCCAGGTAATATGAAATGCACACTATAAGTAGTTTCCTCTATTTTTCACTTCCAAGTACTGCTCTCTTCCTGTTAGCTACATAAATGGCTCCTTGTAGACAACATATATGCTGGTGTTGGACGTGTGAAAGCATCAATAAATAATGACTAAACACAAACTAACACCCAGGACATACACAAAAATATCTATCCAAGATGGAGGTAAAAACTACATTTTATTGATTAAGGTGGAAATTTTTCCAAGGCTACGCCTTAAAAAATGTGGAAGATATTTTCTCAAATGACAAGTCTTCAATATATAGGAGAAGAAAGGAGGCCCATTTGGTGCGCCTTTTTACAAGTGGCCCATTTGCATCCCCTCATTGGGAAGAGGAAAACACTGTTGCTGATGTCATCTTTCTAGAAGAGGTCTAATGGAACCATGTTATATAATCACCGAATTTGACTTGAGCATTTGAGCATTAATGTGGAAACATAGGCTGCCCTCCTTTTTGCAACAGATTGAGATTTGTCCCCTTTTAAATGTACGAGCCACGCTGTTCACTATTCACACCATTTGGGGAATTATCAGGCAATAAATCACCTTCCCTTTGCCACCTGGACTGCTTTGTCTCTTTTTTCACCTTATCATTCTCCTGCTTTGTCACTTTTTGCCCTTTTTAGCCCTCAGGGGTGATCTTCTAGCAGGTCGCTACATTTCTGAGCTTCCTTTCATTGTTAGTGCTCCTTCATTTTGAAAGCAAATGGCTACTTCATTTTGTTAATTTTGATGTTCTCACGACCATCACCGCTTTGAAGACCAATGGATAATCTACTTTCTTGAACTTGATGGCTCTTGGGACATCACCGTCCCTGTCAAAACATTATCGGGTCCTTCACTGGCTTTTCCATGGCTTTATCTTCCTCAACCTTCTCTGCGGGAACTCCTTTGCCTTTTGTCTCTTCCTAACACCTTCCCAAAGGGAAAGTGACCTCTTCTTTTTTAGCTGAGTGTCCCCCACAAGGGCACCTACCCTTTGGGGTCCTTTGGCGGGTCATTTTGTGCCTCTGGATGCTTCTTGGGTTCCTACGGGCTTTGTGTCTATAGACAATTTTCATGGGTCTATCCACGCTTTGTATATTTTCCGTAGGCTTTTGTTTTGTATATGCGGCCTAAATTCCTTCAGACTTTTTGTTTGAAAGAATTCCTTTGGGTAAAAAGTCTGAAGGAATTCAGGACTTAAACAAATTTGAACTTACCCGATCCTTTCCCTTTGTTGAAGTGCCTGCCCTTCGCAAGGGAATTGAACTTGGACTACCCCTCGACCAACTAGCATACCTTTGAACCAAGCCATTGAACCAAAATGGTTCAAGTGGTTCAACCATTACACGCTAATGAACTTTCCAATGAGCTGATTGAACTAGGCTAATGAACCAAGTGATCTATTGAACCAAACGCTAAACCAATGTTGAATCAGTGGCTTTGAACTAACTCATCAAACCAAACCATTGAACCAAAGCTTGAAACAAGGCCGTTTGAACTTGAATATGGATGACCAAGTGTCGATGAACTATCTAGTTTAACCAAATGACTGAACCAACTGAGTCTATAGAAATATGAAGCCTAAAGGGAACTGCTAAATCCTTATTAATTATTCCTGCAGAGTCCATAGATTTTATAAGACCTGTACAAAATCAAATGAATTGGCCTTAAATAATAGGGGAAGAAGGGGACTAATTCCTTTGCTCTATTGGCCAAAAAATGGTCAATAGATTGGTGACTCCCAGGGGAAGCATGCCTGCTATGCTTAAAGACCAGTTGCCTTGTAGTCCATTGGGCACGGAGTCAGATGTAGCTATGAAAGAGTTAGCAACAGCCCCAAAAGATCCAAGAATCAAACATGAAGCCTTTTACCCCCCACACAAAGGGAAACACACAAGGCTAAAAACACCACTTGTGCAAACTACACTTAGGAAAATCAAGAAAAGAAATTGAAAACAAACTACTATATACAACTAACCAGGAATGTTTGCCTCCCTCCTAGATCAAAAGAAAAACTTCTCAAGTCCCCTTTTTGGCAAGAAGACTTATGGTGCCAGGTAAGTAGCTGAATGAAAAGGAGATTTGGTGACCTAATCCTCTTGCCTATCACCTGAGTCCACTAGTACCTGAGTGGATCAGAATCAAACATGCTTCTGACATATATGTACTCTACTTGTTCTTGGAAGCTTGTTGAATGCTGGTCCTTATTGGTGCTCCTCACCAAGAAATCAATGGTTGCTAGCTTATCACCATAAGCCTTTTGATCTACACACTCCCTCTGTAATGTATCATGGTTTGATTTGTTTCCTTCTGCCTCATTGAAGATCTTATCAGACTTGTCCTCTACTTCCTTTTGGCCTTCTTGAAGAAGGGTGACTGTGGTGATGTCTGAAATGGACTCACAAAATGATTGCTTATTCCACAGAATATCACCTCTCTATTCAAAGCTCTCTTCTTCAAGGCATTCTTCCAAAAAGACAAACCTCTCCTTTTCCTCCTCAAAATTAGGACCTCTAGATGTTCAAAGGTATCTTCCTGATCCTCCTCCAACTCAGGCTCCTCAGTGTAGTTGTCCTCATCATCAAAGC
Source organism: Torreya grandis (assembly GCA_037957365.1). NCBI lineage: Eukaryota > Viridiplantae > Streptophyta > Pinopsida > Cupressales > Taxaceae > Torreya > Torreya grandis. Next base: position 380,180 of record JARHVA010002484.1, on the reverse strand, counting down.
AACAAGGAAGTTCATCAAATAGAGGGGAAGAGAGCTTACCATGCATTTGTCCCTCCTCATATTGCTGGAACATCTACATATATGCAAGACCTACATCTTCTCCATTGCTGATGGTATCTTCACAAGAAGCATCAATGATGATTTCATCTTTGTTGTCACTCATGATAGCCTCTTGAAGAATTATAGCTTGGGTCTTCTGCTCCTCACTCACCTCTTGTAGAATAGGTTTCACCTTGAGAAGGGGTGAAGTGGAGAAAACATGTGGAAGAGGAGGTAGTCCTTGAGCTAGAATCAAATGATTCTCCTCCTTCCACTTGGTTAGCACTTCATCTATATCAGGTGTGGCCTGATATCTCTCTTAGAAATGTGTAGGTGGGGTGTGTTCAAACATGGAATGTGCTGTTTGGTCTGAAACATCCATCACACATTGGCTAAGGAATCTCTCTCTGGATTCCAACTCCACAATTCTCTTGGCTAGATCTTCTTGGAAATTCCTTTCCTAGAGGTCACCAGCATCATCATCAGTAAGAGCAGCCTCAGCGTCTTCAAGGTTTTGAAAAAAACCTTGCTTCTCCTCCTTCCTGCCCCATGATTCTACTATTTTTCCCTAGTTCAGGATCTCAGAATTGGAATTTTGCTCTTGTGAATAGGCAGCAACTTTGTTTTCCCCAAGGCCCTAGGGCTCCTCAATAAGGTCTAGAAGCTCGAACTCTCTTTCAAAATGCAGCTTCATCCTAACCTCTAAATCTTCAATTTACTTGGCTAGATTATCCTGAAAGAGTCTTTCTTAGAGGTCACCAGCATGATTCTCTTCAAAGCTCTGAGCTGGTCCCTGGCATTCCTTCCTCCAACTCAAAATTTGCACATCACATTGAAAGACTTGGGGAGGTTGGGGAATGCAAAGAAGATACTGTTGATGCGCTGGAGGAGTCTCTAGAAGAGGGACGTGCTGGTTGGTGGTACTCCCCCCAATGGAAGATTCACAGTCTAAGGAGTTTAGAAGGTTCATCTCCATGGGAGGTTGGTCTGATGTCTTCTGGTGTTAGAAAGCTAGGCACACAGGATTGAGAGCAGATGCATCAGATGAGCTAGAGTGAGCAAGTGCTATCTGATAGAAAGGATTTGGTGCAAAAGAGGGGGCTTTCTTTAGAATAAGAGGGGGCACACAAGGTTGACTACCTTGAATAAATGGATTTCTCCATTTTGCTACCTCCTCCTCCATGGATTGTAAGGCCTGTGCTTGGACAAACAAGCACTGCTCTTTATACATCAGCTCTTACTGATATCTGTACTGCTCTTCCAGTCTGTTAATCTCCAATTTTAGGGCCACTTCCCTTATCATTATAGGGCAACTAGGAGAGCTGATTGAGGGGATTCTCTAAAAATCTTGAGTCTGATCATAGTCATATGAAGGAATACAAGGTCCATGATTTTGTGCAAAAGAATTATACATACAAAAAGTAAGATTTTTGATGGCACCAGGCTGCTTAACTAGTAGATTTAACTCAAAGTCATCAGATGCTAAAAATATTTGATTTGCTATAACAAGACCAGCATCAATCCTAAAACCTTATTGAGATGCCAAATTGGGTCCCACCAAGCATGCCAAAACTATTGATGCAGAAGATTGCACCCTCGGCAGGAGGTCAAGCTCCTGCCTTCTCCTCACAACTATGGAAACTCCCCTCTCACCTATGGGACTGGCAAAGCTGGAGGGGATAGTCTCTAGATAAGGGATAGCTCCCTTTGATGCATCATGTTCATTCCATCAAGTGCTAACACATACATACATACATACATACATACATACATACATACATACATACATATATATATATATATATATATATAATTGGGGGGATGAAAAGGGAGAAAGATTGCAGGAAAACAAACTACTCTATAGAGGTGATTCACCAAAATAATTCAACCTTCTCACATCCACACTTAAAATCAAACAAATACATACATACACTTCACACTTGGTAGAAGGACCAGGCTACAAGAAACTGGTAGGGGGGCTTTAATGGAAAATACAGAGAACAGAGATTCACCAAGGTGTTGTGAAATGCACACTGTAAGTAGTTTCCTCTATTTTGCACTTCCAAATACTACTCTCCTCCTGTTAGTTGTAGAAATGGCACCTTGTAGACAACAGATATGCTGGTGTTGGACCTATGAAAGCATCAAGAGACAATGACTAAACACAAACTAACACCTAGGACATACATAGAAATATCTATCCAAGATGGAGGTAAAAATTGTGTTTTATTGATTCAGGTGAAATTTTGCCAAGGCTATGACTTACAAAATGTGGAAGATATTTTCTCAAATGACAAGTCTTCAATATATAGGAGAATAAAGGAGGCCCATTTGGCACCCCTTTTTACAAGTGGCCCATTTGCGTCCCCTCATTGGGAAGAGGAAAACACTATTGTCGATGTCATCTTTTTAGAAGAAGCCTGCTAGAACCATGCTGTATAATCACCAAATTTGACTTTGGCATTTGAGCATTAATGTGGAAACATAGCCTACCCTCCTTTCTACAATAGATTGAGATTTGTCCCCTTTTAAATGCACGGGCCATGCCGTTCGCTGTTCACACCGTTTAGGGAATTATTAAGCAATAAATCATCTTCCCTTTGCCACTTGGACTGCTTTGTCTCTTTTTGCACCTTGTCATTCTCCTACTTTGTCACCTTATACCCTTTTTAGCCCTTAGGGGTGATCTTCTAGCAGGTCACTGCATTTCTAGGCTTCCTTTCATGGTTAGCGCTCCTTTTTTTTGAAAGCAAACAACTACTTCATTTTGTTAATTTGACATTCTCACAGTCGTCACCACTTTGAAGACCAATGGCTAATCTGATTTCTTGAACTTGATGGCTCTTGGGATGTCACCGTCCCTATCAAAATGTTATCAGGTCCTTTATTGGCTTTTCCATAGCTTTGTCTTCCTCAGCCTTCTCTATGGGCACTCCTTTGCCTTTTGTCTCTTCTTAGCACCTTCCCAAAGGGAAGGTGACCTCTTCCTTTTTGGCCAAGAGTCCACTACAAGGGCACCTACCCTTGAGGGTCCTTTGGCAGGTTGTTTTGTGCCTCCGGATGCTTCTCGAGTTCCCACGGGCTTTGTGTCCGCAGACATTTCCCCACGGACTTTTGTCTGTAGACAATTTTCTCGGGTCTGTTCGCACTTTGTATATTTTCTGCTGGCTTTTGTTTTGTATATGTGACTTGAATTCCTTCAGGCAAAAAGTCTGAAGGAATTTGGGACTCAAACAAATTTGGGATTTTAAACAAATTTGAACTTACCCGGTCCTTTCCCTTTGTTGAAGTACCTACCCTTCACAAGGGCATTGAACTTGGACTGCCCCTCGACCAACTGGCATACCCTTGAACCAAGCCATTGAACCAAAATGGTTCAATGGTTCAAGTGGTTCAACCATTGTGCACCAATGAACTTGCCAATGAGCCGATTGAACTAGGCCGATGAACCAAGTGATCTATTGAACTGGGTGTTGAACCAATGTTGAACCAGTGGCCTTGAACCAGACTCATCGAACCAAACCATTGAACCAAAGCTTGAAACAAGGCCATTTAAACTTGAAGATGGAGGACCAAGTGCTAATGAACTATCCAGTTGAAACAAATGATTGAACCAATTGAGTCTGTAGAAACATGAAGCCTGAAGGGAATTACTGAATCCTTAGAAAATATTCTTGTAGAGTCCATAGATTTTATAGGACCTGTACAAAATCAAATGAATTGGCCTTAAATAGTAGGGGAAGAAGGGGACTAATTCCTTTGCTCTGTTGGCCAAAAAATGGTCAACACTCTCATTGGAGATGCATGAATTATTGAAGAATTTTATGCTTGAGGAGAGAATGCTTATAGAGGTATAATCTATCTTTTTACCATAATGCATTCCCCTTTCATGTAAATTTTTTAGATCCCCCATAATCCTATTGAATATTTTGAATCAAATCAAGGGTACCAATGTCATTCTCTCTTCTTGATCTTTCTTCCTCTAGCCAATCTACCTACCAAATGGTCATTGCACATAACAATGCCTCAACAGATTCATCCCTCTAGGATAGTACATCTTCCACCACATTATAGTTTCCTTTCTTGTAGACTCTTTCAAAATCATAGGCTAATATTTTAGTCACCCATTTTTATTGTTCTTTAGAAGATAATGATCATTCCAAAAATTATTTAAGGCTATCATGATTAGTCTTTACCTAAAAGTGATGACCCATCAGATAAGGTCTCCATTACTTAACTACATGCAAAATATCCAACATCTTTTTCTCATAGATTGGCTTGAGATTATTATTTCTCTTTAATTGGTGACTCTCAATGTTAAGTGGTCTACATTATTATATGAGTACAACCCACATGCCATATCTTGATGCATCACATTACATATCAAAAGTTTTATAAAAATTAGGAGTAGCAAAAATTGGAGTGGTGTATATAGCCATTTTTAATTATTTAAATGCCTTGGCAAATATATCAGTCCATTAAAAAGAGTCTTTCTTCAACAAAGATGTGAGTGTGGATATGATGCTACCATAATTTTTTTACAAACCTGTGATAATAACCAATTAGCTCCATAAATCCCTAGAGGTTCTTGAGTGTCTTAGGAAACTAACACTCCATCATCGCTTGGATATTTTTAGGATCAAATTTCACTCCTTAATGTAAAACAATATGACCCAAGTACTCCACCTCTCAGATTCTAAATGCACATTTGGAAGGTTCGACATAAATTTGAGAACCAAGAGTACATTTTTCACATGCTTCAAATGGTCTTCCCAAATTTTACTATAAATGATGGTGTCATCAAAAAACACCAATAAAAACTTTCTAAAAAAAGTCCTAAAAATAATATTCATCACTCTTAAATGTAGATGGTGCATTTGTTGGGCCAAAGGCATGATTGTAAAATCATAATGTCATTAATGAGTTTTGAAAGTTGTTTTAGGTATGTCCTCTTCATGGATTCAAATCTGATGATACCTAAAGTGAAGATCTAATTTGGAAAAATAAACAACACCATGTAATTCATCTAGAAAATCATCAATTACTAAAATAAGAAACTTATCTTTGATGGTGTACTTGTTGGTTTCTTTGTAGTCTGGGCACATCTTCTAAGTGTCATCCTTCTTCCACACCATGACCACTGGGGAAGAATATTCACTTTGTTTATGTCAAATGATTCTTGCCTCCAACATCTCTTCTACCATTTTTAGAAATTCACTCTTTTGGGTATAAGGATATTTTAAGGGTCTAAAGTTGGGTGGTTTACTTAAAAAAAGTAGTCTAAAGGGATGATCATGCATTTGACTTCGTGGAAGTCTTTTTGGCATCTCACCAAAAATAACACAATGGTCATCCAACACAATTTGTAAATCAAGATGGGTAGACTCCTTTATTGGTTAAACCTCTATGGAAACCAAGTGCATATAATTCCTTCAACATGTTTTTTGAAAATCTTCATCATCTAATGGGAACTAACTAGTTGTGGAGATTTAACCCATAATCCATGTAGTTCAAATGTCCTATCTTTTGAATGGAAGCACATGACTAGTTCTTAGAGATTCATCTCTATAGTACCCAATGTGGTGAGCCATTGAACTCCTAGAGCAATGTTATCCCCTCCCATGGGAATTAAAAACATAAGATAATCTAATAGGTAGTCTCCCATAATAAACTTAATACTATGGCATTTTATATAATAGTTGATGATACTACCATTTGTAATCATGACCTAAAATTCTAGAGATGGGTAAATATAATAGTTAAAATGAGTAGCTAACTTACTATTGATGAAGTTGTGTATACTCCTAGAGTCAATCAACACAGTCACCTTTTATTTCTTAAAGGAACGTACCACCTTAAGAGTTTGAGGAGAACTAATACCTAAAAGTGTATGATAATAAATAGTTGGTTTAGAATCTTTATATTCATCTGAACTTATTCCTAAGGCTTCATTATCTTCTTCATCTTCATTGGTGCCTCAATGTAAAATAATTTCTTTTCATTATAACAATGTCCTTTGCTCTATTTGTTATCATATCCAAAACACAAATATTTTGCATGTTTATCCTCAATATATTGAGGGGTAAATCTAGTAGGTTGAGGAAGTGATTGTGTTGGTAAAGTACATTCACAAACATTGGTGAAATGTATTCATTTGATTAGCTATTTTTATTTTATCATGTGTGCCCTTGGAATGGATTCAAACATTGAACTGGCACTAAACATGTGAACCTCCAATTGGATGTTATATTTGAGACCACCAAAAATAGGTTAGTCATATTTTCTTCAATGATGTCTTCTAAACGTAAGGAGAGATTCTAAAATTGATGAATATAATCCTTTATAGTTCCTATTTAGTGTAGTTTGGATACTTTGTTGAAGTAGTTTTTTAGGACATTGTTGGGATAGTGGAGCTACAACTCCTTAGAAAATATAGACTAGGAAAATGAGAGACTCTTATTTTTATTTTAAGCAAACAACCATTTATACCAAATGAATTTCTCAGGTTCCATATATAGAGAGGCCATGAACATCTTTTGTGAATATAGATTCCGATGTAGATCAAATATTTTTTCAATTTGAGTGATCTATGTGAGTGGATGATTACCATAAAACTTGTGCAAGTCCACCTTTGACAACATCAACTTCAAACCAAGATTGGTGGTGTGATTATTTAGAGGAACAAAACCAAACTAGAATGGTAGAATGTTATTTTTCAAAGACTAAGCTGCAAAGTTGGATAATTGCCTAGTTATTTATTATAATTGATATTATAAGCCATTCAAGTCCGCTCTCATCCCCATGATGTCCCATTTAACTACATCAAAATCATATTTTTGTACTATGCCATGTAACTTTAACTAGAGTTGTTGAACTACTTCCAAAATACATGTATCAAAAGTTTTGACTCCATGTCATATTTGTGAGGAGTTTTAAGAGTCTCTTACCCTTTCCCATGTATGCAAGTGTTAAGACTAGACATGCACAAACCCTATGATGGTTGTAGCCCCAAAAAAGTATATCAATAGATGAGACCATTACAATAATCTCACCAAGATGAATCCAATAACTGCAAATGTGCACAAGGGTGAAAAATTTCAGCACATAAATTGTATTAGTAGAATATACCATTGCAATCATCTCATTGAGTCGAATCTAATGACTACTAATTCGCATAAGGTTAAAAAAAATTCCAAACTTTTTTTACATTTTTTTCAAAAATGTACTTTGGAAAATATTGCAGTGACAAAAAAATTAAATTCTTTCCAAATTGTAAGTTATGTTTTTATCCTTTAGCTCACAGGAGACGTGTAACACTAGAACTGAAAAAAATGTTGATGCATAAACTTGCTTAAATTGAAGCTTTCATACCACTTATAAGGAAATTATATGATGTTACCAATAATGGAATAATATATCAAATAATTAAGAATAGAATAATCATATCCACAATAATAATTGATATAAGAGCATAATATTTGAGAATAATGACTGAGCCACTTCAAGGGGGAAACCTCCATAATAATGCAATAAGAATAGAATTCACATACTTATAATCAAATACCAAACACTACCTCCTATATATAATCTAATTAGACATGGTTATTATATAAGCCTACCTTGTAAATAATATAGAGAAATATGACAAGATAATGTAAGAGGTATGTAAGCCATATGTCAGCCACACATATCCCTAGACACATTATAGATTAAGGGCTAGGGAAGGGATGGGTTAATATAAGTACTTAGGATAGAGTGAGATGGAAAAATATGAAAAATTTAAGTTATCAACTCAATTATAATAAAAATAGGATAAAATTAACACTATCAAGTATTCATGACCAAATTTGAGTGTCTACATCTCCCCCCTTTAGTCTAGAAATGAAATTAATATAGTAAAAGGAAAGTTATACTTGAGTGTGTTTAACAAACTTTAACTTTGGGAGAAGAATCTAATCATGCAAGTTATTACATAATGAATCCTATAATGATGTAAAATTAGTAAATAACCATATGTGAAATTAAAAATTGAAATGTAACTTGAGTTTGAAAATATTTTAAAGAATAATGAATGAATACACCCTTATGTGTGAAACCGTTGTTGCTCTTATAACTTTGCTTTAAAATTATGCTTACTTTAAGCTTTGGAGAATTGGTGCTTCCCATGAATCACTTTGAGAGATTGGTTTTTGTTGACCAAAATTGGTCTACATACAATTTTTTTGCCTTGATGACTAATCTTTTTCTAGTCATGACTTAATGATGCAATGCACTATTTTGGAGGGTCTTGGCATGGTGAAATGAATTGTCTTAGGAGCATATTTTAGTGGATAATCCAATGGTAAAGGGAGGAGATAAGCTTCATGTCCCTAATTCATGTTCTCAGCCTTATTGTGAAGTTTTTAGCAAAAGTTTTAGGTAAGCTTGGAAACTTTAAGGTAAATGCCTAAAAAGTGGGTTTTATTGCTACGCCCCTAACCTATCACATGTATGAGGATAGTATTAGCTGAATTGTGGCTTACTTATCCCTCTTTGACATTATATTGTGGCTAACTTGTGACTTTCTTTAGATTAGTAGGTCGGCCTATGGAGTAACCATGGCCTAGTTAGACTATATTTAGGAGGTAGTGGGTAATCATTTATCATCATATTGTGAATTCTGCTCTTATTGAAGCTTGTGGAGGCTACCCCCTCAAAGTGGCTTATCTATTATCATATATTTGGATATATTTCAGTCATATTTGGATATAATTCTGCTGTTATACTTAATTCTTGAAGTAATTTCATTAAAAGTGGTATCAGAGCTGCGATTTGGGCAATCTTGTGGGTGAAACACTAATTTTGCGATATATAAAAAATGTTTTGAATTCCTCTAAATTTTTTTACTAGAGGTGAGAAATCATCACATTAAGCTTCCATTAAAATTTCATATCATTTAGATCTATTTTTCAAAAGTTATCACTATTTTATGCTTTTTCATAAAATTGCTCTATCGTGCGCTATTCAATTTTTTTTCTAAGTTGTTTAAATTTTTGGAAATCTTAGAAAAATTTGGCTACGGTTTTTTCTTTGTATATTTTGAATTGAGGCCAAAATAATTCCAAAATTGCTTGGTCAAAGTTGGGTCAAAATTGTCAATAAGGGTCGACATCGTAAAACCCTTTTATGGCAGGTCCACAAACTCAGGGCCGAGGAAAGGGTGTTGAAACTCTAGGAAAAAATCCTAACAAGGATGAGATGGAGTCAGAAGGGGGGTGTAATAGACCCTTTGTACCAAGGTTTTCTGACATAGATCACAAAGTGAGCTAGCTTGACTATAGTGTGCAAGGCATTCAGAGTGAGGTGCAAGACATACAATCTAATATGCAATCCATACAAGATAGTTTGGGATATATCATGATGGATTTGAATATTAATCAATCAAATCATCAAGCTAACTCTATTTCATAAACCCACCAGGGTGGTTCTCCTAACCAGTCTACTTCAAATCCAACTCCATGGCCACAGAATAACCTATTACCAAAAGTGGATATGCGCAAATTTGATGGAAAAGATCCACTCAATTAGCTCAACGAAATGGAGAGTTTTTTTGACCTACTTCAGATTCCAAGTGGATAGAAGGTTACCATGGCATCCTTGTATCTTGAACCTGATCAATTCATTTGGTATCGATGGTTATGTGCTCAAAAGAAAAAGATGAGTCTCAATGTCACCTGGTCAATTTTTACAGAGCAGCTACAATTACACTATGGCAATAGTGTGACAGATAATTACTTCAGCCAACTGGCAAAATTGTGACAAACTATCTCTGTCAAGGAGTATATTCATCATTTTCAGAACCTACCCTTACGTGTGGAGACAATTTCTGATGCAAACTTGAATGACCTATTTTTGGGTGGACTCAAGGACCACATTCAACATGAGGTACACATGTTTAATCCACTTAATATTTATGAATCTATTATCCTAGCATGTAGAGCTAAGGAAAAATTCATAGCCAACAAGAAGTAGCCATTCACTCACTTCAAAGATCATAGCATATCATCATCAACATTTCCTCCACCTACTAGATTGACCCCTCAACAAATTGAAGAAAAATGTGTAAAAGGATTATGTTTTGGTTGTGATAACAAGTGGAGTAAAGGACATAGATGTGCTGAGAAGAAGTTATTCTACATTGAGGGACCAAATAAAAATGAAGAAGCAGATGATGCCTCCAATGATGATGAGGAAGATATAGAGGAGGTACCTGAAGATTCCCAACCTACAATCTCTTGTCATGCACTTGTAGGTATTAGCACTCCACAAACTCTTAAGGTGGTGGGTTTCCTCAAGAAATAGAAGGTGACAGTGTTGATTGATTTAGGAAGCACACATAACTTTATAAACCATAAGTTGGCCACTCGATTGAATTGTTTCATCTACCTAGCACCAAAATTTCAGGTCATGATGGTAGATGGTGGCACAATTAATTATTCAGGCAAATGCCATAGTATTAAGCTTACTATGGGTGGGTACAATCTTGACTCTCCTATGTTTGCTATTCCCATGGGTAACACAGACATTGTTTTTGGAGTCCAATGGCTCACAACCTTGGTACCATTGAGATGAACTTCCAAGTAGTATTCATGCGCTTTCATTTTGAAGGTAAGAAAATTGAACTACATGGATTACATGCAAAATCTCCACAATTGGTTAGTTCACATCAGATGACCAAGATGCTAAAAAAGGGGCAGAGGGAACTATCGCATGATTATGATCTATAGAAGTTCAACCCCTAAAGGTATCTACACATCCTGATCTACAAATAATTCTTGAAGACCACTCATATATTTTTGGGGCTATGCCAAAAGGACTACCACCAAAAAGAGAACATGATCATGCCATTCAAATAATTCCATGTAGCCAACCACCAAATATCAGACCATATAGATATCCATATGCACAAAAGAGTGAAATTGAAAAGATGGTCCATGAGATGCTGGAGGCAGGGATCATCAAGCATAGCCAAAGTGCATATTCATCACCAGTGGTCATGTTGCGGAAGAAGGATGACACATGGAGGATGTGCCCCGATTATAGGGAACTCAAAAAGTACACCATCAAAGATAAGTTTCCTATTCCAATAATTGATGATTTACTTGATGAGTTGCATGGTGCTAATTATTTCACAAAATTGAATCTTCGCTCGGGGTACCATCAAATTAGAATCAAGGATGAAGATGTTCATAAAACTTCTTTTAGAACACATGAGGGCCATTATGAGTTTTTGGTAATGCCCTTTGGTCTTACAAATGCACCATCTACTTTTCAGAGCTTGATGAACACTATTTTTAGGCCTTTTTTAAGGAAGTTTGTGCTAGTTTTCTTTGATGACATATTGATTTATAGTCAGACATGGGAAGCACATCTGCAACATGTGAAATAGGTATTGATAGTTTTGGAGAAGCACCAACTTTATGTGAAGCCATCTAAATGTGCTTTTGGAGTATAGGAGGTAGATTACCTTGGTCACATTATTTCCCATGAAGGGGTTAAAGTTGATCCTCAGAAGATCAAAGAGATAATGGAATGGCCCAAGCCAAAAACTCTCAAAAACCTTTGAGGTTTTCTTGGACTAACAGGTTACTATAGAAGATTTGTGAAAGGTTATGGCAGCATGGCAGCTCCACTCACTGCATTGTTAAAGAAGGATGCTTTCCATTGGAATGATGATGCCACCAAAGCATTTGAGAAACTAAAAGTAGCTATGTGCACCATTCCAGTTTTGGCTACTCCAAACTTCTCACAAACATTCATTGTTGAATGTGATGCTTCTGGGTCTAGATTGGGGGTAGTACTAATGCAGGAAGGAAGACCCATTGCATTTGAAAGTCATTAATTCAAAGGTAAGAATCTATAAAAACCTGTCTATGAGAAAAAAATGATGGCTATTCTTCATGCAGTTAAACAATGGAGGCCTTATCTGATGGGTAGATACTTTAAGGTGAAAATGGATCATGATAGTCTCAAATGCTTTTTAGAGCAAAGATTATCATCTGAGGAACAAAAAAAATGGGTAACCAAAATGTTGGGTTATGATTTTGAAATCATCTACAAGAAGGGTCAAAATAATGTAGTAGCAGATGCACTATCTAGACGGGATGCATCCACAGAAGCATTACTTAGTGCAATGTCTATATTGCAAGCAGATTGGGTGGATGAAGCTAGGTTAGAATGGGAGCAAGACAAGGATACACAGGTTTTGATTCAGAATCTCTAGCAAGAGTTGCATGCATCTCCACTTGGGGGACACTCAGGGTTCTTGAAAACTTATCATAGAATTAAGAAAGAATTATTTTGGGAAGGACTCAAGGGAGATGTACAAAAGTTTGTGGAAGAATGCATGATATGCCAATAGAATAAAGGTGAAACAGTTAAAACCCCAGGTTTGTTACAACCATTAGCGATTCCTAGTCAAAGGTGGGAGGAGGTTTCCATGGATTTCATCACTGGGTTGCCTTGTTCTGAAGGTAATAATGTTATTTTGGTCATTGTGGATAGGCTTACAAAATATGGCCATTTTTGTGCTCTCTCACACCCATTTTCAGCAAGTACAGTCGTGGGTATTTTTATGGAAGCAGTTTTCAAATTACATGGAACCCCAAAAATAAGTATAAGTGATCATGATCCTATTTTCACTAGTAATTTCTAGACTAAACTATTTTCTTGTTTGGGTACTCAGCTAGCTCATAGCTCATCTTACCACACCCAATCTAATGGACAAACTGACGTGGTTAATAAATGTTTAGAGGGGTATCTCCATTGTTTTGTATCAGATAAACAAGAACATTGGGTTAAATGGCTACCACTTGTAGAATGGTGGTATAACACATCTTTCTATACCTCTTCTAAAATGTCTCCATTTCTAGCACTATATGGTTACCATCCACCTTTCATCACTTCTTCATTAAAGGTGCACACCAAGGTTCGAGATGTGGAAGAGCACATTCAACATCAACAAGAGGTTTTGGCTAGTTTGAGAGAGAATTTGGCCTTGGCACAAAATAGGATGAAGTAACAAGCAGATCAACACCAGAGTGAGCAAAATTTTGAGGTGGGTGACTGGGTATTTGTTCATTTGCAACCTTAGAAACAGATGTCCTTGAAGCAACAAAAAAAAGACAACAAACTTGCTCCAAAGTATTATGGCCCTTATCAGGTTCTACAAAAAATTGGAAGTGTGGCTTACAAGCTCGAGTTACCTCATTCATCTCACATACACCCAATATTTCATGTTTCTTGTTTGAAGAAGGTCATTGGACAGAAAGTTTCTGCCCAGACAGAGCTCCCAACACTAGATGACGAGTCATTTTGGAACCAGAGAAGATCGTCCAAACACATACTAAGAGGTTGAGAACCAGAGAGATTAAGGAATATTTGATCAAGTGGAAAAACCAAAGTAGTGAAGATGCAACTTGGGAAGGTGAAGAATTTCTGCAACAACATCCACAATTATTCAACATTGAGGACAACGTTGGTTTAAAGGGGAAGGGCATGCTACGCCCCTAACCTATCACATGTATGAGGATAGTATTAGCCGACTTGTGGCTTAATTATCCCTCTTTGACATTATATTGTGGCCGACTTGTGGCTGGCTTGTGGCTTTCTTTAGATTAGTAGGTCGGCCTATGGAGTAACCATGGCCTAGTTAGACTATATATAGGAGGTAGTGGGTAATCATTTATCATCATATTGTGAATTCTGCTCTTATTGAAGCTTGTGGAGTTTTCCCCCTCGAAGTGGCTTATCTATTATCATATATTTGGATATATTTCAGTCATATTTGGATATAATTTTGCTGTTATACTTAATTCTTGAAGTAATTTCATTACATTTATACTGCAAATACTAGATCAAGCAAGTTTTCAAGGTTATTCACCTTCTAATAAAAAGCATGAAGTGGTGGGAAAAATAATGAAACTATCATAGCCTTGATTAAAATATTTAATTGGCTTAAGCACCTTTTTACTAAGACCCAAGTGGAAATCGAAGATTTATGTGCACTTTACAACTTTACAAATTTGTAAAGTTGCAAAGTATCTCCTCTTTCATAATTTTTCAAATTTGAAAATTTGCAAAGTTTAAAAGTTGTAAAGTATCTCCGCTTTCCCAATTTTTCAAATTTACAAAGTTGAAAAGTTACAAAGTATCTCCACTTTCCCACCTATGCAAAGTTGTAAAGTTGAAAAATGCACTTAAATCTCCACTTTCCCATATGTCAAAACACTGATGAAGATTCAAAGGGACTTTGCATATGTTTTTTCAAGAGTATCTCCACTTTCCTAATTTTGAAAATTTACAAAGTTCCAAAGTATCTCCACTTTTTTGATTTTGAAAATTTGCAAATTTTGAAAGTTATAAAGTATCTTCACTTTCCTAATTTGGAAATTTAGAAATTTACAAAGTATTTCTACTTTTTTACCTATGCAAAGTTGTAAAATTTCAAAATGCACTTCAATCTCTAATTTACCACTTGCTAAAACCTCGATGGAGATTTAAGGGAATTTGCATATGTTTTTACAAGCTAAAACCTTGACAGAGATTTAGAGGGACTTTGCATGTATTTTTACAAATAAAAACCTTGACAGAGATTCAGAGGGACTTTGCATGTGTTTTTTCAAGCCAAAACCCCGATAGAGATTCAAAGTGACTTTGTGTGTGTTTTTATAGGCCAGAATCTTGATGGAGATTTAGAGGGACTTTACATGTGTTTTTGCACGTAAAAACCCTAATGGAGTTTTAGATATACTTTGCATGTGTTTTTTAAAGTAAAAACCCTAATGATTTTTGGGCATAGATTTTTTTAGAATTCAAAGCTCTTGAAGCTGTCTTTTGATCAAAAGAGATTAGCAAAAAAAGCATGATCAACCTCTAAATGCCATGAAGATTTTTTTGAAGGTATTTAATCCTCCTCTTCTATGTTGGATGGCCAAAGAGGTGGTTGAGGCATATTTATTAAATATTGAAAGCTTTCTCCTCCTCTTTTTCTTCTTCTCTTCTATATATAGCTCTTTCTTCTCTTTATAAGATATACTCTCATTTTGATAAAGTAAAACCCTATCAAATTTTGTAAAGAACAACCTTTGAAGTAATAAGATCACCTGTTTTGCCTATCTCTTTGATTTCAATTTGTGTTTTAGGTAGTTTATGCATGATTGACTTGTGAAGAAGTCTTCTTTCTTGGTGATTGTCTTCTTCTCCTTGCCTTTTGCACGTGGTTTAAAGTGTTTACAAGTTTGAATTTGTGTTGTTTTAGTCATAAGTGAAGGTATAGTGTGATTTTTAACCATTCCTCTATGCTTTATCCCTTTTTTAAAAGGCCTTATTTATAAGTATTCATGAAAACCAACTATTGTTAGAGATTGTGTGAGTGAGGGATCTTTGAGATATCTTTGTGTTTATTTTTGAGTAATTAGGAGTGTTATTTAGTTTGGTGTATCACCCTTTTTATGCTTTTAGTAATTTTATACAACTCTTCTACCCATTTCCCAAGAAAAATCAATAGTTTAGGTGATCTACTAAGAGGAAACAACTTTCTCTAGAGGTTTAACCCCATCATAGGATACCCATAGCATGGGGTTGATCCCATTGTGTGGATATGAGTGAGAGAGCCTAAATAACCCTCTAAAAGGGTGAAATTATACACCATAACAACTTTTAGCATGCCTAATGGGACACATTTAAATAATATTGATCAAGGTT
The DNA here is from genome assembly GCA_037957365.1 of Torreya grandis. Classification (NCBI taxonomy): domain Eukaryota; kingdom Viridiplantae; phylum Streptophyta; class Pinopsida; order Cupressales; family Taxaceae; genus Torreya; species Torreya grandis. Next base: position 364,397 of record JARHVA010002484.1, on the reverse strand, counting down.
GATGCTGGACTTGATCTATTTATAGTTGTTATAACATCCACACTCTTAGCATCTAGCGACTCCAATGAACACTCAACTTCTTGGTGGTAGAATAGTGCTTATTTTTCATGCCAAAGGTGACTATAAGGTCAAATTCTAGAGGTATTCCTTTTGAATTTTTTGAATTAACTTTTTAAATTATTAAGAATATTGAGGTTTGATAACACTCATCCATACTCAAGAAGCTTCCCTCTTAAGCTAATTTACAAATCTACCTCTAAAGAATATCCTTGATATATCCTTTTATTACCATGGTTATCCCTAGAGACTTACCTTTTATGGATTCCAATGGTAAAATTACTTTGGATTTTAACCAATATGATCTTATCCTAGTGGAAGGCCTTAAGAGTGTGCCTTACTACTCAGGGGATAACTCTAAAACTCCTTCTAAACACATCAAGGACATCTAACTTTTGCAACATCCATAACATCACTTAAGAGAACGTAGCTATCAATTTGTTAGACATATATTTCAAGGAAAAGGCCTTAGATTGGTATATAAATGTAATTCCTAACTCAATCACAACATGAGACTAGCTAGGGGATGATTTATGTAAGAGGTTTGAATATAGGAGTGACACCTTGTCACTAGAAAAGAAGTTGACAACAATAAAGTGAGCTCCTCAAGAGGTAATGCAGGACTTTAAAAATAGGTTTCAAAAAACATGGGATATTATTACAATCCTTATCAATCCCAATCCTAATTATGCTTTCCTTTATTATCTAAGGGCCCTCAATAGTGCCATTGTCGTTATGATACAGTTAATGGGGGGAATCACATTACTTGATGTTTATGAGGTAGAAATCAGAGTAGAAAATAACTTAAAACAACCTAACAAGCTCACACCTAGGACTCTTATGCCCTTATTACCCTATATTCAACCACCTCTTACTATTATTCCTCCTCTTGTTTCCATTCTTACTTTTCCAACACTTGCTACCATACTCGTACTTAAGCAAGACAAAGCTTCAACTAGTCAGTATAGTGAGCTCCAAGAACTCAAGAACATGTTCCAAATATTTGGAAATGAGTTATTGAATGTTAAGAGGCAAAAAAATCTATTTTATAGACCACACCAACCCCCATATTAGCTTCAATAACCCTATAAATCCAATAGACCACCCTCTAAGGCTAATTTTTAAGGGCAAGGGTAGCTCACCTATGCTAAAATAAGTAGCAACTATAATCCTAATACTACAAGTACTTCCAAGACCATGATCCCTATTCAAAACAACCTTGTAAAATAAGGTGAGTGTCATGTACCTTGAAATCAATCTTACAATTAGGCTACCACCCCAAATGTAGAGTCTAGGCATTAATGAGCAATGCCAAGAAGGTTTTAGTTATGGATTCAACCAAGCTTTAATGGCAAAAAATGTAGAAGTGCCTATGATGACTAAATTAGAAGGGCCTCAATAAGGCCAAGGGGATAGTGAGGGACAAAATCAATTGTACACTACATTGTTGAACTACCAACTAGAGGAGTGTTATGCTTTCAATAAAAAAGCTAGTACTAGCGAAGCAAACATTCATATAGCTACCACCACAAGGTTTAAGAGAAGAAATGTAGAGGGAAAACAAGGAGTAGTTAAGGGTTTTTCTACTCCTCCTCCATTTTTGTCAAATACAAATGAGTTTAATGCAAATTCAAAGGCTTAAATAACTCAACAAAATCAGAACCAAGGAGGTACTTTTATACATCAAAGCTCACAAGTACAAAACATTGTTATGACTCTCAAAACATAAATGAAGGTTGGTGGTGCACACATCAACATTGTTAAGAAAATGAATAAGTAATATGTGAGCATCCCTATGTGAGAAACTCTTTCTATACCTAGTCAAGTGGATCTTCTTTAAGAAGGCTATTCAAAAATCAATGTTTTAGAGAAGACACCAAGCAAGGAGAGTGTGGTCCTCACTAATGAAATCAAAACCAATGAAGGGTAGTAAAATAAGGTAATCAAACCTCCTCCCTTTTACATTTATTTTATCATTGGAAATTCCTTGGTACACAACTACATGGTGGATAGTGGGGTAAGCACTTTAGTGATGCCTAAATCAATAGTAAATCAACTTGATTTGAAATATGAACCCCTTTTTAAAGGGGTATTGTAGATTGATGGATATTTTACTAAATCATCTAATATTATCAAAGGTCTAACTTTAACTATCAATATCTATCCTAATGTTTTAGTGGTCCAAGATGTGGTTGTTCTAGAGGCACCCCCCATTTTGCTCAATGCCTATCTAGAGACTTCACTACCAAAATTGCGGGTTACTTGGTAGTATATTGGTCCTATATGCCATTTAGGATAAGGTATGGAACTAAGGTGTCTATTAAGGCTAAAATAATTACAAAGTTTCACATTTAGCCTTATAGACTAAGCAACCCAAATATTAATTTCATAATCTTGGATGAGAAAGACCACCCTATTGGTTGGGAGTTAGACACTCATGTTGAGGTGATACCTGGCATCTTCTAGGATGAGTTATGGAATTAAAATCAACAATTTGACCCTTTATGAGTCATTGAAGAAATAGATATGGTATTTTACTACTTACTTGAATAAAATGAGTTTATACCATCCCTTACTAGGCCTTCAACATCCAAAGAGTGCCTAGAGAGAACAATAAGCATGCAAAGAAATTAGTGTCAGTAGTGGCCCAATTTGATATGCCAATTGAGTTTAGTAAATTATAAAATTAGTCACTTGTTAAGGTGGTTGTAAGACCATCCATTCTTGAAAATGAAGCTAATTGGTAGGTTTTTGATAATGACAAGCATATTGCTTGCTTCTTGTAATAAGAGGCTTGGTTTTCATTTTAAAATTAGAACAAGTTAAAAAATTAGTACGAAGATCAAATCCTCTAATTTAAAGTAAACAAACACCCTTAGGGGTTGGTAACCCTTGAGAGCACCTTACATGAAGGATATTTCATGAGGAAAGATAAGGTAGTCTTTTCTACAAGTGAAGAGAACCATCAAAGAGCTATCATATTCCAAGATAAACTTCTCAAGATTGGGAAGTTCAATACCAAAGCTAAGAAATTTACATTCATTACACTTTTTAGGGAGTTTAGAGATGTGTTTTCTTGGAAGGACATTGATCTTAGGGGTTTTGACCCTTAAATTTTTCAACACACCATTAAGTTAGATGTAAATGTGAAGCTTATGAGGTATAAGTATAGGCATGTTAATCCCAAGATAGAGGTACCTATGAGAAGAGAGTTAACCAAGCTTATTGAGTCAAACATTATCTTTCCAATCAAACACTTTTCATGAGTGGCCAACCTAGTACCTATAAGGAATAAAAGTGGTGAGATTTAGTTGTGTGTTGATTTCAAAGATTTGAATAAGGTATCCTTAAAGGATCACTATCCTTTTCCATCCATGGAGTAGCTCCTCCAAATGGTGGTTGGTTTAGAATGTTTCTCTCTCTTGGATGGGTATTCACATTACAACCATGTGCTGGTCAAAGAGGAACACTAGTACAAGATAGCATATACCATCAAGTGGGGGATTTATGCTTACAAGAAGATGCCTTTTGGTTTCTCCAATGCTAGTGCCACATTCAAAAGAGCCATGGACATGGATTCATAGGGTCTATATAATTATATGGTTCTTATGTACTTAGATGATATCATAGTTTTCTCCAAGAAGGCAAGTGACCACTTAAACCATTTGAGACTCATATTTGAGAGGTGTAATGAGTTTAGGATCTCTTCGAACCCCAAAAAGTGTGTGTTTTTTATTCATTAAGGCAGAATATTAGGGAATGTTATCTCCAAATCAAGAATAGCCATTGATATTGAGAGGATAAGTGCCATTTTGGCCTTGTCTTTTCCTCAACAAAAGAAAGGAATTCAAAGCTTCTTTGGGAAGATAAATTTTGTGAAAATATTTATACCTGATTTTGCACATTTGGTCAAGCCTATAATAATAATATTGAAGAAGAATCAAGTATTCTCTTGGTCAAAAGAAGGCAAGGCAAGTTTTGAGGCTACCAAGTTAACCATTACACAAGCACCAACTCTATTTAATCCAAAAATTTCAAGAAATTTGTACCTATATGCCTTTGCTAATGTGGACAACACATCAGTTATGATCGTGCAACATAATTAGGAGGGTCTTGAGTATCCAATAACTTTCTTCAGTTAGTGACTTGAAGGTTATGAAGAGAGGTATACTTTTTTCAAAAATCAAGTGCTAGATATTGTGAGATCATTGAAAAAATTTAGGCCTATGGTGTCAAAAAATAAGATTCATCTCATGGTCTCCCATACAGGTGTGAGAGATTTTATCTTGAGTAGAGATCTAAATGAGAAGAGGGATAGTTAGATCACCAAAGTCATGGAGTATGGCATTGAGATAAAGGTTACTAAGTTGGTAAGAGGTAAAGGTTTGCGTGAACACTTGGTTACTAACCTACAAGAAGAAAAAAAAGTTTCTTAAGTGATGCGAGATGGCTTGCAAGAAACTGCACCTCTACCCTCCACTGATTGGATGTAAGATATGATTAGATTCTTAATGATGGGTGAGAATCCTCAAGGTATGGATAAAACTAAAAAAATATACTTTAGACTTCAATCCATACCTTATACCCTAGTTAATGGGGTATTATTCAAGAAAGACCTTAATGGAGTGTTGCTCAGGTTCATAGAGGTTGATCAGGTAAACAAACTCTTGGAGAAGTTTCATGATGGACCTATAGAAGGTCAATTTACTCAAAAGAAAACAATAGAAAAAATCATGAGGGATTGTTACTATTGACCCAACCTTTTCAAATATGCCTACACATGTGTTAAGAAGTGCCAAATGTGTGCTCTTTTCAATGGTAAACAAAGACTAGCAACCCTTTCTCTTAACCACATTCAGGTAGAGAAAACCTTCATGTAGTGCGGCTTTGAATTTGTAGGCATGATAAATCCACTTTCTAGTAGAGGGCACAAGTGGGTACTCTTTACTATTATCTATTTCACTAGGTGGGTGGAGGTTATTGCTCTAAAAGAGGCAAACAAGATAATAATGTTGGATTTCTATGATAACATTGTGACAAGGTTTGGGGTACCATCTACTATCATTTGAGATAATGCCTTGGCATTTGTTGGCATGAAAACAAGTGAATGAGCTCTTCAACTAGGTATCTACCTTATCACATCATCCAATTACTACCCCTAGGGTAATGGGCTTGTTGAATCAACAAATAAGAACTTGATTATGATAATCAAGAGGACCATGGAGGATAAATAGAGGGTATGGCATACTAAGCTAAGAATATCCTTGTGGGATGATAGGGTAACTCCCAAGAGTGTCATTAGAAACTCACCATTTGTCCTTGTGTATGGAAGAGAGGCCAAGCTATCCATCTCTCTTAAAATACCAAATTTGGAGCTAGCTTATCAAATTGAGTGGATGGAAATTGAGCCCATGGGTGTGAGGATGGTAGAACTCATGGAACTTAAAGAAATAAGAGACCTTGAAATGAAGATAATGGAATCACATCAAGTTCTAGTCAAGAAGGATTTTGAAAAGAGAGCCATTATAAGAGACTTCAAGAAAGGTGGTCTAATATTTAAGTGAGATGCTAACAAGGCCAAAAAAGGCAATCATACAAAGTTTGATAGTTTGTGGAGTGGACCCTACCTAATTCATGGCTATAAATAACATAATGCCTCTTAGCTTGTCAAGCTGGATGGAGAGGTATTACCCATCTCAGTCAATGGGATTCATATAAAGCCTTTTTATTAGAGTTAGGTTACAACCATTGTATATATTAGATTAGATGTTGTTTTTATCTAAGGGCTTCATGCACATCCTTTTATGTTGTGTGTTTCCCTTCCCTATGTGCTTGAGCACATGGTTGTTTTGTTTCTTATTGATCTTGCTATTGTGAGAGTTTATTTGAGAGGTTAGTAGCCTTGTTCTCAGTTGAGGAGGTTTTTTAATGAATATATAAACCCAATGGATAGGATAAGATGACTAGTCTATTACATATATAGGCATGTAATCCAAGGAGGTCATGAGAAATGTTGGCCAAAATTAGCCTACATACAATTTTTTTGCCTTGATGACTAATCTCTTTCTAGTCACGAATTAATGTTGTAGTGCATTATCTTGGAGGGTCTTGGAATGGTGAACTAAACTCTCTTAGGAGCATATTATAGTGGATGCTCCAATGGTAAAGGGAGGAGATAAGCTTCATGTCCCTACTTCATGTTCTCAGCCTTCTTGTGAAGCTTTTAGCAAAGTTTTAGGTAAGTTTGAAAACTTTAAGGTAAATGCTGTTGTGGTGTGGAGCTAAAAGCTTCAACTATTTTCAGACACAAGAGAAGGGATGCTGAAGAACCAGAGCCACCAGCGTCGGTAGTATGACCGACGTCAGTTAGATGCAGTGGAGAAGGAGACCGGCGATGGCAGGTAGTTGGCCGACGTCGGTAGCACCAGACTAGCAGGGACCGGCGTTGGTCGCCTGTGTATTTTTGGAACTACTGTTGATGAACAATTAGTTAGTTGAACCGAGTGTTTGCATGCTAAGGGGCTAATTTAAGTCACGGGCTGTGTGTCTAATTTTAGTAGTTAGAGTTCTATTTTTGTAAGCATGGGATCTTATTTATAGACCCATAAGGCATGTATTGTAATTATTCTAAGGCAAGTAAAAGCATTGAAGCTAGCAAGGTCAAGGAGATCTACAGGTGTAAGGTCAAGGAGATCAGCTGAAGCATTCAAGGAGGGATAGCAACTCAGGCTTTAGAGTTGTTGTGTTGAGCAAGAGAGAGAGGGAAGAAGTTCTTGAGGCGTGGCAAGCCTTTGATTTGGAGGAAGAAGTGGCATCTTCCTTATTGTATTTTCTTCTAGTAATATCTAATACAAAGAGTGTGTATTGTCTCTCAAATTCTTTGCTGTCTCAAGTTTCTAGCTACTTTATCATTCTGGTATAATTCCGTGTTTAATTGCATATAAGAAAGTAATCAATTGTGCTCTAATTGGTAGAGCTGTAGATCCCCTGACAAGTGGTATCAGAGCTACGGTTTGCAGGAAGCAGGGTATTGTTTTTTGATTACAGGTCATTCACAGGGTTTTCTGATTGAGTGGGAGTTCAGCAATGGCAAAAGAAAGTAGGCTATGAATGGAGAAGTTTAATGGCAAGAATTATCAACATTGGAGGATGCAGATTGAGGACTATTTGTATCAGAAGGATTTGTACTTATCGTTGGGTGGGGTTGCATCCAAGCCCACAGATATGAAGGATGAAGAATGGAACATTCTTGATCGGAAGGCTCTAGGTTCCATAAGGTTGAGTCTTGCATCGTCTGTGATTTCTAGCTTATCACAGTGTAAGACAACGAAAGAGTTGATAAAGTCCTTGGCAAATTTATACGAAAAGCCCTCTGCTTCTAATAAGGTATATTTTATGAAGCAGCTATTTACTTTGTAAATGCAGGAAGGTGGATTGGTACATACTCATCTCAGTGATTTCCATGGTTTGGTAAACCAATTAGCTTCAGTCAATATTGTTTTTGATGATGAGGTAAAGGCTCTCTTGATTTTGTGTTCTTTGCCTGAAAGTTGGGACAGTATGGTTATGGCAGTAAGTAATTCTACATCTGCTTCTAAAATCTTAAAATTTGATGATGTTGTGAGTGTGATCTTGAATGAGGAAATACGCAGGAGAAGCACAAGTGAATCATCAGGGAATGCTCTAAGTGCAGAAAGTAGGGAAAGGCAAAGGGAGAAGGTTGAGCAAGGGAAATCAAGGTCGGGAAGGAGATCCGAGTCCAAAGGTATTACCTGCTAGTTTTGTGGAAAGAAAGGACATACAAATGAGTGTTGGTTGAGAGATAAAGAGAATCAACATGCAGGTATGGAAGAAGCAAAGGATGCAAATATTGTGATGCAGGATGCTCTCATACTTTCTTTAGATAGTCAGGTAGGATCATGGATTTTAGATTCTGGTTCATCTTTTCATGCATCCCCAAACAGAGATTTGTTCTACGAGTATGAATAGGGAGACTTTAGAGTTCTTTATTTAGGGGATGGTATGCCTTGTCAGATAGTTGGCAAAGGTAAAGTGCAGCTAAGATTACAGATTGACAACACGTGGGTGTTGAAAGAGGTCATGCATGTTCCAATTCTGAAGCAGAGTCTGATTTTTGTAGGAAGGTTGGGAGATGAGGGATGCACAATAACCCTCACAGTAGATTCTTGGAAGGTTACCAAGGGAGCACTTGTTCTAGCAAGAGGTAAGAAAGTATATACTCTTTATCTGTTTACTTGTATTACTGATTCTACTTCTAGTGTAGATTCGAAGATGTGGCCTAATAGGCTTGGTCACAAGAACAGGAAGAGAATGGAAGTTCTTGATTCAAAAGGTATGTGTTCAAATTTGGAAAGCACAGATACAGTTCATTACAGAAAGAGGAAATTTGATGCTTTTGATAGGAACAAAGAAGCCTTGGTGTTTATGGAGGAGATGAAGGACATAGATCAGTCATAGGGGCTGAATAAATCTAAGTAGGGCAGCATGGATAGAGGTTTGATCCAAGAAGAGCTTGCGGATGAAAATTTCATCACTTACAGGAACACATAGACACCGATGTTGGTAGCTTGGCACCGATGTCAGTCATCCAGATACCGACATCGTTCATGTGCAGACCAGCAGGGTCGGTAGGTTGGACAGGAGAAGTCCGACGTCGGTCATAAGGACCGACATCAACAGGAGGGACACCGGCGTCAGCCAGGGAAATGATGTCGGCAGTCAGTATTAGTGCAGGGAACCAACATCGGTCAGAAGCAGACTGGGAGATGGCCTAGATCGGTCACTGGAACGGATGTTGGGTGAATTACTAAGTCTCAAACACCCATGTAGAGGTCAGGAAAGGTATGTGAACCTCATATTCATTGTTCACCTTCTTTATATTGCTTACTGATAGTCATGAACTAGGAAGATGGAAGAAGCAATGCAGGTAGAATCTAGAAATAGTGGGAGCTTGGCATGGATGAGGAGTGTGAGTCCTTGGAGAACCAAACAGGTATTTGTTGGTAGTGTTGTCAGCTAGAAGGAAGCACTGGATAGAGGGATGGATTCCCGTTCTAAGAAGAGAGTGGATGGATACATGAGACAGAAGGCTATGGTATATGGTCTTGATTATGCTGCAGAACAATGGAGGTTTGACCATTGTATTTTATCTTTACCAGGTTGGATAATATTAGCTACATTATCCTATTACTATATTGTGTTACTTGTTGCAGGGTTTCATATACAGAGAGTTTTCTGAGCTAAGGGTAGAGTTGGTTCAGAAGTATGTCATGGAGAATTTGGGAGCAACAAAATTCTTGTGGCATAAGAGACAGGTATTGCATCACAGGTTTGCGTGGTGGTTGGTCTTCAAGAGTGACATTGAAGAGGGATACAGAGCCTAAGGAACAAAATAGATGGTGTACAGGTATAGGTACAAGTTGCAGCTATTTATCTCCAAGTGGGAGATTGTTGTGGTGTAGAGCTAAATGCTTCAACTATTTGCAGACACAAGAGAAGGGATGCTGAAGAACCAGAGCCACCAGCATCGGCAGTATGACCAACGTCGGTTAGATGCAGTGGAGAAAGAGACCAGCAACGGCAGGTAGTCGGCCGACGTCGGCAGCACCAGACTAGCAGGGACCGGCGTTGATCGCATGTGTATTTTCAAAACTGCTATTGATGAATAGTTAGTTAGTTGAACGGAGTGTTTGCATGCTAAGGGGCTAATTTAAGTCGTGGGCTGTGTGTCTAATTTTAGTAGTTAGAGTTCTATTTTTGTAAGCATGGGATCTTATTTATAGACCCATAAGGCATGTATTGTAATTATTCTAAGGCAAGTAAAAGTATTGAAGCTAGCAAGGTCAAGGAGATCTACAGGTGTAAGGTTAAGGAGATCAGCTGAAGCATTCAAGGAGGGATAGCAACTCAGGCTTTAGAGTTGTTGTGTTGAGCAAGAGAGAGAGGGAAGAAGTTCTTGAGGTGTGGCAAGCCTTTGAATTGGAGGAAGAAGTGGCATCTTCCTTATTGTATTTTCTTCTAGTAATATCTAATACAAAGAGTGTGTATTGTCTCTCAAATTCTTTGCTGTCTCAAGTTTCTAGCTACTTTATCATTCAATTCCGTGTTTAATTGCATATAAGAAAGTAATCAATTGTGCTCTAATTGGTAGAGCTGTAGATCCCCTGACAAATGCCTAAAAAGTGGGGTTTACACTACAAATACCTGATCAAGTTGGTTTTCAAGGTTATTCAACATATATTGGCAAGAATGAAGTGGGGGGGAAAATAACCAAACTATTAGAGCCTTGATTAAAAGCTTCAATATGGCCTAAGCACCTTTTTAGCAAAACCCAAGTAGAAACTGAAGATTTTTGTGCACTTTGAAACTTTGCAAATTTGAAAAGTTGAAAAGTATCTCTAATTTTTTGATTTTGAAAATTTATAAATTTGTAAAGTTGTATCTCCACTTTCCCAATTTTCCAAATTTTCAAAGTTGTAAACTATTTCCACTTTCCTGATTTTGTAAATTTGCAAATTTGTAAATTTGGAAAGTATCTCCACTTTCTCACCTATTTAAAGTTTCAAAGTTACAATATGCACTTAAATATATACTTTCCCACCTACCAAAACCTTGATAGAGATTTATAGGGAATTTTCATATGTTTTTGCAAGCCAAAACCCTGATGGAGATTCAAAGGGACTTTGCATGTGTTTTTGCAAGCCAAAACCCCGATGAAGATTCAAAGGGACTTTGCATCTGTTTTTGCAAGCCAAAACCTTGATGGAGATTAAGAGGGACTTTGCATGTGTTTTTTAAATCTAAAACCTTGATAAAGATTTAGAGGGACTTCACATGTGTTTTTCAAGTAAAAACCTTGATGGAGTTTTAGATGGACTTTGCGTGTGGTTTTGCAAGTAAAAACCTTGATGATTTCTGGGTGTAGATATTTGTAGAATTCAAAGCTCTTGAAGCCCCTTTTTGATCAAAGGAGATTAGAAAAAAAATCATGATCAACCTCTAATCACCATGGAGGGTTTTTTAGGGAATTTAATCCTCCTCTTCTATGTTGGATGGCCAAAGATGGTGGTTGAAGCACATTTATTGAAGATTTAAAGATTTCTCCTCCTCTTTCTCTCTTCTTCTCTTTGTAAGTTATAATATCATTTTTATAAGGTGTAACCCTATCAAAATTTATAAAAAACATCCTTTGAATAAATAAGATTACCTTTTTTTCCTATCTCTTTAACTACACTTTGTGTTTTAGGTAGCTTGTGCATGATTGCCTTGTGAAGAAGTCTTCTTTCTTGGTGATTGTCCTCTACTTCTTGCCATTTATAGGTGGTTTAAGGTGTTAGAAGGTTTGAATTTGTATTTTTTTAGTCATAAGTCAAGGTATTGTGTGAAAATTCAAGGTATAGTGTGAATTTTTACCATTCCTCTATGCTTTATCCCTTGTTTAAAAGGCCTTACATAGAATTATTCATGCAAACTAGCTAGTGTTAGAGATTTTGTGAGTGAGGGATCTTTGAGATATATTTGTGTTTATTTTTGAGAAATTAGGAGTGTTATTTAGTTTGATGTATCACCTATTTTTATGCTTTTAGTCATTTTATGTAGCTCTTCTACCCCTTTCCCAAGCAAAATAAGTATTTTAAGTGATCTACCAAGAGGAATAAGCCTTCTCTAGAGGTTCAACCCCATCATAGGATACCCACAACCTGGAGATGATCCCATTGTGTGGTTAAGAGTGAGAGATCCTAAAGAACTCTCTCATAGGGTGTAATTATACACCACAATAGTTTTTGGAATGCCTAATGGGATGCATTTGAAGAATATTAATTGAGGTTGATGCTGGTTTTGATCCATTTATAGCAGTTGTAGCATCCACACTCTCAACTTCTAGCAATTCCAATGAACACTCAGCTCTTTGGTGGCGATGACTATTTTTCATGTTAGGGTGACTACATGATCAAATTATATAGGCATTCCTTTTGAATTTGTCAAATTACCTTTTAAATCAATAAGAAGATTGAGGTTTGCTAAGACTCATTCATACTTGAGAATATTCCCACCTAAGACAATTTGTAAATCTATCTCTACTAGAATATCCTTTTTAACTCCTTTCATTACCATGGTTGCTCCTAGAGCCTTACCTTTTATGGATTTTAATGGTAAAAGTCCTTTGGATATTACCTAGTATGATCTTATCCTAGTGATATTCCTTAAGAGTGTGCCTTAATACTTAGGAGATAGCTATACAACTCCTTCTGAACACATCAAGGACATAACTAACTTTTGAAAACTCCATAACATCACTGAAGAGAATGTAGCTATCAAGTTGTTGGTCATCTCTTTCAAGGCAAATTTTATAGATTGGTATAAGAACCTAACTCCTAACTCCATCACAACATGGGACCAATTAGGGGATTCTTTATGTAAGATGTTTGAAGACAAGAGTGAAAACTTATCACTAATAGAGTAGTTGACAACAATCAATAGAGCTCCTCAAGAGGTCATGTAAGACTTTAACAATAGGTTTTAGAAAACATGTGATAGGATTCTAATATTTGTCAAGCCCACTCTTAATTATGATTTCCTATATTATCTAAGGGCCCTCAATAGTGACATTGTAGTTATGATATAATCAATGGGGGGAATCACATTACTTGATGCTTATGAGGTATTAATCAGGGTAGACAATAACCTAATACAAGCTAGAAAACTCACACATAGACTCATATTCCCTTGTTCCCTAATATTCAACCACATTGATTTTCTTCCTCCTCTTTCTTCCATTCCTCCTTTACCAACACTTGCTACCATATCTACACCGAAGCAAGACAAAGATTCAACTAGTCAGTATAGTGAGCTTCAAGAACTCAAGAACATGTTCTAAACATGTGGTGATGAGTTAGTAAATGTTAAGAGGCATCAAGATCAATTTAATAGACCATAAAAACCCCCATATCAGCCTTAATAACCCTATCAAGCCAATATGACATGCTTCGAGGGTAATTATCAAGGGCAAGGGTAGTTCACCTATGCTAAACCAAGTAACAACTACAATCCTATTGATGCAAGTACTTTGAGGACCTTGGTCCCTATTCAAAACAACCTTTTATAAGAAGGTGAATGTTATCTACCTTGGAATCAATCTTAAAATTAGGATAGCACCCCAAATGCATAGTTCAACCAATTCTTTCATGAGCAATGGTAGTAAGGTGCTAATTATGGGTTTAACCAAGCTTTAATGGCATAAAATGGAGAAGTGCAAATGATGACTAAACCAAAAGGGCCTCAACAAGGCCAAGGGGATAATGAGGGTTAAAATAAGCTGTATACTATGTTGGTGAACTACTAACTATGATAAAGGAATCTAAGAAGGGAGGTTAGATCAAGTGTTAGAACAAGTAACATAATTTGATTAAAAACACACTATCATGCTAACACTTACTTTCCTAGATAATAAGGGGAGCTTAGTGAAAAAATATAATTAGAAACCTAACTAAAATGCAAATAACAATAATATTTACCTTCATTGATAGATCTAAAGGATTTGTTCATGGCTTGCTGAGCCTATGCTCAAAGAGTCTTTGGAAATGGAGTTTGGCTAGCTCATCTCCTTGGCACCATTGTTGGATTGTAGCTTATGCTTGATTGATGGCTTGGCTTATGACTTTGGAATTATATCACTATTGCTTTCAATCTTTCTATAAAACCTACATTATAACTTTACTCTATCCAAGATCTCTAAATGAAGAGGTCTAGGCTTGTATTTATAGGTTTAGAAACTAAACCAACTCAAGGTGAGCTAGAGTGTAGTTTAGTCATGGAATGAGTTTAAACCTAACCTAAGTGAGTCAACATCACCTATAGGTGAAAGTACATCTTGGTGCTCCTCTTGAGGGTTGAGGTTATCTTGATTATATTGATCATGATTCACTAGTAGAGTTAAAAGGTGTCAAAAATTCATGATTTGAAATGAATAGGCATGGGTGAGATATTTTAGGATATTTGACAACTCACAAAAGGTAATTATAAAATGCTAGGATATTCTTGATTTTTGAATTTATTTTTTTTGAATTTCATTAATTGCTCATAGATAATTCAACTAGGCATTTAATTAGGTTTAGCATTTTAATTAATTTTGATTAGACATTTTAGTATCTTTTAAGATTTGATTTAATTTTATATATGCACTTGCCCCATTTAATAGGTCTATATGCCAGATTACATATTATAATGTCATAGGTTAATTAGAGATGACTATGTGAGAGTTGTTTATTTCTTATAATAGGATACCCCAATTAGGAATGTCTCAATGGGATTCTAAGCTTTGATGAATGTTTCACAAGAAAATTTGGGATATTCAGTGATTCTTAGCCTTATTTTTTGATGGTTGGTAAGAATTGGTTTGAAGTCCAGTATGAAGCCATTGTTGGCCAGTTTTAGGTGTCTATAATTTTCCTCTATTTAGGAAGGCACCTAAATTTGTAAGCATAGTAACATCTTATCAAAGAATGAAAAGGTAATGTATACTTAAAAATTCAATGGTAATGGATAAAATATAGGTTCCTGCTTAATTGAGCAATTGGGAAAGGGGTCAGCAATCGATCTTTCAAAATAAGGAAATAATGGGCCAAACAAATGAAATTATAGGGTGGAAGGGAATTGATTTGCCTAGAGGTAGTTATAATTAGTGGCATATAGAACTGCCCCAGTTAGGATAGACAAACATGATGATTTATCCATAGGCATTTATAATCATTGGCATAGGTGGGATAAAAAGGTAATTATTTTCCCAAAGGTGGTTATAATCATTGAAAAATTCTTAGGGTAACAAGAGACTGATTTTCCTAAAGGTGGTTATAATCAACAAAAGGGAAAACAATGATTTTTCCATAGGTGGTTATAATCATTAGCTAGATAAAAATAAGCCCCAATTGGGTATATAGAGATAATGGTTTGCCCAAAGGTGGTTATAATAATTATCACAAAGCAAATGTGCCCCAATTGGGTAGAGGAAAGATAATGATTTGTTGAAAGGTGGTTATAATCATCAACTTTCAAATGGATAGAAAAATAATGATTTGCCCAAAGGTGGCTTTAATAATTGGTAATGTAAATGAGATGGTATACATTGATTTGCCCAAAGGTGGTTAGAATCATTGGTATCTCAATTATAGAAAACATGATATGGAAGATGATGGAAAATTGGTACATAGGAGAAAGATGAATCTAGGAAACTTGATAGTAGGGAGATGCTCGTCTGAACTAACAAAGGTTAAAATTATTTCATTGCTTAATTACTCTATTTGGGATATGATTTGGATTAGATCAAGAATGTTGCTGGTGTTGGTGCTAAGGAGATATATCATTACTACATTGTCATGTAGACTACTAGAGGTGATTTTGGTTGTAGCACATGATGGTAGGCATCATGATATAAAACTATGAGGACTTGGCCAAAATATGCATAAGGACTAACATGAATTCCAATAAATAAGTGAAAATAATGCATTAATGATAAAAATGATGATGACAATGTTGACAAATGAATATGGATGGATTCAATAATAATACATAGGGAATCACCCAATGAATGCACATAGACTGAATCAGGGCACAATAAGAAATAAAATAAATAGGAAAACAAATTAAAAAAATAAACACCATGAAAGAAAGAAAAAAAACAAAAAGAAGGATAAATAAAAAATAAATAATGGTTAATTACAATGTTAGTACAAACAACATGACACAAATAAGATGATGAACATTGCCCCTAGATGGGGAAAGATAATGAAACAAATAAAATGAGGGGGAATAGAAGAAAAGGAAGGTGTGGTTGAGCTATCTCTAGATGCACTAGGTAAATAGATGCTACCTACATAGTTCCATGGACGTAATATCCAATAAAAACTTTAGGCCAAATTTAGTTCTCCCAAGAAATGGGATAGAATAAAATGAAGAGAAGAAGAAAAATTGATTGATATTATAGAATAATGTGGGAATGAGCTCACAAGATGGTGAGAACATGAGATAAAAGGCTAAAAAGGATTAGAAAACTAAATGACAAGTGGTTTCTTATGAGTTAGTGAGTGTTCCTAAAATCCTTAAGGCAAATAAGGGGTCAATGTTTTTGTATTTTCTAAATTTATTTTATAAATGTTTTTAGAATTTTCTAAGCATTTCAACTCGATCAAGAATGATGAGACACTAAATAGTCCAATCTTGCAAAATGGTGAGAATGTTCAAACTAAGAAATTGCTCATAAAACAGTGAGAGCATGACTTAAGATAGTCTCAAAAATGGAAAGAGCATGGTAAAGGGGTGACTAAGCTGATCTCAACAAGTATCAAGCACTACCTACATAGTCCTAGGATGGGACCTTATGTCACTGTAATTCCACCTTATAGCAGAGGAATATGAATAGTGTAAAAGGTAATTCAAATAAAATAGGCAAAGTTGGCAAATGGCATAGTAAGACATATGAATGACAAAGTGGTACTTCAAGTCATGGTAAAAAAGTGTTGCCCCTAGTTTTCCCATAAGCAGTTATAACTAGAAAACAATGACATAAGTCAATGATACTAATTTGCCCATATGTAGTTATAATTAGTATCAAGATGGTGGGATACTGATTTTCCCAAATGCAGTTATAATCAGGCACACTTGGTATAAAATAGAACAAAAAATGAAGGATGAAACTGCCAAACCACTATCATACTACTAAAAAATATGGCCTCTATCTAGAATACTTGAAATAACTACTAAAACTTGATTTGAATCTTCATGCTAAAAGCAACCTTGTAACCAATGGAGTAGAACCAAGGTCAAATAGGCTAGGGAGGGAAGACAAAAACAACTTGCTTGATAGAAAAAGTATGGTAGAATGGAATTGTGGAATAATAAAGTGATATAATGATATGGTATAAATAATAATGTTTATATTATAGTACAACTTCAAATGGTCCTCATAGACAACACACCATGTTACTCAAGCAAAGTAACGCTTGAGGTGTATAATGTTCATCAGCTCATCAAGTTCATCCTCATCTGGTGTAGTGAACCTATATGATCCAGTGCCATAGTTTGAAACAATGATGAAATGACCTACCTAGTTGGGTTTGAACTTGCCTTTATGTTTCTTATTTTTCATGGTATTCTTTTGGTTTTATTTAAGAATAAGATCACCAAGTTTGAATTCTCTATGTATAATGTGTCAATTATAGTGTCCATAAAGTCGATTCTAGTATGCTTGCAGGTTGTTAACTATAGCCAAGAATTTCTCATCAAGTAACTCCAGATCTTATAGGTGAGTGACATGATAGTCTTCATCATCTAAGACATGCTTCAAAAAGATGCACAAAGAAGGTAACTCAACCTCAATGGGAAGAATGGCCTCAGTGCCATAAACAAGTGAGTATGGAGTGGCTCTTATTGGAGTATGGTGATTGCTGCAATATGCCCATAGGGCACACAATAGTTGGAGGTGCCAATCATAGTTAGTATCATTGACAATATTTTAAAGGATGTTGATAATGGTTTTGTTAGAAGCTTTTACCTAATCGTTACCTTGTGGGTAATATGCCATGGAAAAATGTTGTTTAATCTTATACTCGACACATTATGATTTAACATCCTTATTTTTGAATGATCTACCATTATCAAATATAATGTTAGAGGGGATACCATAGTAGTAAATGAGATGGTTAAAGATGAATTTGGAAATTTTATTTCCATTCATGTAAGTGAGGGGTATAGATTCAACCCACTTAGTAAATTATTATGTGGCAGTAAGGATATGTTTATGGCCATTAGATGAGGTGGGGTTTATCTTCCCAATGAGATCAAGGCCCCATGTAGCAAATTGCCATGGTATAAACATTGGTTTCAAAGTCTTGGCTAGTGCATGAATCAAATTGGCATGTTATTGACATTTATCACATCTTTTCACATATGTAGCTACATCTATGTCTATCATTGGCCAATAGTACCCAGTATGCAAGAGAGTTTTAGATAGGACTACCCTATTGGTGTGGTCTCCATATACTCCTTCATGAACTTCTTTTAATTCCAATGTAAATTTTTCCAAAGTTAAATAATGAAATAGAGTTCCATCAAAACTATAGTGGTATAGGGTTGGTCTGAGTAAGGTATAATGTGTGGCATGGTGGACAAAGGCTTTGGATTGTTTGTGGGATATATTTGGTGGCATAATTTAGTTGTGAAGGTAGGTGTAAAGGTATTAATACCAAGTAGAGATGGGACCGATAATATCATAGATCATTGTGATAGTTAATGGTTCATGATCTAGCGCTAGTAGATTTTCAACAAGAAGCTGGTATTCTCTGGTCATATCTATATGATGAATCAATGATCCAATAATGGCCATAACATATATTATTCTATTTCTAGCCCTTGGTATATGTTCAAATTAGACATTGGAAATCTATTGTTTAAGAGTGTCAATCATGGATTTGTATGGCACCAACTTGTCATCCTTAGTCTAAAAATGGTTTGTAACTTGATTGATGATTAACTAAGAATCACCATAAACATTTAGATGTGTTATGTTCCATTGTACTACCTATCAAAGTCTTGCAATAAGTGCTTCATATTTGGCCATGTTGTTGGTATAGGAAAGTTGATCCTAAATGACTTAGGGATTAAATCCCCTTATGATGTAATGAAAAAAAGACCTACCCTTGATCCATGTGCTTTGAATGATCCATAAAAATACATCTTCCAGTGCTCCTTCTCAAGAGATGTTTCAATGATGGTCATAATGGATTCATTTGGGAATCGGAATGTTAGTGGTTTTGTATCTACAAGGGGTGATTCAACAAGCTGATCTGTAAAAAATTTCCCCTTGATGGATTTTTGGTTGACATAATCTATCTCAAATTCACTGAGATGCATAATCCATTTAGCCATGCAGCCTTGTATCACTATTTTAAATAGTAGATACTTGAGCATATCTACTTTTGAAATAACCATGGTTTTGTTATTTAACATGTAATGGTATAATTTCTAAGTAGTGAAGATCATTGCTAAATAGGCTTTTTTAATGGGAATATAATTGTTCTCATACATGACCAATGTATGTCTTAGATAGTACACATCATGATATTTTCCATTATCACCATGTTGAGATAGAAGTTCCCCTAGGATTTATTGGTTGTTAATAGATAGAGTAGGAATGACTTTCTTAGCATTAGAAATAATAAAATAGGTGAATTTGCTAGATAGTCCTGCAAAAACTAAAAATATTTCTAGCATTCATCATCCTAATGAAATTCTACCCCTTTTTTTAGCAAGTGTGTGAAGGGATGGCACTTATCAGCCAACTGAGATATGAGGTGTCTGATAGATTGGATCTTGCCCTATAAGCTATAGAGCTGATTCAAATTGGTCAGTGGTGGTATGCTTGTTATGGCTCATACTTTCGCTAGATCAACTTCAATGCCTTAGTGAGACATAATGAATCCAAGTAATTTTCTTGAAGTAACTCCAAAAACACACTTCTTAGTGTTGAGCCTAGCTTTGTATTCATGTCGTTCCTCAAATATCCTTCTTAGTGCTATCAAATGATCAACCATGGTCTTTGATTTACCTAGTATGTCATCAATGTAGTATTCAATAATATCATGCATCATATCATGAAATATTATGGTCATGGCTATTTGATAGGTGGCTCCATCATTTTTGAGACCAAATGGCATAACCTAATAATAAAATGTTCCCTATAGAGTGGTAAATGCTATTTTATGTTGGTCTTTTGGTGTAATTTGTATTTGGTTATAGCTTGAAAATTTGTCTGTCAATGAAATCATTTCATAACACATTGTGGAATCAATAATCATGTCAATGTTTGGTAGAGGAAAGTCATCCTTGGGGCAGGATTTGTTTATGTCTTATAAATTAGTGTAGCTCCTGATTCTTTTTAGCTTTTTACTGATGAGTATAACATTTGATATCCACTTTGAGGAGTCGATTGGATAAATACATCTTTCTTTTAAGAGATTTTAAAACTATTTCTTGACTAATAAAATAATGAGAGGATGCATCTTGTGCAATTTTTGTTTTGTAGGTTTGCCATTAGGATATAACACAAGGTGGTGAACAACCAAGGTAGGGTCTAAACCAGGCATGTCAAAATGTGCCCATGAAAATATATCAATAAATTACCTTAAAAGGCTATAAAGTCTTCATGTTATTACTCAAGGAGGGATGTGCCTAATTTTATCCATTTTAGGTCATCTAGAGTCCTGATATTAACTTCCATTGTGTCTTCCACTAGAAGGGTTGAACTATCTTCTAAAAAAGTTGGCAAAGATTTATACTAGTTTGTAATGATAGAGTCCTTTGTTAGGATTATATCTTCAAGTTCTCCTAGGCATGATGAATTAGAATCCCCCAATGGTAGGGATGGCCATGTAACAAAAACAATTAGAAAATATTAGATGATTCAATTGAAATCTCGCTATTCTTCAAGACTAAAATCAAACCCATAGGTAAATTTGTTGTTGGTGGTCTCTTGAGCTATGTTTGAGGAAGGTTGAACACCCCTTTAGTGGCACCTAAAATAGGTTTTCACCACTAGACTTACCTTTCTCTTTACTATTTCCTTGGTCCAAAAATGCCTCAAAGAGGTTTTCACTTTGGGACCTTAATGTTTTATTTATTTGTTTATGGCTAAGGGTGTTCACTTATTCTCTAATATAGGCTTTAGGATCCAATTTGATTGAGAACCCTTGTTTGTGGTCTCCCAACGGAACATTGTTCCTAAGGCTTAGAAAATTATAGAAGGTCTCATCATTTTAGAACTCATCAACCAACTCATTTGATTCTTATTGACCCCAGTCTATCATTTGGGGATAATATAATAGAAGAAGATTATGGTGAATAGATAGTCAAAGGGTATAAATGGCATTAGTGTCAAATAAATTGGTATTGACTAGCTCATCAAAATGGCTATGACTAGACTTTGCTTCATTGTCAACATCATCATCACTAGTCATTAGCATTGGTACTCAAATAAGATATGTGGGGTCACCCCTAGGTAGTTTAAATCTAGGATCATATGTTCCTTTATACCAAGTGGTAGAAATTGGCTCAAACAGTCCCTATTGATTGAGTCCATAGCCTCTTTCTTTGTAGGCATGCTTTTTCATGATTCTATTTGATATAGGATACTTGGTATTGATATAATAGTTGGTCATTTTATCACTATACAACCAAGATTCATCACCTTCAAGCGGGTCCTTTTCTAGGCCAAAGGTTGGTATAAAAATGATTGGTGCTGGACTATGCAATTTGGCTTTTCCCTTTCTTTGCCATTCCATGAGTGGTTTGGTTTTTGGTCTTACAAAGGACTTGAGGTTCTATGGAAGCTTGGAAATGTGGAATGTATCATGGATCAAGTATTCTCTTGGGCTATTATCCAAGATGGTATAATGATTAGACATTTTAGGGGGCAACATGTGGGAAAATGAATCAAGGGTGTTAGGTTCAATACAGTTGGTCTCTGGTGAATCAAAAAGTATTTCTTTCCCCTTGTCATTATTAGCAACTATATTCAAGCTGAAATGATAGTTATAAATTTGATACTTGGCCTGTAAATTTTTACAATGCTCATATGGTTGTAAATCTCTATGGACAGTAACCTCATACCTGAATGGGGGAACTTGATACACTAGTGCAATGTTGATGGGATTACATGAATCTCATGTATCTAAGGTCTTCCCAAAAGAACATTAAATGAAAAATTAAGGTCTAACACATGGCATGGCATATTGTGGGTCATAGACCCAATGATAATTGGAAAGTTAATGGTGTCATGTGATTATCATTTTTCATTTTCCTAGGCCTTGATTATGATCATTTATAGATAAAGATCGACTGTAGTGTAACTAAGGATCTTGATAAGCTTTAGAGACACTATGTTTAGGCCTAATCCATTGTCTATGAGGAAAAATTTCACTTTGTACTACATTATGACAAATTTGATGTACAATGGATTATTATGCATAGGGCTAAGGGATGACATATTGCTTTGGTCAAAGTTTAATTGTTAGCCTGGAGCTAGATGCCCAACCAAAGCTTAGAATTTGTCTAGAGATATGTCATTTAGAACTTGGGATTGTCTAAACAACTCTATTAAGATGTTCTTATGGACTGTATATGTACACAAAAAATCTAAAGTGGAGATTTGTGTAGGTGTCTACTACACTTGTTTCACAATATCGAACATATTTTCTTGTGTAGTGGTAAATGGCTTATTGTAATGAAATTACTTAAATATTCACAAAAAATGATTTTATATTGCACAAAATTATAAAATATGTGAGGTTACACAGTGATAATTGACAACAAAATAGAATAATGGATAATATAGCAAAGCCGCTTCGAGGGAGAAACCTCCAAAATAATGCACTAATAAAAAAATACTTAACATGATGATTAAAGACTAACCACTACCTCCTATATATAGTCTACTTAGCTAAGGTTATTCCATAAGCCAACCTATCTAAGAACATAGAGAAATGTAACAAGTAAATAAAAGAGGTATGTAAGCCACAAGTTAGCCACACATATCCCTAGACACACCAATGGTTAAGGGAATAAAAATCCCTTCCCCTTCAAAATAACATTGTCTTCAATGTTGTGGCAACTCTGGATGCTGCTGCACAAATGCTTCATACTCCCAAGTGGCATCTTCACATGGTAGATTCTTCCATTTGATCAGGTATTTTGTAATTGCTCTAGAATGCAATTGCTTGGTGTGACTTTGAAGGATCACCTCAGGATCAAGAACAACTCTACCTTCCTCATCCAATTCTGGTAATTCTATTTGAATGGTAACTCCGTGTCTAATGAATTTCTTTAGGCATGCTACATGAAATACTAGATGTATGCAAGTGGATGAAGGAAAATCTAACTTGTAGGCCACACTACCAATTTTCTACAAGATTTGATAAGGCCCATAAGCTTAGGGGACAACTTGTTATCCTTTTTTTTGCTTCAATGATATCTATTTATATGGCTGTAAGTGAACAAAGACCCAATCACCAATGTCAAAATGTCTCTCACTTCTATGTTGATCTTCTTGTTGCTTCATGCCATTTTGGGCCATAGCTAAATTTTCACACAAACCTACAAGGACCTCTTATTGATGGTGAATATATTCTTCAATTGCATGAACCTTAGGATGGAACTTCAAGGTTGAAGTGATGGATGGAGGGTGGTATCCATATAGTGCCACAAAAGGAGACATTTTGAAAGAACTATGAATAGAAGTATTATACCACCATTCAACTAGTGGTAGCCAATGAACCCATTTATCATGTTTATTAGAAACAAAATAATAGAGATATCCTTCTAGATATTTATTGACTACCTCCATTTTTCCATCAGATTAAGGATGATAGGATGAACTATGAGCCAATAGGGTGCCTAAGCATGTAAATAACTCAGTCTAAAAATTATTAGTAAAAATGAGATCTCTATCACAGACAATGATCTTAGGGGTCCCATGCAATTTTTGAACTGTATTGAGAAAAGTATAAGCTAATGTACTAGCAAAAAATGGCTAGGATAATAAACAAAAAATAACATACTTAATTAGATGATCTACAACAACCATGATAACATTTTGACCATTATATATTGGTAATCCTTTAATGAAATCAATAGATACCTCTTCCCAACGCTGGCTAGGGATAGATAAAGGATGTAAAAGACCTAGTGTTTTGATGGTTTCAACTTTGTTTTATTGACATATCATACATTCAACCATGTATTTATAGACATCCCCCTTGAGACCTTCCTAAAAAAATCTTGCTTGATTCTGTGATAGGTTTTCAAAAATTCTAAATGACCCCCAATTGGAGTTGCATGAAGTTCTTGAAGGATTTTTTGTTTAAGAAGAGAATTCTTACATAGGTACAATATATTTTTATACCATAATGCATTACCTTTCCATATGAGTTTTTCAAGTCCACCTAAACCTTGCTAAATATTTGAATTAAATCATGAGCAATACTATCATGTTCCCATTCTGATCATGCTTCCTCTAGCCAATCTACCTACAAAATGGTTATGGCACATAGTAATGCCTCAACTGATTCATCTTTTCTCGATAGTGCATTTGTCACCACATTGTCCTTGCCTTTTTCATAGACTACTTAAAAATCATAGCCTAACATCTTAGTTACCCATTTCTATTGTTCTTCAGATGACAACCTTTGTTCTAAAAAATATTTAAGACTATCATGATTAGTTTTTACTTGAAAATGATGACCAATCAAATAAGGTCTCCATTCTTTGACTGCATGTAAAATGGCCATCATTTTATTTTCATAGATGGGCTTGTGCTGATTTTTACCCTTGAGTTGAATTTTTTTAAATACCAATGGTCTACCTTCTTACATGAGTACAACACCCATAACATACCTAGATGCATCACATTCAACCATAAAATTCTTAGAAAAATTAAGAGTGGCCAATACTGGAGTAGTGCACATAGCCAATTTTAATTATTCAAATGCTCGGGTAGTTACATTAGTCAGCTGAAATGAGTCTTTATTTAACAAAGAGGTAATTAGGGCTGCAATACTATCATAATTTTTGACAAATCTACAATAATAACCAGTAAGCCCCAAATTTCCTTGAAGTTACTTGAGTGTCTTAGGAATTGGCTAGTCCACCATTAATTGAATTTTTTTAGGATCCACTTTCACTCCATAAGACACAAAATGACCCAAATATTCAACCTCACCAACCCCAAAAGTACATTTAGAAGGTTTGTCATATAATTGATTTTGCTCCAAATGGAGAGTACCTATTTCACATGTTGCAAATGGTCTACCCAATTTTTACTATAAATGAGGATATCATCAAAGAATACCAAAAAAAATTTCTTCAAAAATGGCTTAAAAAAAGTATTCATCAAACTTTGAAAAGTAGATGGTGCATTTGTTAGGCCAAAATGCATAACCAAAAGCTCACAATGGCCTTCATGAGTCCTAAAAGTGGTTTTGGGTATGTCTTCATCATGGATTTTGATTTGATGATACCCAGAATGTAGATCTAACTTGGTAAACTAAAGAAAACCATTCAATTCATCTAGAAAATCATTAATGATAGGAATTAGAAACTTATCTTTGATAGCATACTTGTTGAGTTCTCTATAGTCAAGGTACATCTTCCAAGTGTCATCTTTCTTTCTCACCAAGACAACTGGTGAAGAGTATTCGCTTTGGCTATGATGAATGATTCCTGCATCCAACATATCTTATACAATATTTTAATTTCACTTTTTTGGGCATAGAGATACTTGTATGGCCTAATGTTGGGTGGTGTACTACTAGGAATAAGTGTGATATCATGATCATGCATGCATCTAGGTGGAATTCCTTTTGCTGTCTCCAAAAACAACAAAATGAGCATCAATTATTTGTTGCAAATCAAGAAGTGGAGATGGCCGTACTTCCATAGAAAATAAGTGAGCTACAAATCCCTCAACACCCTTATAGAGAATCTTTATCATTTAATGGGAGCTAACAAGCTGGGGAGATTTAGCCTTTAATCCACTTAGCTCAAATGTTCTTTCTTTAGAATGAAAATGCATGAATAATTCTTGAAAATTCATTTGAATAGTTCCCAAAGTGGTGAGCCACTAGAATCACAAAATAATATTAGCTCCACCCATCAAAATAAAAAACATAAGAGAATCCAATAAGTAGTCTCCCATGGCCAACTTAATACTATGACATTTTCTTGAATAGCTGACAGTAACACCATCTACAATCATAACCTAAAATTCTAGAGATGGATAAATGAAATAGTTCATACAAGCAACTAACTTACTATGTATGAAGTTGTGTGTGCTCCCAGAATCAATCAAGATAGTGACCTTCTATTTCTTAAGGAAACCCATCACCTTAAGAGTTTAGGCAGTACTAATACCTGATAGGGCATGACATGAAATAGTAGGCTGAGAGTCTTCAAATTCCTCCTCAAGAAATTTTGCATCCACATCATGTACTTCTATATAATATTCATCATCATTGGCACCTTCAATGCAAAACAAATTTTTAACACAATAATGGTCTTTACTCCATTTTCTGTCACAACCATAACACAACCCTTTGGCTCACTTCTCAATTTGTCATTGTGTTAATCTGGTGGGTTGTGGAAATGATGGTGCTAGAAATTTGTGATCACAACCAGTAGTGAAAGTTTTCCTTTTGACCATCTATTTTTCTTTTATTATGCGTGCCTCAGGGATAAATTTTGATACAGATGTTGGGTCAAACATTCAAACCTTGTATTGGATGCTATATTTGAGGCCACCCAAAAATAGATCTATCAAATTTCTCTTAGTGATATCTTCCACCCATAAAGAGAGATTATAAAATTGATGAATTTAATCCTTCACAGTTCCTATTTGCCATAGCTTGGCTAATTGGATGAAATAGTTCTTAGAGATATTATTCTAATGATGAGCTGTCAACTCCTCAATAAAAATAGTCCATGTAATAGGAGCACCATTGTTTTTCTTTTGAAGACATAACTAGTGATACCGAATGAATTGCTTAGGTTCCATATATAGGGACACCACCATCACCCTATAAGAACTAGGGGTTTGATGTAGCTCAAATAAATTCTTAATTTGGGTAATCCAAGTGAGAGGAACCTTACCATCAAACTTATGCATGTCCAATTTTAGAAACATTGGTTTCATACCAGCATGGGAGTTGTTGAGAGGAGGATTTGAATGCTGAAGTGGAGGGTTGTTACACTAAAACTAAGATGTGAGGGTAGATAATTGTGTAGTGATATGATGAAATTCATAGTGAACCCCATTAATCTCTCTACATATCCCTAAAACATCAGCTTGGATTGTAACAAAGTCATCATGCCTAACCAAGTTTTTTATGTCCTCTTAAAGCTAAAAAATCACCAGATCTAAAGTTCCAAATTCCATGTCATTGATAGAAGGAGTATTAGGAGTTTTTGATGCCCCTTTTCTTCCTTGAGTTGAAGGACCTACCATAAACAAACCCTAGTAGGGTTTTGACCCTAAAAAAAAGTATACCAAGAAATGGTACCATTATGATCACCTTGTCAAGATGAATCCAATGATTACCTTTGTGCACTAGAGTAAAATTTTTGGTACCAAAAAAGTATACCAATAGAATATACCATTGTGATCATCTCATCGAGATGAATCCGATGATTGTAAGTGTGCAAGGGAAAAATAATTTTTTTAGACTTTTTTTTTTGAATATTTTTTTTCTAAAAAGTGTTTTGAGCAATACTATGCTGATGGAAAAAATTAATTCTTCTCAAATTGCAAGTTGTTTTTTTTCACTTTCACTGCTCCCAAAAGCCACGCCTCGCCAGACCTAAAAAAAAAGCTACAAGACACTTGCCCAAATTGAAGCTCTAATACCACTTGTAATGAAATTACATAGACATTCACACATAATGATTTTATATTACACAGAATAAGAAAATATGAGAGATTGCACAGTGATAATTGATAGTAGAATAAAATACTATATAATATAACAAAGCCACTTTGAGGGGGAAACCTCCATAATAATGCACTAATAAAAGAATACTTAACATGATGATTAAAGACTAACCACTACCTCCTATATATAGTCTACTTAGCCAAGGCTATTATATAGGCTGACCCATCTAAGAATATAGAGAAATGTAACAAACAAATAAAAGAGGTATACAAGCCACAAGTTGGCCACACATATCCCTAGACACACATATCCCTAGACACACCAATGGTTAAGGGCGTAATAGTTTTTCTTAGCCAAAACAGTCTGTTGGATGGGTGAAGTGGTAGATGATTGTGGGCCTAGTATGGTAATCTTCAACTACCAAGTTATGATTACACAATAAGGATTAGATATAGGACCATTGTTGATTAAAAAATGATGATAGAGGGGGACCGAATAGGATAATTTTTGGTTGTCAGTGCACTTGTGCATGGTCATGGGATAATGATGAGTTATTGATATGGGGTCTAAAAGTGGGAATCTTTATTTGCTAGTATGCATGTATATGGTCACGGTTAAGGAAGGATCACTGACATGGGTTGATTTATTGGGAATGATTAGCAACAGTCTTCTCTAATTGGTACTTGGTCTTAGATTGATGGAGATTGTGTTAATGTGACCTCCTAAAATATGGCCTACAATCTTGTTGTAGTCATGTGAAAATACATGGTAGGTCTTTTGGTTACTGGCCTCATTTTGGCCTTGATTCTATCTATTTGTTTGAAATTATTGGTTCTATTGGTTCTACCTTGGCTGATGATACTATTATTATTATTATCTTGGCCATTGTTGTTGCTATTATTGGTTGTTATGTTGGGAAAAGGGATTATGATAAATGTTGAGGTTTTGATTAGATGTGGAAGATCTATGATCCAATGTGATCTCACCATTTTCTAACATATTTTTGATCAAAATTTTAATTTACACATAATGATGCAAATTATGACCATTAACCTAATGACACTCATAAAATTCATTTTGTCTATACCAATTTGGATAATCAATGCCATTAGGATAGTGTTTTAGAATAGGCTAGTTAATTAGATTAGCGGTGGTGAGCCCGTAAAACACAGATTCAATTGGTTCTCCAAGGTCACTAAAGACACAATGAATAGGCACAATTCTCCTTAGAGGAAGGTTTTGCAAAGGCATAGGTTATTAAATTTGTTGCATTGGTCTAGGTTGTTGTACTTGCTACATTTATTGAATGGGTTATTAGTGAGGAGTATTTTACATATGTGGTGTTAGCTGAGAAGATGATGTTTGCACCATTTGGACATGTTGTGACTTAGTTATTCCATTAGCTACACCATTCTTGTTATGATTGAGCTACTTGGGTTTGTCATAATTACTGGCCGAGGTTTATTGTAATGCTTGTGCTTAGACTTGGTTCTGGTTCTGGCTATTATTTTGGTTTTGGGTCTAATTGGATAAGTTAAGGTTAATGATCCCTTTGTTAATGAGGGATATTTATATTAACAAACATTTGTCAATGATTTACTTAAAGGTATGTGCACATTGTAGCTCCAAATGGTAAGATATCTCACTATGTAAATTTTTGGTAAACACAGTGGCTAATTACTTATCTGGTAGACTGTGGGTAAATTAGCTTGTAAGGGCTCTCCATTGATATAGATAGATTGTGAAGCTTTCTCTGACCTTTTGTTTTTCTTGCATCAAGTCTACCAATGAAATCTCATGCTCAAGATTATAGGGTAAGTGTTGCAAAAAATTATCTGAAAGATTATCAAAGTCAGATATTGAGTTCTTGGGCAACTTTAGGAACCATTCCAACACTTGCCCTACAAGGATCCTTGGAAATAAAAGTAAAAGGTATATGTCGCTATAGGCCATTGGCTAGTATGAAATAAAGAATCTTGTCAAGTGGGCCTTGGGGTCACCTTTCCCCTTGTATTTTTCAAACTTTGGTGGTTTGTACCATAGAGAAAATGATATCTGCATATAATCCATGTTGAAGGGGTAGGAAAACATGCCATCCAACTTAAATTTTTTGGTCTATTTTCCAATTTGGATGAGCGCAATCACATCCTTTATTTGTTTTAGTTCTTGTGCAAGGAAACTAGTGGGAACTTTGGCTTGAGGTGGAGGCTAGGCAATCAAAATTAGATTACTTTGACTGGGGTATAGTGGAGGAATTTGTTAGGGAATGTTGGTTTGGTTTGGGAATGGACTAGGAATATTCAGACACAGATTAAGGTATGATTATTGAAATTGAACATGTTGATGTGAAATATTCTAGTTAGGATTGGGTATATGGGCCTAGATTTGGGTAGATTGAGGCTGAGATGGAGGGATATGGATGTATTATGCTTGTTGAGGTTGAATAAGGACATGCTACTAACTAGTTGAACTATGTTGATTGAGAGAAACTTGTGAACCAAGACCCTATCATTTAACTTGTGACACATTTGACATGAAAGGCAATTGTTGCTTAATTAGTACTTATGGAACATTAAAACATCTTTGTTGCATGAATCCCTATTTAGAAGTAGATGCATGTTAGAGATTTGACATT
Organism: Torreya grandis; assembly: GCA_037957365.1. Classification (NCBI taxonomy): domain Eukaryota; kingdom Viridiplantae; phylum Streptophyta; class Pinopsida; order Cupressales; family Taxaceae; genus Torreya; species Torreya grandis. Next base: position 334,217 of record JARHVA010002484.1, on the reverse strand, counting down.
TATCATTGACTAATACTTGTAAATTATTGATTAGACATAATTTGGTTTTGTATTAGCATGTTAGTCTATGACTAAAGAGGTATGTTCATCACTACCTAGTGAGGTGGAACATTGGTTACCCCCTATTAAGGTGGCAAAATGTTTTACCTTTACTGCATGGGTATATTAGATGGTGCATGTTATTGTGTAATATTACTCATCACCTGTTGTGGTGGAGGAACGTTCATCACATTTTGTTGAGGAATTATACTAGTCATTATTTGAATACTTAATCCTTGATGTTAGGTGATCAAAGAAGCAACTAGTTAAGGATTATAGGTAGTTGTTTTAAGTTGGGAATTAGAAGGTCTAGCTCATTGTTCTTCATAGAAATAGAAGACACTTCTTCAATAGTTAGGGTATTGAACATGTTTTCTACTAAAGTGTTTTGCATAAATGGGTATATACCCTAGTTTTTTTTCTTGTCAACTCAATTAAAACTCTTATTGAAGGAGCTATATCAATAAGAGGATCACTTAACATGGTCATATTATTAAAGTTGTGTATTGATTTCAAATATGTCTGGTATGCTATCTGCATTTGAATGAAATGATCCTCCATGAGGCCCTTTCATATGACAAGCATACGAGGGTCTTGATATGATATGAACCTAATAGCATGAGGGTTGATATTAGAGGCCTATTCAATATTTTGATTATAAGACACATTTTAAGGCCCTCTTACTAGAATTGGAAAGTTTTCATGGGGAAAGTTTGCTAAAAACATATCCCCTACCTCTACAGATCTAATTAAGACTTCATCCTTATTCAAAAGCAAGTGACAATAAAATAAGTATGGGTCATAATACAATGGCATTATAACATAATATGGTTATTATTGGACTTATTATACAACCAAAGGTATGCTATCAAAATATTATGTTGTCTGTTCTTGGTCTTGCTCTATGTATGGAGGTGTGTTGACCAAATAATGGGCCAAATGGTCATGAATCTATTCCCCCATTTGAGTGTTGTAAGGTGGATAAGGATCCATCTCACAAATAACATCTTCTTCATAAGGGTCTTGAGAAAAGTCTTCTTGCATGACAACATCACCATACCCTAGATTATACATGACACCACTATGTGTATAGTGAGACATGATTAAATCAATGGCGAATGCTTCATAATAAGAGGGATTAGAGTTTTACAAACTCTAAAAAATAATGTCTAAAAATACAAATGGTTCAAAATAGGTCTAACTTAGTCAAAGGATGGAGCTATATCTCCAAAATGGTTTGTGACAAAACTCAGTATAAAATAGTATAACATCAAATGTCTAATGTTAAATGTCTCACACAAAAAAGGTAAAGTGGATGAATTAAGAATAAAATGCCAAACTCTAAGAACAAAGTGTTCCAAATAGGTCTACTTTAGGAAAGGAAAAGTGGCTAGGTCTTTTAGCCAAATGTGGCGTCAAAATCTAAGCTCAACAAGGCATGTGCTAGGACTCTTACCCAAATGAAATGTCAAAATCTAGACTTGAAATAAAGGGGTATTTAATCTAACAAACTTGGAACACTTTAACATAGACAAGACACTTGATTTTAGACATGAACTTGGTATAATTGGTCTAAGGCACAAAACAAAAAGCACTTAGGGATAGACTATTTTCTCCCAAATAATGGTACAAACAAATAGTTTTCAAATTTAGGTAAATAATTAACCTAAGTTATGCAACCCAAAAGAGAAGGATCAGTATCTAAGACCTAATTAGATAAGGCCTAAATATAAATCAATCGATGTTTGGATCCAAACTTGTCAAGGTTAATTAAAAACTCAATTTAAGAAAACTTAGGCTTTTTGACCAAAAAAGCCAGACAAAATTTAATGGAATAATGATACTAAACAAAGACCACAAAGGCATACATGATTCAAATGTGAAATTTGGACACAAGTCAAGACAAGTCTATAAAATAATTTGAGTAGTGTAATTACATTATCACTCTCAAAATATGTAAACAGTGGTTGGTTTGAAAGACTCGAAGGCACAAACTTTAAATTATTTGGGCAATATAACATTACCCATTTTATATCAAGTGACATACAACATTTTTGACATAAAAAGTCTAAGGTAAATCAAGGTTTAAAATTGATGGCATAATTCCTCCTCAAAAAACAAAGTAGTGTGGATAAATAACTTGTTTAGATGTGGTACAAACAAACAAAGTTTTAGACTCAAAAAGACCAAATAATATATGAAAAAGACTAAATAAAACTAAGTAAATCATCCTAAGCCCTAAACTAACAAGGTTTGACAAGTGGGGTTGACTAAAACTATAGTTTTTAAATGTCTAGATTGATCCTAAGTGTGATTAACACTGGAGAAGTGTCACATAAATTAAGTTTATACCAGTTAACTTACTATGTAAGGGTATATTACTTTGCATAGTGATTCCATTCATGGATTGCTTAGTGGAGTCCCCTAGTTAACCATACTTGACTCAAGCCTTCATTATGAAAGGAGAGGTTAGTTGCTTAACCCCTTGGCTCTTGTAGTATGTGTACCCTAATTTATATACCCCATCATAGAGTAGGGTTAAAAAAATACTAGGAGATGAAGCCCTAGGTAAATGCTTTCCTAAATAACTCATGAAGAAGCTATGAAATCCCCATCACAAGCCAAATTGTATGGAAATAAAAATAAAATCAAAGACTTTAGAGGTTATTTTTAGATCACCCAAACCATATGGGGTTTGGGGAGAGCCTAGACAAATTTCTTTCCATGCCTTGGACTAGGCACAAATGGCATGTGAAAAGGCACTTTTGGTCACCCAAGTTCCTTATAGGGGATGGAGGGAAAGTATACACATACTCTTAATTTTGCACAAATAAACAAGAAAGTAGTAAACACCTTAATTTTTGAAATCTACATGAATGTTTATTTCATGCATCAAGTGAAATGTTTGATCAAGTTATTTGGACCCTTGGATTAATTTCAAAAGATTGAAAGAATTTTCACAAATCAACTTAACAAAAATCACCTAGGTTCATTTTAATCACTAAAACCAAATATTCAAGACTTAAAAATTCATTTTAGGCACCAAAATAAAGTGTTTAAACATTTAACAAATCTAGGTTCCTTTTAAGCATTAAAGTCAAATGTTCAAGACTTAAAAAAAATCATTTTAGCACCAAAATGAAGCGTGAATGACTTAGCTAATTTCATTTTAAACACCCAAAATGAAATGTTCTTTAGTTTAAACTTACAAATTCATTTTCTATTCCCGCCTTGGACCTGTAAGGGTTAGAGAGTTTCCCCTTGATTTGAAGCACTTTTAATGATGAAAAAATGAGATTTCAAAACATAGCTCTTGGGTTTCCTATTTTAAAAACATAGAGACCAATTTTAGGCACCTATGATCGATGCTGGTTAGTAGGTAATTGATGCCAATTGGTAATAATTGATACTGGTTGATAAGGACCAAGATTGGTTGCCTATGAACTTGAAGGTAAAACAAACATGAGATAAAAATGATATTCAACTAAAATTTAAATAAAAACATATCAAAACCTACAAGGAGATGATTAGATAGTGACTATAAATTCTAATGAAACCAAGAAATAATGATTAGAAATGCTAAAAAGATTCAAAATCCAACTTTTGCAAACCATGTCTCCCCTGCACCCTGATCGATGATGGTCACATAGAACCAAGATTGGTTAGGCAAAACTGATGATGGTTAGGTAGAACTAATGCTAGTTATGCCTGACTAATGTTTGTCTCTATGTAGATTTGAGTTAGCAAAAAAATTAAAAACATGGAAAAAATAAAGGTAAAGCTCCAATTTTGATGATATTCAAGCATTCATTTGAATTTTTTTGAGTTGTACCTTGGTCTCCTTAGTATTTGGGGTTCTTAGAGTCCCACTAGGCATGCCATTTATGATCAAGAAATTGAATAAGGGAGGTTAGATCAAGTAACAAAAATTGAATAAAAACACACTAACACACTAACACTTACTTGCTTAGATCATAAGGGGAGTGTAGTGATAAAATACAGTTAGAAACCCAACTAAACTGTAAATAACAATAATCTTTACCTTCCTTAAGATCTCCAAAGGATTTATTTATGGCTTGCTTAACTTATGCTCATAGAGTCTTTGGTAATGGAGGTGGGCTATCTCCTTCTCTCCTTGGCACCATTGTTGGCTTATGGCTTATGTTTGATTGATGGCTTGGATTATCATTTTGGAATTGTAACACTATTATTTCTAATCTTGCTATAAAACCTACATTATAACTTTGATTTATCCAAGCTCTCCAAATGAAGAGGTCTAGGCTTGTATTTATAAGTTTAGAAATTAAACCCAACTCAAGGTGAGTTAGAGTGTAGTTTAGTCATGGATTGAGTTCAAACCTAACCTAAGTGAGTTAACATAAACTTAGTGGATTTAAAATGTCTCAAAACCTAATGATTTTCAATGAATAGGTATGGGTGAGATATTTTAAGATATTTGAAAACTCACGAAAGGTAATTATGAAATCATAGGATATTCTTGATTTTTGAATTTTCTATTTTAGAATTTCATTAATTGCTAGTGGATAATTTAACCAGGCATTTAATTAGGTTTAACATTTTAATTAATTTTGATTAGGCATTTTAACATTTTTCAAGATTTGATTTAATTTCATGTGTGCACTAGCCTCATTTAATAGGTCTATATGCCAAATTGCATATTGTAATGTTGTAAGTTAATTAGAGATGAATCCATGAGAGGTTTTTGTTGATTATGATAGGATACCCAAATTAGGGATGTCTTAATGGGATTCTGAGCTTTGATGAATGTTACATAAGTAAATCTAGGATGTTTAGTGATTCTTTGGATTAATGTGTGATGGTTGGTAAGAATCAATCTGAAGTCCAGTATGAAGCCATTGGTGGCCAGTTTTAGGTGTCTACACTAACTAGATGAGTGTTATGCTTTTAATAAAGAAGCTAGTACTAGCCAAGAAAATAATCCTATGGTAGCCAACATAAGGTTAAAGAGAAGGAATGTAGAGGGAAACCAAAAAGTAGTTAAGGGGTCTTCTACTCCTCCATTATTAACAAAGATAAATGAGTCTAATACAGATCTAAAGGCTCAAACAACTCAAAAAAATAAAACTAAAGAGGTAATTTTATACCTCCAATCTCACAAGTACAAAGTGCTATTTTGGATCCCAAAGCACAAGCAAAGGTTGGTGGTACACACATTAATATTTTTGAGCAAATGAAGAAGTAAAATGTGAGGGTCCCTACGTGGGAAATTATTTCTATACTTGGTCAAGTGGATCTTCTTCAAGAAGGCTTGTCAAAAATCAATGTTTCAGAGAAGCCACCAAGCAAGGAGAGTGTGGTCCTCACTAGTGCAATCAAAACCAATGAAGGGTAGTCAAATAAGGTAATCAAACCTCCTCCATTATACATTTCTTTGATCATTAGAAAATTCTTGGTACACAACTGCATGGTGGATAGTGAGGCAAACACTTTAGTGATGCCTAAATCAATAACAGATCAACTTGATTTAAAATATGAACCCCTTTATAAAGGGGTATTATAGCTTTATGGATCTTCTACTAAACCATATAGTATTATCATAGGTCTAAATTTAACCCTCCATGGTAGTCCTAATGTTTCAGTGGTCTAGGATGTGGTTGTTATAGAGGTACCCTCCCATTTTTTTAATGCCTATTTAGAGACTTCACCACCAAAATTAGGGTTATCTAGTAGTATATTGGTCTTATATGGAATTTAGGAAAAGGTATGGAATTAATGTGTTTATTAAGGTTGAACTAATTACAAATTTTCACATTGATCCTACTAAGAAACCTAAATATTAACTACACAATCCTAGATGAGGAAGACCACCCTATTAGTCAAGAGTTAGATATTCATGTTGAGGTGATACCTAACATCTTCTGGGATGAGTTATGGAATGAAAATCAATAACTTTACCCTTTAGGAGGCACTAGAGAAACACATATGGGAGTCTACTACCTGCACTAAGATAATGAGTTTATAGCATCCCTTATTAGGTTATAGAAGGAAATAAATGGAATATGGAAAATGTTTTTTGATGGATTAAAGAACAAACATGGAGTAGGGGTAGGTGTTGTGATGTTATTTCCCTCTAATGACAAGTAATAATCAACTTATAGGTTTTATTTTAGCTATTCTTGTAATGTATCTAAATATGAAGGCCTTATTAATGGCCTCCAATGGGGTAAAAAGAGGAAAATCAAGCAATTGTAGGTATATAGAGATAGTGAACTCATTTTTAATTAGGTAAGAAGCCAAAATACATCCAAGAACCCTTTGATGAAATCTTACAAGCATAGGGTGTGGGATCTATTAGAGGATTTTGAAGCCTTCAACATCTAAAGTGTGCATAGAGAGAACAATTAACATGTTGACATATTAGCATCACTGGGGGCCCAATTTGATATACCAGCCAAGTTGAGTAAATTATAAATTAGTCACATGTTAAGGTGATTGTAAGACCATCCATTCTTGACAATGAAGCCAATTGGTAGGTTTTTGATAATGATAAGAAGATTGCTCGTTTCTTACAACAAGAGGTTGAGTTTTTATCTTCAAATTAGAATTAGTTAAAAAATAAGTATGGAGATCAAATCATCTAATTATAAATAAAATAAATTCCCTAAGGGGCTGGTCACCCTTGAGAACATCTTTCATGAGGAAAGATAAGGTAGTCTTATACACTAGTGAAGATAACCATAAGAGAGTTCTCATCTTCCAAGAAAAACTTCTCAAGCTTAGTAAGGTCAATAATGAGGCTAAGAAATTTGCATTAATTACACTTTACAGGGAGTTTGTAGATGTGTTTGCTTAGGAGTACATTGATCTTAGGGGTTTTGATCCTCAACTTACTTAGCATGCCATTGGGTGAGATGCAAATGTGAATCCTATGAGGTAGAAGTAGAGGCGTATCAATCCTAAGATAGATGTACTCAAGAGAAGATAATTAACCAAGCTTATTGAGTCAAACATTATATTTCTAATCAAACACTCTTCATGGGTGGCCACCCTGGTACCTGTAAGAAATAAAAGTGGTGACATTTGATTATGTGTTTATTTCAAGGATTTAAACAAAGTATCCTTGAAGGGTCACTATGATTTTTCATCCATGGAGCATCTCCTCCAAATGGTGGCTAGTTTATAACATTTCTCTCTCTTGGATGGGTATTCAAGTTACAACCAGATGATAGTCAAGGAGGAAGACCAGTACAATATAGTCTTCACCACCAAGTGGGGGATGTATGCTTACAAAAAGATACCTTATGGTCTCTCTAATGTTTGTGCCACATTCCAAAGATCCATTGACATGTATTTTCAAGGTCTACTTAATCATATGGTGCTTGTGTACTTGGATGATATCATAATTTTATCCAAGAAGGCAAGTGATCACTTAAATCATTTAAGACTCATCTTTGAGAGGTGTAGCGAGTTTGGGATCTATTTAAACTCCAAAAAGATCACATTTTCTATTCATTAAGGAAAACTATTAGGGCATGTTGTCTCCAAAATAGGACTAGACATTGACCTTGAGAGGATAAGTGTGATCTTGGCCTTGTCTTTGCCTAAACACAAGAAAGGACTTCAAAGCTTCCTCAGGAAGATAAAATTTGTGAGATGATTCATACCTAATTTTTCATGTTTGGTCAAGCCTATAAAAACAATGTTAAAGAAGAATCAAGTCTTCTCTTGGTTAAAAGAAGACAAGGCAAGTTTTGAGGCTATCAAGTTAGCCATTGCACAAGAACCAACTCTCTTGAATCTAAAATTTTCAAGATATTTCTTTCTATATGCCTTTGCTAGTGTGGATAACATATCATCTATGCTCATGCAACATAACTAGGATGGTCTTAATCAACCATCACTTTATTTAGTCAGGGACTTGAAAGCTATAAAGAGAGGTATACTTTTGTTGAAAACCAAATGCTAGATATTGTGAGATCATTAAAAAATTTTAGGCCTATGGTATCAAAAAATAAGATTCATCTCATAGTCTCCCATACAGGTGTGAGATATTTCCTCTTGAGTAGAGATCTAAATGAGAAGAGGGATAGTTAGATCACCAAAGTTATGGAGTATGACATTGAAATCAAGGTTACTAAGTTTGTGAGTGGTAAAGGTTTGTGTGAGCACTTGGTTTCTAACCTATAAGAAGAAAAAGAGGTTGATCTAGTGATGCTAGATGGCTTACAAGCAATTACACCTCTACCCTCCACTAATTAGATACAAGATATGATTAGATTATTAATGATAGGTGAGTGTACTCAAGGTATGTATAGAGCTAAAATAAGATACTTCAGACTTTAGTCTATAACTTATGCCCTAGTTTATGGGGTATTATTCAAGAAATACCTCAATGGAGTGTTGCTCAGGTGCATAGAGGTTGATCAGGTAAAAAAACTCTTGGAGTAGTTCCATGATGGACCTACAGGAGGTCACTTTGATCCAAGGACGAAAATAATAAAAAGTATGAGGGGTAGTTACTATTGGCCCAACCTTTTCAAATATGCCTACACATAGGGTAGGAAGTTCTAAAAGTGTACTCTTTTTAGTGTAAACAAAGACTATCAACCCTTCCTCTTATCCCCATTCAGGTAGAGAAACCCTTCATGTAGTGGGGCCTTGACTTCATAGGCATGATAAATCCACCTTATAGTGGAGGGCATAAGTGGGTACTCACTACCACTGGCTAATTCATTAGGTGGGTGGAGTCTATTGCTCTAAAAAAGGATAATGAGATAAAAGTGTTGGATTTCTATGATAATATTGTGACAAGTTTGGGATCCTAGCCACTATTATCTTATATAATACCTTAGAATTTATTTGCATGAAAATAAGTTAATGGGATCTTTAGTTGGGTATCTACCTTAGTACATCATCTAACTACTACCCCCAAGGTAATGGGATTGCTAAATCAACAAATGAGAACTTGATTAGGATAACCAAGAGGACCATAGAGGAGAACTAGAGGGTATGGCATACCAAGCTAAAAACACCCTTGTGGGTTGATAAGGTCATTCTAAAGAGTAACATTGATAACTCACCATTTTTCCTTGTGTATAGAAGAGAGGCTAATATGCCCATCTCTCTTAAACTAATATCTTTAGAGATATCTCATCAACTTGAGTGGATGGAATGTGAGCCCATGGGTGTGAGAAAGGTAGAACTCATGGAGATTAAAGAAACAAGAGACCTTACAATGAAGATAATGAAATCATATCAAAGTATAGTAAATAAGGATTTTGACAAGAAAGCCATTACAAGAGACTTCAAATAAGGTGATCTAATCTTGAAGTGGGATGCTAACAAGGCCAAACCAGACAATCATATAAAGTTTAATAGATTATGGAGTGGACCCTATCTAATTCATGGCTATAAATAACACAGTCCCTTTTAGCTTGCCAAGTTGGATGGAGAGGTATTAACCATCCCAATCAATGGGATTTATCTAAAGCTTTATTATTAGAAGTAGTTTGAAACCATTTTATATATTAGATTAAATATTTTTTCATCTAAGTTCTTCATGCACATCCTCTTTTGTTGTGTGTTTCCCTTCCCTAAGTGCTTTGAGTGCATTTTTTTTTGCTATTCTTGTTGTTGTTAGAATTTATTTGAGAGGTTGGTAGCCTTGTTATCAATCGAGGAGGATTTTTTATGACTTCATAAGCCAAATAGATAGGGTAATATGACTAGTATATTGCATAGATAGGCATGTAATCTTAGGAGGTTGCTAAAAGTGTTGGCCAAAATTGGTCTACATACAAAAATTTCACCTTAGTGACTAATTTCTTTCTAGTCATGACTTAATGATGTAGTGCACTATCTTAGAGGGTATTAGCATGGTGAACTAAACTATCTCAAGATCCTATTGTAGTGTATGATCTAATGGTAAAGGGAGGAGATAAGCTTCATGTCCCTACTTCATGTTCTCAATGTTATTATTAAACTTTTAGCAAAGTTTTAGGTAAGTTTGGAAACTTTAAGGTAAATGCCTAAAGAGTGGGGTTTATACTAAAAATACTAGATCAAGCCAATTTTCAAGGTTATTCAACATCTAGTGGTAAGAATTAATTGGTGGAAAAGATAACCAAACTATCATAGCCTTGAGTAAAATATTAAATATGGCCTAAGCACCTTTTTACCAAGACCCAAGAAAAAATTAAATTTTTATGTGCACTTTTCAACTTTGCAATTATTCAAATTTGCAAAGTTACAAAGAATCTCCACTTTCCCAATTTTTCAAATTTGCAAAGTTACAAAGTATCTCTACTTTCTTGATTTTGGAAATTTGTAAAGTTGCAAAGTTGTAAAATTGCAAAGTATCTCCACTTTCCTAATTTTGCAAATTTACAAAGTATCTATGCTTTCCTGCCTATGCAAAGTTACAAAATACACTTAAATATATACTTTTCCACCTTACAAAACCCTAAAGAAGGTTTAGAGGGAATTTGCATATGTTTTTTCAAGCTAAAACCCTAACAAATATTTATAGGGACTTTGCATGTGTTTTTGAAAACAAAAATCCCAATGGAGATTTAGAGGGACTTTACATTTGTTTTTACAATACAAAACCCCAATGAATATTCAAAGGGACTTTTCATGTATTTTTGTAAGCCAAAACCCTAATGGGGATTCAGAGGGAATTTGCATGTATTTTTGCAAGTAAAAACCCCAACAGAGTTTTAGATGAAATTTGCATGTGTTTTTGTAAGTAAAAACCTTGTCAATTTTTGGGCATGGATCTTTCAAAAATTCAAAGCTCTTGAAGACCCCTTTTGATAAAAGGATATTAGTAAAAAAAACATGATCAACCTATAAGCACCATTAAAGGTTGTTGAAGGGATTTAATCTTCCTCTTCTACATTAGATGGCCAAAGATAGTGGTTGAAGTGTATTTATTGAATATTGAAAAATTTATCCTCCTCTTTCTCTCCTCTTCTTCTATATATAGCATTCTTCTCTTTGTAAGATATACCCTCATTTTAATAAGGTCAAAACCCATCAAATTTTTTAAAGAATAACCTATAAAGCAAGAATATTAGCTATTTTACCTATCTCTTGGACTGTACTTTGTGTTTCAGGTAGCTTGTGCATCATTGCCTTATGAAGAAGTCTTGTTTATTAGTGATTATCCTCTCCTCCTTACCTTTTGTGGTGGTTTTGAGGTGTTTAAAGGTCTAAATTTATGTTATTTTAGTCATAAGTGAAGGTATAGTGTGAATTTTTACCATTCCTCTATGCTTTATCCCTTATCTAAAAGGACCTATTTAGAATTATTCATACAACCATATAGTGTTAGATATTGTGTGAATGATAGATCTTTGAGATAACTTTGTGTTTGTTTTTGAGTAATTAGGAGTGTCATTTAGTCTAGTGTATCACCCCTTTTATGATTTTAGTCATTTTATGTAACTCTTATACCCATTTCCCAAGCAAAATCAGTGGTTTAGGTGATCTACCAAGAGGAACCAACCTTTTTTGAAGGTTCAACCCAATCATAAGATACCCACAACTTGGGGTTGATTCCATTGTGTGGCTAGGAGTGAGTGAGATTGAAGAACCCTCTCATAGGATGAAATTCTATGCCACAATAGTTATATTGTTGAATCATGGTGGATTGAGGGTGATCAAGCCCTAATTTGGAGTGAACATGTATAAAAAATAGAACCCATTGAGGGATGCAAAAATCTGAATTTGCATTATTGGGATTTGTAATCCTAGGATGAAAACAGGTTAAAATCCATAATGTATTCACAAGTTATAATACTAGAGGGAATTGTATCTCCAATATACACTTCATACTTTAACTGAAATAACCACTACATATGGCATATAGATTCAAATGTCACTTTGTTCCTTAGTTCATGCATGCATGATCAAAAGAGAATGGATAACATCTATGCCTGTACCATGATTGCATATATGTAATAATGAAGGTATGACATGAATCTATATCATGCACCCTAAATTTTAAAAATAGTATAGTGCATGAATTTGTATCATGGCCCCATGTGATAACTATAGAATATATAACCATATGTAGATGTAAATTTTGTTTGAAGTTTTTGTACATATGCACCTAAAATGTATGATTTTGTGACATGTTCATGTAATGAGAATGAATATGCATGGAATATGCCCCCATAATTTGTACCAATAACTAAAATTTTGAACCACTTTGAATTATTTTAAAAATATATTTTGTACCCAAAGCTTAGTTTTACTCATAAAGGTTTATCTCATGTATGCAAAGCTCATTGAAATGAATCTCTTTTGAGGTGAGGGATGTGTCTTGAAATTATTTCATATAAAAATAAAATTGAACCATATCATGTGTATCAATATGTAATAATTAAATAATATAACATATATGATAAAAAAATATCATCATAATAAGATATGTATCATTCAAAGCATGTATGTAATATATGAGGTAAGGCCTAAGTTGTCAAATATAGATAAATGTATCAATGAAGTTGATAGTAGTAGTTGTAATATGAAGTGTACATAATAGTTAGTGTATGATATAGACCATGACACTTATAAAACTCAATAATTTTAATAATCACACAAACACAACAAGTGCAATGCCAAATAATAAGGCCACAGGTCACATATGGGTCAACCCTTTTAATTTAGGAAGAACTTAAACTAATGGAATTAAAATATTCAAATAAAAATGTTGATATGTACTGATCTAATATTAAAATACAATCAAATACAATAAACTATATAATTTACATAAATTAGAAACTTGCTTAGAATAATAAACTAGGCCCAATGATGTGCAAACCTCCCTAAAAAAAATAGATATGATTGTGCAGACTTTTTGTAAGTGAAAATTGCATAAAATGACATGTAAATACATTCATGTTAAAACATAGTAATTTATAGTCTACTAGGACAAGTCCATAGGAAGAGGATAGAGGTACACTATGACCTTTTCTATTAATTATGGTCATGTTCTGGTTGATTGTATTCTTGATTTATTTATCTAGGCCCATGTGATCGTTTTGGAAGGTTGATTATTGAGTTATATGTGTTGATATGTCATATGAAAAATGTAAAAATATCAAACCTTAGTCATGCACATGGACTAGATGGTAATTATATAACAAAAGTGAATAAAAATGGCTAAGGATCGTCAAGTTGGATCATAAACTCCTTATTATTGAACACTGCCTACATAGCCTAAATGGGCCTTAGGCCAGTGTAGTTCTCCATCCTAGGGTGATTGTGTGATCTATAATTATTCAACTAGAAATAATTTAGCTAGATGATTTATTGAAATACTTGATAATAGATTCCATTGACTTATAAGAATTAATATTCAGATTTGGATATTGACTATTAAAACATTATAAAGTTGAAATAGGAAGAGATAATGCTCTTTTTCTCAGTGTGTAGTGATCTTGCTAGAGAGATTCAGCAGGATTATGATGAGTATCCTTGATGTGATTTTTTAAGAGAATATTTATAATAATTTTTCTAACCGACCTTATAATATGTGTGAAAGAGTCATTGTGTAATTTATCAATTCAAAGTGGAAGACAAAGCTGCACATGAGGACAAGGTTGTAATATGACCCCATCCATCTAGTGCAAGCTTGTCCTAGGATAAAAAAGATAAGGGGGACATGTCTAATAGGATCCTATGGGATACATAGGGATGAATGTAACTAAAATAGGTACATATGTATGATATTTATGGTGTTTATAAGACAATGAAGGCTCTCTTATAGATTACGAGTTATAGAAATGACAAATAGACCAAGTGAGGGGAAGGATGCCAAAAATAAATATTACCAAGCACTTAATGATAAATTTTATGTTTCTACACATATAAAGGACATGTTGAAATATCAGATAAGTAAATATTTCACACATAAATTCAAGGACCATAAGTAATAGACATGTTTAAATTTTGCACATACCAAGAGTACACTAGAGTTAAGAATATAAAAATGAATAAGTATAAGGGTGATAAATAGATCTATAAAAATATAATTAATTTAGAAACTTAGATAAATAATATTATAAATTTATAATACTGAGATATGCCAAAAAATAGAAAGTACAACTATTGATTGATATTGTAATAAACTAAAAATAAAAGTACTTAAATAGTTCATCATGTGTATGTAGATCTGGGATAAAATAAATCAAAAGTGGACTACATCAAGTTTCTATAAGCATCATGAGATTATATAATTTTAAAATTTATGACCTCAAACACTTACATTAGACCTAGATAGTTACATCAATGCTAGTCTTTGAGTTAGACATAGGTGTCTAATATAGAATAGTGATTGGATCAAGATGTGAAAACCTAGAGCCTTCTAAGTTTTCTATCACCTTTTTTATAGTGTGTTTAGATTTTGGGCATAGGTTTTCACTCTTTGGTCAAATGATCAAACCCTAAATTCCTCACCCTTAGAGAGATTATGGTAAAAATGGGTTAGTAGGCACATGGTGTCAAGATGCCTCCAAGACCCCTCTATTAATGGGTGATGCCTACATATCCAATACTCTAAAGATGGCCTCAAACTTATGTAGTTATCCCTTACATGTTGGATTGTTTTTGCATGAAGATACAATGTGTGATAAATAAGTATATATAATAACCTAGCTTGTAACTTGGACAACATGGCTCATGTGATGATATTTTAGTAATTCAGACTTGTGGGGATACTTATCCAATGTATGATATGGAAATAGGGATAAATAGGGTATATTTTATCACTTATATGCTTGATTGAGTGCTTTTGGTAAGTTTCTTTGTGATTTCTTGGTATTTATTAGGTCTTTTGTAGGTGTAGAATTAAGGAGGGTTGATCTTGTATATATACTAATACTTTTTGAATTTTTTTCAAGCTAAAGCACTTAAGCTAACCTTTAGAATAAGTTTCATTTGAAAATTGGATGACTTTTGGACACTAGACACTTAGTTTGAAAAGGGACACTTTTCATCGATGTAGGCACTGATAGGGGCAAAGTGTCTAGGAAGTTAGAAAATAGGTACATATCCAAAACTATTAGAGAAGGATAATTATCAGGTTTATATCATCTTATATAATATAAAAGTCCTAGTCATTATAATAACAATGGTCATATTAAGAGATAAGAAATTTAGGAATAAGAGATAGTGAACATGAGCCTTTCAGTAGTGGGAATATATTATAACTAAAGGGTACAACCATGAGAGGTATTTTCCAAGTGTATAAGACTAAGGTGATATATAACTTAGATTGAGTGTTTACATTCCCCCCTTTAATCTATTAATGAAATTACTAGTATAAAGTAAAATAATATGTACCTAGGTGTGTCTAACACACCTTAACTTTGTGTGAGTCCCACTTGAATGATTTACTGGTGAATGGCCTACAACCAAGAGCATGTTACAGTGTATAATCAATGCATATGATATATAACTAAAATAATTTGAAATGCTTGAAAGTAAAGAAAGCAAGGGTAGGAGTACACATGTGTATCAATGAAATCATATTGCCTTTTGGTAATTTGATTTGAAGATATGATTTTTCATGAAGACTTTGAGTCGAGATTAGGAAAATTTAAAAACCTAAAAGTGCATGCATATATATAGATATTGGAGGGCACCATGCCCCCAACTTTGGTGAAAAGGTGAGTTTCCACATGACCATTAAATTCATCTCAATAATACAACATAATCATACTAATAACTTGGTGAGGGTGAGTGACCAAATCAAATCACACTATGTATTTGGTGAGGGTGGAAAATTTACTTACTCCATCTGGTAAATCTAGTGAAGCTAGATGATTTAACCAATCCTAACTTATAAACTTGGTAAGATTGAGTGATTAAATCACCTCAACTTTGCCAAAAGTTAAACTAGTTAATGTAGTAAATTGGCTCAATAAATTTCATAAACGTCCATCCTGAGTATGATAAAGATCCATTGTAGTATTTAAGATCTAAAAATTGATTTGATTTTGTAATTTTAAGTGCTCTTTGCATATTCACCTAATATAAGTCATAAACTAAAACTTGGGTTTGAAAATGGCACCAATGTATAAAATGTTTCCAAAAAAATGTATTTGAATCATATAACTATGAAATTTGGCCAAATTTGATATTTTTTCAAGTGTGGAGGACATGTTCTTATGACATGTCCCCATTGAATCTAGAGAATCTAATAACTAGTGTCATTGTGGAGAACATGTTCTATAACATACCCCCACTAAAATTTAAAATTATGAAAATATAGAAGCCATGCCTCTATGACATGCCCCCACTAATTACACCCCATTTTGAGGTGAGAGGAAGTAAAAATTGGTAGTGATATTATCTCAAAAGGATAAGATAATTGTATAATTCATGTATCGATCATGTAGTATATAGGAGTAACATGTTTAGGTAGATATAAAAATGAGGTATATAGTATGTGATCACGTCAAGTCCTAAGATGCATGATGTAAACCATGGCAATGTATAAAGTATAACAATACAATCTCAGACAATAATCAAGCACACACACAAGATTACTCAAAAGTATGACAAAATTAAATGGTCCAAGGAATCTACATACAATGAGAATGTTCAAATGACACAAAATTGAAGGGACAAGACTTAGTCAATTATCGAAAAAACATATAAATACATGTTAAAATGTCCACAAACATCAAATTAAGACATGAAAATGTAAAATTAGGTAAACAAAGGCATGATAGATGTGAACAATGGAACATATTCAAATGCTTGAACAAGCAATACAATGCAAGGTAATAGCAAGTAAAGAACACACTCAAGGAAGTACACAAAAAGAAAGCATCAATTTATAAGCAAACCAACATAAGAATATCATACTAGTCCTTGGATATATTTGTTAGCAAAAAATGTTAAGTACATAACATATCAAGTACACTATGAAAGATCTAAGCATGGCTAAAGGCATGTGTAAGTATATAAGCTCAAAGATGATAATGGAAAATGATCATACAATAATGTAACTTGGTTGTATTGTGATAAAAGAAATGGATTTATTGAATATACTGATGATATGAGTAGAGGGAAATCTCAACATCTGTATGTGCATATATCACGTGCCTGGGTATGCCTATATCACACTCAAAATATGCATGAAATATAGGTGTATATATAAATAAATGATATGCTATCTACCAACATGGAACTAACATAGATGCCAAGGAGCTAATCATATGTGAAAATTCTACATTTTTTTTGGATTTTTGAGTTTTTTATTTTATTTTAAAGTATTTTTTGGAATATTTAATTTTTTTACCCTTAGGTTGGATCATTTGCATGTTTAAATCATGGTAGGATAAATGAAAAAGGTGCATGGTCTATTTCTCCTAATAATTTAATTATGAAGTATAAGAATGATTGTCATCATGTGGAATATGAATCAATTTACACTTATGAAAAAGGAGATACCTTGATTTTTTTCAATTTTTACTTCCATTTGGTAAAACCAAAGGGCTCCTACTGTGAATGCATATTGAGTTTTTTGTGGTAGAACCAAAACCCTTGTTTGAATCACTTTAAGACCACAAGCAATTGATATTTTTATGTTTCCCAAGGAGTCTTTCCAACTTCCTTTATGTTTTAAGTCTTTAGATTAAATCCAAGTTGTTGTAAGTGTCTTACATTACAATTGTTTTTTATTTGTGTAGGATCAACATGGTTATGCCAAAAGTAAGCACCACCCATGAATAATGTGATTGTTAGATCTTGTTAGTGTGGATGATTTTCAATTTATGCAACTTGAAGTGTTGGTTATGAATATGTATCTTTTACTGGACCCATATTAAGTAATGATTTTAATTATCCCATATAAATGTGAGGAACACCACACATTTGCTCAAAATGTTCATTTGGTACCTTATCTTCCTCCATGTATGAAATAAAACTTTTTTATTTGGAAGGAGATATGTTAAGTTTGTTTGAATGTGTGATTATGAATGATGCATATATATATGAACATCTAAGTATAAGTAGATAAATGATTAATATTGTTTATGTAATGTTTTTTGCCATAGTGGGAAAAGAGGCCTCTACTAAAGATGAATTTCAATTCTAAATCCTAAGGTCTAAATTATAAAGCATATGATGTGATTTTAAATCAAATAACACAATCTTGAAGGGATTCATCATCATGTTGTTTGAAATTATGAAAATGTTCTAATGTAAGTCCAAGCACCTTGTGTATGTTGAAAGCCAAAAAGAAGACATTCTAATTGTGTAAAAGTAGTTAATGAGCCTTTAGGCAAGCTATAAAACCAATTTTTCTTCATCAATGATACTCATATGAAAGTATTTTAGCAATAGTTTGTAATTTTTAGCCCATTGACCAAAATAATGTACATATTTAATCATGTGATCAAATGGATCTTTATGACAATCAAAAATTAGTAATTATTGTAGTTTTTAAAACCTAAATTGGATAAGGGGGGTTATCCTATCCTTTCTGGTATAAGGATTAATAATATATAACTGACAATACACAAGGGTGATAATTAGATCTATAGTAGGCCAATTAAATGTTAAACTTAGATATAAGCATACACTAAATTTATTATGATAATTATAGGATACATATAGAAAGTATAGCTAAGCTATGCAAAAAGTAAGAACCACCCATGAATAATGTGATTGTGAAATGTTGTTTGTGTGGATGATTTTTTATTTATGTAACTTGAGGTATTGGTTGTGAATGTGTATCTTGTATTAGCCCCATATTTAGTAATGATTATAAAACTCCCATATAAATGTGAGGAACACCACACATTTTTTCATAATATTCACTTGGTGCCTTATCTTACTCCTTTATATATGGAATAAAACTTTTGTATTGGGAAGGATATATGTTAAGTTTGTTTGAATGTGTGAGTATGAATGATGCATATCTATCGACATATGAGTATAAGTAGATAAATTATTTGTATTGTTTATGTAATGGTCTTTGCTGTAGTGGGTAAAGAAAGCCTCTACTAAATATGAATGCAATTCCAAATCCAAGGGTCTAAATGATAAGGCATATGATGTGATTTTAAATTAAATTTCATAATCTTGAAGGGATTCATCATCTTATTATTTTAAATTATGAAAATGTTCTAATGTAAGTCTAGGTACCTTGTTTATGTTGAAATCCAAAAATAAGACACATTCTAATAATGTAAAAGTAGCTAATGAACCTTTAGGAAAGCTATAAAACCAATTTTGAGCTTCATCAGTGATACTCATATGAAAGGATTTTAGCAATAATTTGTCATCTTTATCCCATTAACCAAAAGAATGTACAGCAAGCTAATTAAACATTGAACTCAGATATAAACATACAATAAATTTATTATGATGATTATAGGATAAATACATAAAGTACAACTAAGCTATGCATGGAAATTACAAAGAAGTAATATACTTAATTATTTCTAAAGCTAACATAGTACTAAATCTAGAACATGTAAGAAATAGGCTAGGAGATGATTCTAAGATAGTCATAAGATTATAAATGATGCTTCTACAACTCTGAATGCTAACATCAGCCTAAGATGATTACATTAACACTACTTGCTAGGTTTTTTACAAGTGTCATGTACAAAATACTTGATGAAAAGGGATGAGACCACTTATATGCTTCTAGGTTTGACTTTAATTTTACTCTAGTGCATTCAGATATAGGTCATAAACTATCACTCCTCATGAATTTGTAAAACCCTAGCTATTTATCTTCATGGTGGTCTTAGAGGGAAATGGGTTAGTGGGCACATGATGTTGAGTTGACCCCAAAGAGACCATTATTAGTGGGTGCTACCTACATATGCAATATTGTAGATGAGGCCTTAGACTCATGTATTTCTCCCCTACATGTTGGTTTGTGTGTGAATCATGTAATATTGTGCAAAAAAAGTATAATAGTGACATAAATTATAATTATAGATGATATTTTATGATTATGTAGTACCTTAGTCTTGTACACTTGGCAAACTTAGACCTTGGATATTCCTCGTAGTTCTACATATTTTTTCTTTTGTAAACCTCACATCTACTCTATCTTGGCCCCCTTGGCCTATCCCTAAGTCTAACCAACCTTATATTGATGACAAAAACATCTTATATTACCTATAATTCTTAAAATGTACTTATATTATACTTTTATAAGTTTTGATCATGTACTTATACTCCTAATCCTTGGACACTAACATTTAGGATAGATAATAACATTGAAATTACTATCCTACCTTGATGCAAGTGTCCAATTCCCTATAATCATCCAATTTATAAATTAAATATATTAAAATGGTCAGTCTAATTGTTTTAATGTGAGTTATTTCTTGATAGGATTGGTATAAATACAATATCAACCCTCATTCATTAACCACCTGATAATTAAACCAAAAGAACATTTAAGAAGCACTTAAGTTATCAAAATATTTCCTATTATACATTATTATAATATAATTCAAAGGAATATCCCAACTACAGGTCTAAAGTACTAAAGGAATAGTCATAAGGTCTTGTTTGCCAAGTTACAAGATATGCCACTATTATACTTACTTTACATACATTACATGATTCACACATAAGCCAACACATAGGGGAGAACTACATGAGGTTGAGGCCCTCTTATAGAGCATTATCTATGTAGGCATAACCCTTTGATAGTGAGGTCATTATGAGTTAGCTTGATATTATGTGCCTACTAACCCATTTTTCCCAAAGGTCATATTGAGATGAAGAGATAGGGTTTTACCATTTCACTAGGAATGATAGTTCATGACCTAGATTTGAATGCACAAGAGTGAAGGAAAATTAAAACATAGAATCAAATAGGTGGTTAAATCTTATTTCAATTGATATTTTATACAAGACACTACTGTTGACACAACCATCCCAGGTTGATGCAACTGTCTAAAAAGATAGAGGCACCGGATCCAAAATCTAAAAATTGTTCCAAAACCATTTTCCCACTAACTTTATACCTATTCCAGATCCAACACTATGTTATCAACATAGAAAGATAAGTAAAACACTTCTTTATTATTTCTATATCTAGCATAGTTGTAATTTTCACTTATATATTATCTAAATTTAATAAATTCAACATATGGTACAATTGAGTTTAACACATTAATTGGCCTACTATAGATTTGATATTAACCCTTGTGCCCTATAATTTATATATCATTAATCTTTTTTGTGATCTAGGAACTTGACATAAAGGTGAGGTTAGTCTTGTTTTAGTCTCATAAAACTAATGAAATGAACACACTAAATTCCTAACACCTCTAGCCTAGACACCAGGGAGAGATTAGGTTAACAAAACTAAATGAAAGCAAAAAAAACATAAAAGACACAAATATTTTACCTTTCTTGGAGCTCAAAATGGCTTCATTGAATGTATTACTCAACTTGTGCTTCTATAAGTCTTCATCAATGGAGGTTGCTTGGCTCTTTCTCTCCTTGGCACCTTGGCTTGTGAGGTTGCTTGGTTTAAGATTTGGGCATCATAACATTACTTGTATGAGTCTTATAGATCAAATATTACATAATAGCTCTACAATATATAAGCTTATAAATGAGGATGTATGGCCTTGTATTTATAGCCTTAGGAATTAACTCTCACCCAAGGTGAGTTAAGTTTGAATTTCGGCTTGAAATGGGTTCAAACTAAACCTAGGTGAGTTAAAACTAAATTGAATTGAGTTAATAGTTGTCAAGTAATTATGATATGCAATTAATAGGCATGGATCTCAAATTAGATATTTTAGGATATTTTCAAAGAGCTTGACAACTCATAAAGGCAATGATGAATGGCTAAGATATTTTGATTTTTGAATTTCTTTTTTTAGATATTCATTAATTTCAAATGGATAATTCAAATAGGGATTTAATCTTGTTTAGTTTTTTAATTAATTTTGATTAGAATTTAATCTATTTCAAGATTTTAATTAAGTGTGCAACTGCCCCACTTAATAAGTTCATAAGCAAAATTAATAGTTGTGATTTTTCAAGGTGATTAGGGATGAATCCATGAGAGGTTATTGTTGCATATGTTAGAATACCCCAATTATGGATGTTTCAATATGATTTAAATTTTTTATAAATGATGCACAAGCAAATTTGGGATGTTTAGTGATTCTTAGGCTTAATTTAAAATGAATGGTAGAAATCAGTCTTAAGTTTGATCAGGAAGCTAGTTGTAGCCAGTTTTAGGTGTCTATAGTTTGCCCTTATTTGTGAAGATGTTGCAAGATATAGGCATAGTAACATCTTATCAAAGAATCAAAATGTCTTAAATACCTATTAATTCAACATCAATACATGAGATGTGGATGCCCCCTTGAGGGAGTGGTCAACAAAAAGGGTTGATGATTAGTCCTTCAAAAGAAGGACATGATGGGACAAAAAGGTAAAAGGGGTGGAAAAAATTAATTTTTCCATAGGTAGTTATAATCAGTGGTAAATGGAACTACCCAAATTGGGTAGAAAAATAAGATTATTTGCCCATAGTTGGTTATAATCATCAACATGGGTGGGACAAAAAAGGTAATGATTTACCCAAAAGCAATTATAATCATTGAAAAGAGGATCAGGATAACAAGAAAATGATTTGACCAAAGGTGGTTATAATCATGAAAGGGAAATAATCATTTACCCATAGGTGGTTATAATCATTGGAAAGATAAAAACATGCCCCTATTGGGTAGATAAAGATAATGGTTTCCCCAAAGGTGGTTATAAGCATTATCACACTGAAAACATGACCTAGTTGGGCAGAAGAAATGGAATGATTTACTTAAAGGTGGTTATAATAATTAACCTCCAAATAAATTAAAACACCATGATTTATCTATAGGTGGTTATAATCATTGGCTCTATGAGTGGGATGATACACAATGAGTTGCCCAAAGGGGATTAGAATCATTGAAATCAAAAGTAGGATGAGATACAATGATTTGCCTAGAGGTGGTTAAACCATTATCCGAATGATGGGAATATGATATCAAACTAGATAATGGGGATTACAAACTAAATCTACAGACATAAAGTAAGAATAAGCTAGTGCAAAGGAGAAAAATGAATTTGGGCAACTTGATAATATATAGATGCACATCCTAACTAGAAAGAATTAAAATTATTTAGTGATGTAATTACTCTCTATGTAGGGAATGATGTAGGTAGATCGAGAATGTTTTTGAGGTGCCAAAGAGATGTATTACTACCTCATTACTTGTAAGATTTCTTGAGCTAATATTTTATATAGCATGTGATGGTAGGCATCATGATATAACACCATAATAACTTAGTCAAAATATGCATAAGGACTAACACATGATCTAATAATCAATTGAAAATAATGCACTAATTATAAAAACCATGATGAAAATGTTGAAATATGAATATGGATGGATTCAAGAATAATGCATAAGGAATTACCTAATGAGCACACCTAAATTGAATCAAGGAAAAATAAGAAAGTAAACAAATAGGAAAACAAGCAAATAAACAAATAAAACACTAAGAACAAAATAAAATGAAATAAAAATAAATAATGGTGAAGTACAACATTATCATAAACAAAGAACAAACAAGAGGATGAAAATTTCCCCTAGACTATAAGAGACAACAAAACAAACAAATAGATGGTGGTATAGAAGAAAAGGAAGGGGGTGGCCTAGCTGACTCTAGATGCACTAGGCAAGTGGATGATACCTTCATAGTTCCATGGACGTAATATCTAATAAAAATTTAAGCCAAATGTAGTTCTCCCAAGAAATGGGATAAAATAAAAGGATGATCAATAAAAACATGATTGATGAAGTAGAGGAATATGGGATGGTCTCAAAAAATGATGATAGCATGGGATGTGAAGCTAATAAGAATGGAGAAACTAAATGACAAGTGGTTTCTTATGAAATATCTAGGGATCCCAAAATCCTTAAGGAAAAGAAATGGTCATTGTGGAATTTCATTAGGATTTTATAGATCATTTTATAAATGTTTTTAGAAAATTTTAAGTATCTCAAATCGATCAAGAATGATGAAAAACTAAATATTCCAAATCAAAAAATGATGAGAGTTTTCAAAATTGGAATTACTCATAAAATGGTGAGATCATGGCAAAGTGTGAATGAGTTGACCTCAATGTGAAGTGATCACTACCTAAATAGTCTTAATATGGGACCTTAAGTCATAATAGTTTGGCCTTATAGTGGAGGAATCTGACTAGGTAGCAACAAAATTATAAACTAGGCAAAGTAGGCAAATGGCATAGTATGACATAGGAATGGCAAGGTGGTATTGTAAGGCATGATAAAGGTGTTGTTATTAATTTTACCATAGGTGGTTATAATTAATAAATTATGACATAAGTAAATGATACTAATTTTCCAATAGCAGTTATAATTAGTATCATGATGGTGGCACTCTAATTTGCCCAGAGGAGGTTATAATTAGTAGTACATGAATGGAATAAAATAAGAAATGAAGGATGTAACTTAAAAACCACTATCATACTACTCCAAAAATGGTTGATGTATATAATGTTAAAAAAACTGCTAAAAATTGATCTGAATCTACTTATTGAAAGTGCTCATAAAACCAAGTGAACATAACCAAGGTTAAAGGGGTTGGGTAGGGAGGGGTAAAAAAAATTTGGTTGATAGGAAAGGTATGGTAGAATGATATAAAATATGGTATAAATAAAATAATGATATGGTATAATGGAAATGGGCCTCATAAATAATACTTCAAGTCTCTCAAGTGAAGTAATACTTGAGGTGTATAACGTTCATCATCTCATCAAGTTCATCCTTGTCTAGTGTAGCAAACATGTATGCTCCAGAGCCATAATTTAAAACAATGATGTATGGGCCTATTAAATTAGGTTTTAACTTGCCCTTGTGTTTATTATTGATCATGGTTTTTTGTTGGTTTTATTTGAGAACAAGATCACCAAGTTCAAATTTTAGGCATTTGACCTGCTAGTTATAGTGGCCATAGAGTTGGTTTTGGTATGTTTGAATGCTATTGAATCCAACCATGCATTTCTCATCAAATAAATTCAGCTCTTGTAAGTGAGATATTTGGTAAGCTTCATCATAAAAAATAAGGCAATTAGACCTAAATGGGAAGAATGGCTTCAGTGCCATAAACTAGAGAATATGGAATAGCTCCTATTGGGGTATGGTATGCCTAGAGGGTGCAAAATATTCCAATAATGGCTGACATCATTGGAAATATTTTTAAGGATGTTGATAATGGTTTTTTTGGATGCTTCTATTTTTCTATTACCTTGTGGGAAATATGAAGTATAAAAATGTTGAGTAATGTTATACTTGACATAGTGATTTGACATCCTTGTTCTTAAATGATTTGCCATTATCAGATAGAATTTTGGATGGGATACCATAATGGTAGATGAGATGGTTAAAGATGAATTTGGAAATTTGTTTTCCAATCACGTGGGGGGTATATCTTCAACACACTTAGTGAAATATTTAATAGTGGTAAGGATGTGTTTATGGCCATCAGGCGAGGTTGGGTTAATCTTCCCAATGAGATCAAAGCCTCATGTAGCAAATTACCATGGTGTATTCATTAGTTTCAATGTTTTGGCTGGGGCATGAATCAAGGCCTCATGTCGCAAATTACCATGGTGTAAGCATTAGTTTCAATGTTTTGGCTGGGCCATGAATCATATTGGCATGCCTTTAACATTTGTTTCACCTTTTGACATAAGTAGTTGCATTTACATCAATAGTTGGCCAATAGTACTTGGTATGTAGGATCTTTTTGGCTAGGATGGCACCACTTGTGTGGGATACACATACTCCTTCATGAACTTCTCATAATGCTAATGTTGACTCTATCAAATTTAAATAATGAAGCATAGTTCCATCAAAGCTATAATGGTAAAGGGTTGGTCCATGTAAGGTATATTATGTGGCGTGGTGGGTAAAGACCTTAATTTATTTATGGGATAGGTCTAGTGGCATAATATGGTTATGAAGGTAGGTATAAAGGTTTGAATACAATATAGAGTTGGGACCAATAATATCATAGGTCATTACAATGGTTGAGGGTTCATGAGTTGACACTAGAAGATTTTTAATGATGAATTTATATTCTTTTGCCTTATTTGGATGATGGATCAAAGAGCCAATAGTGGCCATGGCATTTATTGTTCTGTTATTGGCCCTTGGTATATGTTCAAACTATATGTTAGTAATCTAATATTTGAGAGTGTTGACCATGGCCTTGTATGGCACTAGATTATCATCCTTGGTCTAAAAGTGGTCTATAACTTGAATGATGATTAACTAAGAATCACCATAAACCTTGATATGTTTAATATTCCATTTTACTACTTGGACAAGCCCTACAATGAGTGATTCATATTTAACCATGTTATTGACACAAGGAAAGTTGATATGGAATGATTTAGGGATGATATCCCCCTATGGTGTAATGAACAATAGGCCTACCCCCTATCCATGTGCTATGAATGATCCATCAAAATACAACTTCTAATGTTTTTTGTCAAGAGGTGTTTCAATGATGGTCATAATGGCCTCGTCTAGGAATTGGAATGTTAGAGGTTCAATATCTATAAGGGGAAATTTAATAAGCTAATCTACAAGTAATTATCCCTTGATGACATTTTGGTTGATGTATTCAATCTCAAACTCACTGAGAAGCATGATCCATTTATCCATGTAGCCTTGTAAATCTATTTTTAATAGTAGATACTTGAGCGGATCTATTTTTGAAATAACTATGGTCTTGTTGTTTGACATGTAATGCCATAGTTTCTAAGATATAAAGACCATAACTAAATAAGATTTTTCTAAGGGAATATAATTATGTTCATACATGATTAGTGTATGACTTAGATAGTTCATGGCTTTTTATTTTCCATTATCATCATGCTGAGCTAAAAGTGCCCCCAAGGATTTACCCATGGTAGATAGATATAGTAAGAAAAAATTTCCTAGCATAGGTGGCAAAAAAATAGGTGGATTTTCAAGATAGTAATTTAAATGCTAAAAAACTAATGATAAAAAGTTTTCTCACATTCATAATCCTAATGAAACATGACACCTTTCTTAAAAAAATGTGTAAATAGATGGCATTTATCAGCCAACTATGATATGAAGCATCTGATAGACTAGATCTTGCCCTACAAACTGTGGAGCTACTTCAAATTAGAAGGTGGCAACATTTTAGTAATAATGTGTACTTTGGATGGATCAACTTCAATGCCTTGGTGAGATACAATGAAGCTTAATAATTTACCTAAAGTAAATCCAAAAAGACACTTCTTAAGATTGAGTCTGACCTTATTTCACATAGCCTCTCAAAAATATTTCTTAGTGTAGTTGGATGATCGACTCTCATCTTTGATTTACCTAGTATGTTGTTGATGTAGTCTTTAACAATGTCATGAATCATATTGTGAAATATGACAGTCATGGATCTTTAGTATGTGGCCCCAAATTTTTTGAGACCAAATGCCATAACTTGATCACAAAACATTCCCTATAGAGTGGTGAATGCTATTTTATGTTGGCCTTCTGGTGCAATATAGATCTACTTATATCTTGAGAATCCATCCATCAGTGAAAGAATCTGATACCTAACTGTAGAGTCAAATATCATGTCAATATTTGGTAGAGGAAAGTTTGGGATAGGCCTTGTTTATATCTCTAAAATCAATGCAAATTTTTATTCCTTATAACTTCTTACTGACTGGCACAACATTTGAGATCCACTCTAAATAGTTAATCGATTGAATACATTTTGCTTCTAAGATTTTTTACAACTCTTTCTTTATTAATACAACAATGTGAGGATGCATTTTGCATAATTTATGCTTTATGGGTTTGGCATCAAGACGTACAATAAGGTGGTGTACAACTAAGGTAGGGTCTAAAACTGGTATATCAGAGTATGTCTAAGCAAATATGTCAAAAAATTCCCAAAAAATGGTTGTAAATATTTCACATTACTCCTCAATGAGTGATGCACCTAATTTGATCCATTTTAGGTCATCTAATGTCTTGATGTTGACTTCTATAATGTCTTCCATAAGAAGAGTCAAACCATCTTCCAAAATGGTTGGTAATGATTAAAATTAGCCTACAATTGAAAAGTCCTCTATTTGGACTAACTCTTCAAGTTCCCCTAGGCAAGATGAATCAAAATCTCCCAATGGTAAGTATGGCCATGTGACAAACACTGTTATAAACTCTTGAATAATTTGGTTGAAGGCATGCTGTACTTTAGAACTAAATGCAGATCCAAAAACAAGTTCATCATTGGTGGTCTCCTAAGTTATGTTTGAGGAAAGTTAAACACCCCCATATAATGACACCTAAAATAGGTTTTCAATAGAAGACTCACCTTTTTCTTTACTTTTACCATGGTCTAAAAGTGCCTCAAAGAGGTTTTCACTTTGGGACGTCAATGTTGTATTTATTTGTTTGTGGTTAAGGGTATTCACTAATTCTCAAATATAGGCTGTAGGATCTAGTTTGATTGAGAACCCTTATTTATGGTCTCCCAACAGAACATCATATCTTAAGTCTAGAAAATTTTAAAAGGCCTCATCATTCTCAAACTCATCTACATGCACTATGGATTCTTGTTGGTCCTAGGCTATAAGTTGAGGGTGATATAGAGAAAGTGGATTGTGTTAGTTGATTGAGATAAGAGTACAAATGGCATGGGTGTCAAACATATTAGTATTGGTTAGGTCTTCATAAGGGCTATGATTAAAATTTGCTTCACTATCAACATCATCATCACTAGTCATTGGTATTGGAACATGAATAAGATACGTAGGGTCACCCCCGCTAGTTTAAATTTGAGACCATAGGTTCCTTTATACCAAGTCATAGATATTGGCTCAAGTGTTCCTTCATAGGCATGCTCCTCCATGATCCTATTAGGAATGGGGTATTTGGAATTTTTATAGCAATCAATGAGTTTGTCATTGTATAACTAGGTTTCATCATTTACAAGTGGGTCCTATTCTTGGATAGTGGCTGATGTAAAAATGATAAGAGCTAGACTCTATAGTTTGCCTTTTATTTTTCATTACCATTCCATGTAAGGTGACTAGGATTTAGGTCTTCCATAAGACTTGGGGTTTTGTGGAAGCTTGAAAATGTGAAATGTATCGTGGGTCAAATATTCTCCTGGGTCATTAGTTATGATGGTAAAATGATTAGACATTTTAAGAGGTGTCACATAGGAAGATGAATCAAGGCTATCTAGGTTAATGCAAATAGCTTCTAGTAAATCAACAAGAATTTATTTCCCTTTACCCTTTTTGGGAACCAAATCTAGGCCAAAGAAATAGTTATAGCTTTCATACTTAGCCTTTAAATGTTTGTAATGTTTATAGGGATGTAAATCTCCATGGATGGTGACCTATATTCTTGAATGAGAGAATTTGAGACACTAGTGCAATGTTGATGGGTTTGCATGGATTTCATGTATCTAAGGTCTTCCTAGGTGCAAATTATATGACAAATATAGGTCTTACACATGGCATAATGTATCATGGGTTAAATTCCCAATGATAATTGGAAAGCTGATGGTGATTTATGATTGTTAATATTCATTGTCATAGGCCTTGAGAGTGATCATTTTTGGCTAGAAATTAGTTGTTGTGTATATGATATGCTTCATGAGCTTTAAATACATAATATTTAGGCCTAATCTATTATTTATGAGGATATAATTCACTTTGTATGGTGTAATGACAACTCCAATGTACAATGGATTATTATGAAGAGGGCCAAGGGATGACATATCACTTTGGTCAAAGGTTAAATATTGGCCTAGGGCTAGATGTCCCACCAAAGCTTGGAGCTTGTCTAGAGATATGTCATTTAGAACCTAGGATTGGTCAAGGAACTTTGTCAAGATGTTTGGTGGATGGTAGATATGCACAACAAATCCAAAATGGAAATTTGTGTAGGCATATTTTAAAGTTGTTCCATAATGTGAAATGTTTTTTCTAATGCAACAATATACAACTTATTCCTAGCTAGAACGGTGGGTTAGATGTGTTCGGTGGCAAATGGATATGGGCCTGGAATGGTAATTTTTTATTGTTGAGTTGTGATTACATAATCAAAATTAGATACAAGACCATTATTGATATAAAATGATGGAGGAGGACCAGATAGGATAAGTCCTAGTTTCTAGTACACTTGTATGTGGTCTTAGGGCAATGAAGAGTTATCAGTATAAGATCCAAAAGTAGTATTCCATACTTGCTGGTATACTTGTATGTGATCCCAAGTCAAGGAAGGATTGTTGACATAGGTTGGTTGATTTGAGATGGTTAGCAATGGTCCTATTTGTCTAATATTTGGTCTTGGATTGATACAAATGGTGGAAACATGACCTCCCACAATATGGTATACAACTTTATTATAGTCATATACAACTACATGGTAAGTCTGTTGGGAATTGGCATCATTTTTCCTTGGTTCCATCTATTTGGTGGACATTGTTGTTATTGCTACTGGTATTGCTATTGCTATCTTGACTATTAGTAGTTATTGATACTATTTCAATCTTGGTTGTTGTTGCTATTGGTTATTATTATGTTGTGAAAAAGGGTTTTGATAAATACATAGGTTTTGATTGGATGTAAAATATCTATTATCTAATTTTATCTCCCTATTTTCCAACATATTTTCAATTAGGTGCTTGATCTGCACACAATGATGTAAATTATGTCCATTAGCCTAATGGTATTCATAGAATTCATTTTATCTATACCAATATGGATAAGGAATGCCCTCAGGATAGTGCTTTAGAATCAAACAACTAATTAGATTAAAAATAGCTAAATTTCAAAAAATAGCTTCAATGGGATCTTCGAGGTCACTAAAGATGTGATGAGTACGCACATTTTTCCTTGGAGGAGGGATTTGCAAAGGCAGTGGTTGCTACATTTGTGGAACTGGTCTAGGCTGTTATGAAGGTTGTGCTTGATAAATGGGTTATTGGTGATGAGTAATTTACATTTGTAGCATTGGTTGAGCAGACAATATTTGCATCATTTGGACATGTCATGACTCAATTACTCCATTTCTAACAACCTTCTTGTTTTAATTGAATTGTTTAGAATTTTCATAATTATTGGCTTGGGTTGGTGATGACGCTTGTGCTTGGACTCAGTTGTGATTTTAATTTTGGCCATTTCCTTGATTTTAGTTCTTAGTTAGGTTTTATGAGTTAAGCATGATATTACCTTTGTTAATAAGGGCATTTTTAATTAACAAACCTTTGTCTATGATCTCTTTTAAGTGTGTGCACACTATAGTTCTAGATGGTAAGATATCTCACTGTGAAATTTTTTGGTAAACATAACAACTAATTATTTATCTGGTAAGCTATGGGTGAAGCAACTAGCAAGTGCTCTCCATCACTTTATATAGATTGGAAAACTTTCACCAACCTTTTGTTTGGCTTGAGCCAAATCTACCAATGAAATATCATGTTCAAGATTGTAGGAGAAATGCTACAAAAACTTGTTTGAAAGGTCATCAAAACCAGATACTAAGTTCTTTATTAATTTTAGAAACTACTCCAAATCTTGTCCCACTAGACTCTGAGGAAACAATAGTAGGAGGCATATGTCACTTTAAGTCACTGGTTGACAAACAATAAATAATTCTATTAAATAGGACTTAGGGTCTCCTTTACCCTTGTATTTGCTAAATTTTGATCTTTCATACCTTAGAGGAAATGGTATTTGCATATACTCTATGTTGAATGGGTAGGAACACACATCATGTAACTTAAACTTCTTGGTTTGTTTCTCAACTTGAATAGTGGAAATTGCATCCTTCTTCTGCTATAATTCTTATGCCAAGAAACTAGATGGAACATTGGATTGAGGTGGAGGTTGAGTAGTCAAACACTAAAATTACCTAGACTAGGGTATAATAGAGGCATGGATTTCTATGGAATGTTGGTTTGGTTAGGGAATAAACTAGGAATACACATATGTGGATTAGGATGAGCTTGTTGAAACTACACATGTTAAGGTGTGATATTCTGGTTTAGATTTGGTATATAGGCATGGTTTTGAGGGAACTATGGTTGAGATGGGAGGATATGGATCTAGGTGAAGTACTATTCTTGTTGAGTTTGAATAGGGACTTACTATCAACTAGTCAAACCTAGCTAAATAAGGGGAACTTATTTGGAGATGAGGTCCTATCATTGAATTTGTATCACATTTAGAATGAAAAGAAATTAATGCCTGATTAGCATAGGTTGAATAGTATTACCTCTTTGTTGCATGAACACTTGTTGTGAAGTAGACACTTGTTGGATATTTGACATTGATTGCTAACTAATAGACATATGTAATTGATTAGACAACATTTATGAAGGCATGTTGGTTTATTAATGAAGAGGTATACTTATCAGTACCTAATGAGGTGGAACATTAATTACCCCTATTGAGGTGGAAAACTGTTTGATCTCTACTGAATTGGTATACTTGACTATTCTTGTTGTTTTAGAATTTTAGTCATCACCTATTGTGGTAGAGTAACATTCATCATGTTTTATTGAGGCAAGGCACTAGTTTATATTTGATTACTTAATCCTTATGATTGTGCATTTGATGAAGTAGTTGATTGAGGATTAGAATTAGTTTATTGTGGTTGGGGGGTAGAAGTTCCTACCCCCTACTATTGCAAACCATTCATGGTGTTTACCAAAGGCACTTATTATGGAGTAGTTATTTGTGTAGTTAAAACAATTTGGCCTAGATTAGATGACACTTGCATGTTATCCACTATGTTTGGCACATTTATCTATGTAGAAGTAATAAACACTTCTTCAATAGCTGGGGTATTGAACATGTCTCCAACTAAATTAATTTTCATGAATGGGTCTATACCCAAATTATCTTGGCCTGTCAATTTGATTAAGACTCCTATTGAAGGAACTAGCTGAATAAGTGGAGAATTTGACATGGTCATGTTATTGAAATTGCTTGATAAGTTTAAATATGTTCTATATGATACTTGCATCTATATGACATGGTCCTCCATGAGGCCCTTTAATATGATAAACATACATGGATCTTGGTAAAACATTGATATCAATGCTTGATGACTGATAAAAGAATCTTGTTTAATGGTTTGATTATAAGGTATTGTTCAAGAAACTCTAACTAGACTAGGCAAGTTTTCATGGGGGAAGTCTACTAGAAAATTAGCCCCTACCTCTATGACTCTAACTAAAACTTCATCCTTATTTACAAGTAAGTGATGATAAAAAAAATAGGGATAGTATGTTGAAGGGATCACAAAATAATATGGTTGTTGTTGAATTTGGCCGACAACCAATGGTATGCTAGTTAAGTACTATGCTATTTGTTCTTAGTCATGCTTTGAGTATGGAGGCATGTTGACCAAAGAGTGAGCTAAAGGATCCTAGATTTGCTATTAAGCATTAAATATATTGAGAGGGGGGTGAATCAATATATTATATATCTTTTACTTAATCTGATTTCTTTTCTTTAACCATTTAATCACACATTAAAGATATGCAATAAAACTAAAATAATAATATGCACCACACAAGATAAAGAGAGATACCAGATTTTATGTGGAAACCCAAAGTGGGGAAAACCATGGAGAACAATCTCAAGTATATGAATGAGCACTAACTTGCAAGAGCACCAACCCCTTTTTTGAGCACCAACACAATAATTATTTGTGAGCACCAACCCACAGGAGCACCAACTCCTCTTGTGTATAAAACACAACTATCTCTCAATGTTGCTTACTCAACAAATGATAGAACTCTACAATATATCCTACTTTTATCTCTTTGAAAAAAAATACAAACCATGCACTCCCTTGAATTTTACAAATGGCTTCTCAAGCCTTTATTTATAGCTTTCCAAATGACCTTTGGCGTTCACCCTTTGTGACCCTTCAATCCTAATGGAAAATGGCACCAAACTTGCATGACCCTTCGTATCCTTACATTTGAAAAGTCATATGGTGACCCTTCATAAGCAAAAGCGTCCTTTCCTCCTTTGTCTTTATTTTGGTGACTTTTGGTATTCCTCAAAGTGTCCCTTCATGGAAAGTACCACACCCTCTTTTATCTTCACATGATGACTCTTGGAATTCCTCAAGATGATTCTTCATGAGAAAATGCATCTCATTACTCTTTTATATTTTACTCCATGACTCTTTGACTTCCCCATGGGCCCTCTTTTGACTTATATGTAACCAAAAATATATTCATTAATATTAAATAAATATTAACACACATTAGCCAATATATGAATATAAAAAACAACATTAAATGCAATGGGGCATTTATCATCAATAATGCTAGACCTTTGACATCAATGAAAACATTTCCAATAATCTCCCCCTTTGTCATTGATGACAACCTCAAAATGAAACTATGACATCCTAAAACTTGCACATATAGTCATCTAAAAAACATACAGTAACTCCCCCTTATTATATCAACTTGTACCTATTCCATGTACCTATTTTTGCACCTATACTTGTACTTATACCTATACTTATTATTCTCCTCCTTTGACATCAATGGCAAAGGGCCTACCTAGATCTAACACTTAGTTCCCCCTCAAATTATGCTGAACTTCAATGGCAGGAAGTAAAATAAATTACTCCTAACTTCTCCTATAGATACTCAAATGTGTCTTTTGATAGTGCCTTTGTGAAAATATCTACGATATGCTATGTAGAATTGATATACTCCATCTTAACCTGTTGATCTACAACCTACTCTCTCAAGAAGTGATATCTAATGGGAATATGTTTTGTTCTTGAATACATCACTAAATTCTTTAAAATATTAATAACATTAATGTTATCACAAAAAATAGAAATAGGTTCATCATATTTTACCTTGATATCTTCCAAAGTTTGCTTCATCCAAAACACTTGAGTACAAGAAAATACCACCATAATATATTCTATTTTAGTTGTAAAAAGTGATAGTAAATTTTGCTTCTTGCTCAGCCATGATACTAAGCTATCACCAAGGAAGAAAGCTCTTCCACTTATACTATTTCTATCATCCAAACACCCTACCCAATTTAAATCTGTATAAGAAACCAAAGTGAAATATTTACATGTGGGATACCATAATCCATAATCCAATGTCCCCTTGATATATCTAAATATTCTCTTCACCAACTGAACATGACTATCTTTTGGTGTTGACTGTTATCTTGCAACTATACTTACTACATGCATGATGTCTAGCCTTGATGTTGTCAAATATAAAATACTACCAATCATAGATGTATATAAATATTGATTTACAATATGTAAATCTTCATCCTTGGTCACCTTATTTCCTATACACATTGGTGTGCTAACTAGTGCACAATTCTCAAAACCAATTTTTTTTAACATTTCCTAGGCATATTTACTTTGAGATATGAAAATTCCTTTATTTGACTAAAATATTTGCAATCCTAAGAAAAATGAAAATTCTCCAAGCATAGACATCTAAAATTATTTTTGCATATTATCAAAAAATTCTTTTATCATCTTTTCAATGTTTCCTTCAAAAATGATGTCATCAACATATACCACAACAACCAATTAATGCTCACATTCTATTTTGATGTAGACATTACTATCAACAAATCCTGTCTTGAAACCTTAATCCTATAGGTACTTATCAAGTCTTGCATACCAAGCTCTAGGAGCTTGTTTCAATCCATACAATTCTTTTTTCAATCTGCATACATGGCTACTAATATTTGAGAGAATAAATCTCTCAAGCTGCTTAATATAGATCTCTTATTCTAGATTTCCATTTAGGAAGATAGATTTGACATCCATCTAAAACACTTTGAAATTTTTAAACACTGCATATGCAAGAAACATTCTAATAGCCTCTAGCCTTACCACTGGTGCAAAAATTTCTTCAAAATCTATTCCCTCAATCTGAGCATATCCTTTACAAACTAATCTTAATTTATTCCTGGTCACATCTCCATTTTCATTTAACTTATTTATATAAATCCATTTTGTTCCTATCACATTATGATATTTTAGTCTAGGCACTAATTCTCAGGTATCATTCTTTTTATCTGATTTAATTATTTAGCCATAGCCTTAACCCAATGCTTATCATGCCTAGCTTCTAAAAAAGTTTTAGGCTAAATTTTGGATAACAAAGAGAAATTAACTTGTTCAGATTCACTTACCATCATTCTTCTAGTGTGAATTCCTTCATTTATGTCCATGATGATGTCACTTTCATTATGATTTTTGTGAACATATTTGGATGGAGTTTTGGTGTCCTTTTTCTCCTTCTCATGTTCATCTGATTCTTCAAAATCTTCCTCTTTAATGATTTCACGAATGTCTACCGGATCACTGATTCTTTATGTTCCATCTTCTTCTTCCTGACACTTTCACTTTAAACAATTTTCTTTATTATTTTGTTATAACATTTATAAGCTTTACTTTTAAAAGAATAACCAAGAAATATACCTTCATTTACTCTAGATTCAAACTTTTTATGTTTTTCTTCAGTTCTCTTTATGAAGCATCTACTACCGAAAACTCAAAAATAATCAACTATTTCTAGTTTATCCTTCCATAGCTCATAAGGAGTCTTATCACTATTGACTCTTAATAATAATCTATGCTAAATATGCACTGCTGTAGCAACTACCTCTCTCCAATATTTAGGTATCTTGGATTTATTTAGCATTGTCCTCGCTATCTCTTGCACTATTTTGTTTTTCCATTCAACTACTCCATTTTGATGTGGAGTTTTCACTACTAAATAATGTATCTTTATTCCATGGTCTTCACAAAACTCAATAAAGTAATATAACATGAATTTTTATCCTTGATCTGATCTTAGACACTTAATCTTCAAACCGGTTTCATTCTCAACTAATGTTTTGAATGCTTTGAAATGTCTAAGAGCTCTTGATTTTTTCTTTAAAAACATTACCCAAGTCATACGTGAAAAATCATCAATAAGTAACATGAAATATTTCTCACCTTGAGTACTTTGAGTTCTCATAGGTCCACATAGATTAGTGTGAACAAGCTCTAGCATCTATGTGGTCGAGTACTTTTTTGTTTTGAACTATCTTCTATTCTACTTCCCATGTTAACAAGGTTCATAAAGCATGTCAGATGGCTTTGTAATATTTTAAATATTTTTGACTGCTTGATTTTTGTTGATATTAAAAATATCATCAAAATTTGTGTGTCCCATTCTCCTGTGCCAAAGCCAACTTTCTTCAATCTAACTCAAACAACATCTTAGCCAACTTTCTTCAATCTAACTCAAACAACATCTTTGACCTTTGATGTCTGATAACATATATAAATTATTGCCTATTCTCTGAGCATCTACAATCAACACATATGAATCTTTTCTCCTGATTTCACAACCTTTTGCATAAAACTTTAGTGTGTGACCCTGATCACACATTTGAATTACACTCAAAAGATTATTCTTAAGACCTTCTACATAAAAAACATTTTTAGTTTTAGTTTTACCATTATCCAAACTTAGTTTACATTTTTCAGCAATTTTGGCAATAATATTATCTCCAAATTTCACTATGCCACCATTGATTTTATTTATGGTTATGAACTTGATTTTATATCCTATCATGTGCCTCAAACATCCACTATAAATGAACCATGTTTTTAATTCATTTATTGCCTACAAATCTATCTGTATCAACATAGATTTTTTAGGTTGTTTCTTCTACCATGAACCTATCTAAACTTTCTTCTTGATGAATGGATCCTTGAAACTCTGGTCCTTCTTGACTAACTCGAACATGCTTCTATAGTATTGGGCTATGTGTCTTAATTTGTTTCACTTGTAACATATTATGGCCTCTTCATTAAAGCCTAATAGAGGAGTAAAAGAGTTATGGATTTTGTTTGACTCTGCATGACTTTCCTTCTCCTTATTTCTAAAATTGTTAGCCCTTTTTCAACATTCTATTTTCTTATGACCATAAATATTACAATAAAAATAGTAATCTTAAAAATAGGACTAATTTGTGTATTTTTGACCTGATTTCCTTTTACAGCTCTATTCCCTCTAACCTTCTTTATTTGAGATGTCTTTTATATTATTAACTTCTTTCCTTTTTATTTCCTCTTTTGTAAGAGCTTCAACATAACTCTTTCCTTTTTCCTTATATGTTAAAATGGTGGCCTCTCCTTTCTCTTTTTCAAATCTAATACCTATCTTATCTAATATTGATCTTTGATATTCTAATATCTTATTCAACATATTAGTGTTATTCCCAAATTTTGAATCATTGGTTGCTCTATCATTGATTGCTTTATTTGTTTTCTCAAGATCTTCTTTTAAAGAAGTAATTTCAATAACATACCTTTCACATTCTTTACTTATTATTTGTAACTCTACTATTAGATCTTCTTCATTCTTCTTAGCTTCTTCAAAGTTTGTTTGTAGATCTTCAATTTTTTCTTTAACTCCTTTTCATTTTTCTTGATTTAGAGCTTTAATCTTTGATTCTTATTTTTAAGAGATTTTAACTCTTCTAAGGCACAAACAAGTTCTCTTTCTAGATTTACTTCAACTCCATCCTATTCTTCTTCTTGATCAACTATACTTTTTCTTGTAGAGGCATCTTTATGTATGGCCATGAATATAATCTCTTCTTCTTCTAAATCACTAACTCCACTATATTTGGTTGAGCTAGGATCTTTAAAATACAAACTCTTCTTCTCGAATCCCTTGAATGTTTCTTTGAAATTCTTTTTGTATGTAGAATTTTCTTCTTCATTTTTAGTTTTTCCTTTATCTAGACACTTAGCTACCAAATGTCCAATCTTTCCATAATTAAAGAATTTAAAAGCTAATTTTCCTTGACATTTACCTGTGCCCTTTTTTGGCTTATAAATGAATAGAGCTCCATTATCATCTTCATCATTGCTAGAACTGTCACTTGATTCTTGAATCTTAGCCTTCTCTTTCTTTGATGTCTTGAAAGCAACTTATGTTTTTGAGGGTTTCTCTTGTTTGGTCCACATCTCATATGCCATAAGAATACCATGTAGCTCATCCATATTTAGCTTTGCTAAATTCTTCATCTCTTCAATTACCAAAACTTTTGTATCATATCTCAATGGTAGAGATCTCAAATTTTTTTGAACCACAATTAATTCTTCTAACTTTTCTCCAAGACCTTAAATCTAATTAACTATTTGATCAACCCATAAAAGATAACTTACTATATATTTTTCCTCTTCCATATTCAAACTCTCAAACTATCTTCTAAAAGTTTGAAGATTAGCTTACTGAACCTTTCCATCACCTTTGTAAATATTCTCAAGTTTTACCCAAGTTTTATGAGCCTATTTACATTGCATAACTTTAAATTTTTTTGATTCACATAAACCACATAAAATAACATTTAAGGTTTTAACATTATTTTTACTTGCCTTCTTTTCTATAAGAGTAATTACAAGTGTCTGTGGCTCTCTATATTCCTCCATGACTACTTGCCAAATATCGAATCCAAGGGCCATCCAATAAGTCTTCATTATTATGGTTCAAAAATCATAATTTGTCCCATCAAAAAAATATGCCTTATTTGTATAAAAACTTTCATGTGATATAGCCATCATGCTTTCTCGATCTATCTTCAAGCTGTAAAACTTTTTCAAAAGGAACTTCTCTGATACCAATTGTTAAATATGAAATATACTAAAAGGGAGGGGTGACTTAGTATATTAAATATCTTTTACTTAATCTTATTTATTTTCTTTAACCACTTAATCACACATTCAAGATATGCAATAAAACTAAAACAATATTATTCACGACATGAGTGTGAGAGAGAGAGAGAGAGAGAGAGAGAGAGAGAGAGAGAGAGAGAGAGAGAGAGAGAGAGAGAGACCAAATTTTA
Source organism: Torreya grandis (assembly GCA_037957365.1). Lineage (NCBI taxonomy): Eukaryota > Viridiplantae > Streptophyta > Pinopsida > Cupressales > Taxaceae > Torreya > Torreya grandis. The sequence goes on along the minus strand of JARHVA010002484.1, from coordinate 294,181 downwards.
TGTGGAAACCCAATGTGGGAAAAACCATAGAGAATAATCTCAAGTATATGAATGAGCACCAACTCAAATTACAAAATTTTCAAACACTGACTTTTAGGAGCACCAACCCCTTTGTCGAGCACCAACACAATAACTATTTTTGAGAACCAACCCATAGGAGAACCAACCCCTTACAAAGATTTGTGAGCACCAACCTAGAGAAGTACCAACCCCTCTTGTGTATAAAATATAACTATCTCTCAATGTTGCTTACTCAACAAATGATATCACTCTACAATATCTCCTAATTTTCTCTCTTCGAAAACAAATACAAACCATGCACTCTCTTGAATTTTGAAAATGGCTTCTCAAGCCTTTATTTATAGCTTTCCAAATGACCTTTGGAATTCACCCTTTGTGACCCTTCAATCCTCATGGAAAATGGCACAAAACTTACATGACTCTTCATATCCTTGCATTTAAAAAGTCATATAGTGACCCTTCATAAGCAAAATCATCCTTTGCTCTTTTGTCATTATCTTGGTGACTTTTGGTATTCCTCAAAGTGTCCCTTCATGGAAAAATGTGCCATACCCTCTTTTGTCTTCACATGGTGACTCTTGGAATTCCTCAAAATGACTCTTCATGAGAAAATGCATCCCATTCATCTTTTGTCTTTTACCTCATGACTCTTTGACTTATCCATGGGCCCTCTTTTGACTTATATGCCACCAAAAATATATTCAATAATATTAAATAAATATTAACACACATTATCCAATATATGAATATTAAAAATACCATTAAATGCAATGGGGCCTTTATCACTAATAATGCTAGAACTTTGACATCAATGACAATATTTCCAACATTTGTTTCCCTGATTGAGTGTTGTAAGGTGGATAAGGATCCATCTCACAAACTATATCATCACCATAGGTATATTGAATAAAGTCATCTTTTGTAACCACATTATCATATCATGGATTACATGGATCCACTATGAGTACAGTGAGACATATTCAAATCAATGTTGAATGTTTTATAACAAAGGCCTAGAGTTATACAAATTATTAAAAAATAATGTCTAAAGGATAAATGGTTTGAACTTAGTCTAACTTGGTATAAAATTGGAGATGTATCTCCAAAAAGTCTATGCTAAAACTTGGTATAAAATAGTCTAATATCAAATGTTTAACGTCAATTATCTTATTCAAAAAGGTCAAGTGGATAAATAAAAATTGAAATATCAAACTCTAGGTCCAAAGTGTTTTAAACAAGTCTAATCTAAGAAAATAAAAGTGGCTAGGTCTTCCAAAGAAGGTACATTAGCTAGGCTCAAAATAGGCATGTTTTAGGTATTTTGGAAAAGGCACAAAATCTAGACTTTAAACAAAACAAGGTATGATATTTAGTCTAAGACATTTTAAACACTCAGGCATAAACTAGTTATTCAAATTTAAACATGAAATTAAAACAATAGACATTTGGAAGATAGGCTATTTCTCCCAAAATTTAGGCACAAATAATAGTTTTCGAATTGAATAAAGAATTAACCTAAGTTACACATCTCAAAAGAGAAAGATTGATGTCTAGGCCAAAATTAGATAAGACATAGCCAGAAATCAGTTAATGTTTGAATTTGAACTTGTCAAGGTTAATTTTGAACACAACTTAGAAAAATAAGCTTCTTTGAATAAAAAACAAGCTAGACAAGAATGGATAATACAACAGTACTAGGTAAAGATCCCAAAAGATTAACTTGGACACAAGGCAAACAAGTCTTTGAAATGATTTTTGACAGAGCAAGAAATATGATTGCATATGAACACTGGATCTAGATGTGAGACCAATAACAAAGAAATTCACCATGAAACAATGAGAGCAAACTTGAACACATCATAACACAGATATACCATGGGAAAACCTCATGAAGAGGTAAAAAACCCACCGAGATTATTCATTATTTTAGAAATAAAACGTACCCAATACAAGCTTTCTCTTCTTTCTCTTTTCTCTTTTTTAATTGCATTTTACAATATAAACTCTTTTTTTATATAGGCAAGGTAATTTAACCATTATAAATGACCTTTTCCAACCACCACATTAATGGGTCCAACCACTCCAAAGGTAATTTGATATATTTTATTATTTATTTACATGAGGATAATCTCATGATATATAATAAAATATATTATTATTTAACCAATGTAATTTAATGTATTAAAGGTACATAAATAACACCACTTAACCATTAAATATTATAATACTCTCTCTTAATGTTAAGTGGGGATATATGCCATAATCACCTTTATAACAATGAAGTTATACTCCATGAGCCATCCACATGATGAGTTTTAGGAGGTAATAACATAATAGACTTAGAATTTATGAACCATCCATATGATGAGTTTTAGGAGGTAATAACTGAAGGAAACATCCTTCATCATGCCATAGTCACCTTTAAAATAATTATGCTATGTAAACATAGTCACCCAAAGGTGTTACACTATTTAACTATAAACACCCAAGGGTATTACACTATGTAACCACAATCACATAGTCACCTTTAAAGGAATTACACTATACAAATATAGATACCCAAAGGTATTACAGTATGTAACCACAATCAAAAAGTCACCTTTAAAGGAATTACACTATACACCCACAGATACCTAAAGTTTTTTACCATGTCCCCATAGGCACTTTAAAGGAATTACACTATGTTATTTTAAACCACTTAGAGTGAGTTTAGGCTAGCATGATCGTGAGACTACATCGCATAATTTTTCATGAATAATCAACTGAACATATTGGAGTCTTTTATAACATAAAGACCTCCATGCTCCTATGTGTTGGGTAAAATATAAACTTCCATATGAATTTTACCAAAATCAGATAAAGTAATATATTACAATGCTTTATAATGAGAAGAAGTATATAAAGAGATAGAAGGAAACACATGACCCACACAGTGGTTAAGAAGTGACATTGTCATGCACCCCCCTCAATGGCAACTTTGATAGGTCCATGATTGAATGAACTTGAATAGGTTTTAGTTCATTGGTGTTGCATTGGATTTTTTATCAAAGTTATACAATTTTAACTATCACCAAGAAGGTTGGTATAATGAGGAACTTTCACATGATGTTCTTCTATCATCCTTCATAGCCACAAGGCTTCTTTAGCAACTTCCAAATGAAGTGATCCAAGTGATATCACCTACACCAAACATAAACACATATCTTGAAGTAGACTCATAATAGTATGATTAACATCATAATAGCCAAATAAATTAATATATTAAAATAAAAAATAATATAAACCAAAGTTTACAATTTCTTTTATATACTGAAGTATCACTTTGCTAATTTTTAATGATCCAAGTATGGATCCTACATGAATCTAGAAGCAACACCCACATCTTATGAAATATCTATCCTAGTAATGTTTAGATAAATCAAACTACCAACAAGATATTTATAAATAGGGGTCAGCTTTATTTCACATAGTTTTTGAATCAAGCTTTAACACAACCTTCAATAAGAGTTTATGTAAGCTTGAAATTAAGTATGTTAATTTTAATAAAAAGGTTATATGATGCACATATAATAAATTCACTATTAATTTGATACTAAGTCAACCAAATATTACATATATTATTAAGAATAATTCATATTATAATTTGAGTCATGAATATTATTTTCTTCCTTTTAAAGTCGACACTACAAGTTTACATTTTATATTAAATAAAAAAAAGGTTTAGAAAGCAAATATTTTAATGTATTTTATACTTGATTTTACAATAAAAACACATACTATAGTGACGAAATGTTTTGGAGGAGGAAGAAGGGATGGAAACTGGGGATTTTAGTTCAAATCTGGAAGGATATCAGGGACATGAAGACAAAAGTGAGAAAGAAAATGAAAGGGAAAAAATAGAGGACAATACAGAACAAAATAATTCTAATCATGAAAATATTTAGACTGTGGTGGGGGGAAGTGCTAAAAACACAAATATTTTACCTGATGATCTAGCTTTGACAAGAGAAAAGGAACATTTGGTTCTGAGTTCCAATCAAGCAACGGAGATTAGAGAACAAGAAAAGGATGATCATGAATAGCATAAAGATCCCACAGAGACAAAAGAGGAGAAAATGAAGGAAAGAGAGGACCCAATTGAAAAGGATGCGTCCTATCCATAGGAGAATGCAGATGACAGTTGTGATGCTCGGGAGAGGGACATTAAGCTCTCCTTCATGAATTCGGCCAAATTCAAAGTTGATGCAATTTTCCAAGTTGATTCGTGGATGTATAAGGAAATGATGGAGATGAAGAATAAAATTGAAATAATGCAACATAACCAGGAAGCTGATAGGATCAAAATCAATAATTTGGAGAAACAAATGAGTGATATTCCAACTAAACTTAAGGATTATGAGAATAATCTGAGAAGGCTTATCAAAGAAAGTAGAATGAAAATGGAGGAGGTTACTTCTAGCATCTATGTGACTACAGCCAACCTTGGAAAATAAGCTAATGAAGAGATAAAATCTTTAGAGGGGCCTAGTAAGAGGACTAGGTAGAGCTCAAAGAAGAAAGTCCAACAAGAAGCTGCTACATCAACTGCAATATCTATACAGGAAATAGCAATGGTTGGCAATGAGGCTATGAAGATGATCCTAGAATTAGAAGACTAAGGTATTCTTTGTTGCTATTGATTTTGTTTTGGTCCTCTCTGCTGGATGTTATAACTGGTTCTGAAATCTGGATCTTTGTTTTTTGAAACTTTTTTGAGTTTCTAGGTCTCTGTAAAACCTGTGATCTATTTTATGGTATTGGTCTGTGGTTTTAGGTCCCTGTAAAACCTGATTTTGATACTATTTTATAGTTAGTTTTAGGAATGTTCTTCCTATTGGGCATTATTGCTTTATCTTTCTTCCTTTGTTAAAGGGTTTCAGGGTCCCTTCAAAACCTGCTTTTACCTTAATCTAAAACACATACTATAGTGAGTAAACAACACTAGCCACTTTAGTTGATTTTAAAACAATTCAAAATAATAAATGATTGAAATAAGGGTAAAAGTTACAAGTGTCATAAAAGTGAACACAAGTATCATAAATTACACTATTTGACCAAATTATTATAAAAATAATAAATGGAAGTTTCAAATCAACTCAAGGACATTATTAATGTGTCTAGAATGTGCCAAAACCTACAAATTGATTGGTTGTATGACTATGGTGGATAATCAATTGATAGGGTTAAAAGTTGAAAAAATTATTACACATGGCACATGTTCCCACGTAAATGATCACACACATTAAAAAATAATTTTTAATAATAAATGAAGTTTGGTCAAAAAATAAGGAATGAGGAGATTTGAACACAATACCCATCTCATGCAAGTGTGCTTAGTAAAATTAAATTAGCTAACTCATCCACTAAACATGTTAATATAATAAATACACTAACTTGTATTTAATCCTTTTTTTGATCTAGTTTTTATTATTTAAAATAAAAATAAAAAAATAAACTAGAATTAAATATTTTTGTTAAAATAATAAAATGCAAGCATGAATTTAAAATTTGAAAAAAAGGATTTTGAAATGCATATGTGGGGTCCACTGCTTGTGTGGAATAAAGCTAATTAAATAAATACTTTATTTTTTAAATATTTTTAAAAAATAAATTAGACATACCCATTGATATTTCTATTTCATTCTCAAAACACATTAATGGCATTGGAGGAGGAGAAGAATTCACAATAGGATCTACAGGTAATCTTTTTTTGCAAGATAAAGCTTGAAATCACCTAGAAATTGCCCTTTAATGCATCCCAAAGACTCAAATCTAGTTTTTACAGATTATAAATTGATTTTTTGATGCCTTTTAGCAGCTATGATGTCCAAGAGAACTGGTAAAAATAAAAAAATCCTTTTTATCTCTCCTTAGGCTTTACAAGTGGCTCAAATAGCCTTAAATATTGCTGAATCCACCTTATAAAGAGAGAAATAGACTAAAAAATGACAAATATAAAATTTTGACTAAAATTTATTTAAAAATTGCTATAAAAATCTGATCTAAGATGCCAAAAGAGGTTTGCAAAACATAAAGGGAGCTCAAACAATAGTTTGTAGGGTTTAGAAGGAGATTTCGATGCATAAAAACCTACAAATTTACCTTTAGTGATCAAAACTAGTGAGGAGAGGATCTATAATTAATTTTTCATTAAATTTTTAACAAATAAGGCTCTACAAGGCCATACTATGGCAATCATGGAGGTTGGTTTGATTAGAAAACAAAGTGAGGTTTTAGAGAGGTTCTAAAGATGAGATTTGCAGGCTAAAGGAGAAGATTTCATCTTCCAAAAATTGAATAAGCAAGACAAATTCAAAATATAAATTTTACTTCAAATTTTCCTCTTTCCAAGATCATACATAGGCCATATAATACCACCTATGGGATGATTTACTCACTTATTATGTCTTCTTATGCTTGCAACTACGTGTAAGTCCTAGATCTACAACTAAAGAGCTTCAACCACCTTCATACAGATTATTAGTCCAAAAAACAAGACAATCTTAAAATTTTTAATGCTTAAAGAAAATTTTTTATCCCATTTTAAGATTATTATTTAGATCTATGACAAGAAAATAGACTTAAAATATGAAAAATTACACAGATTCGAGATCTCTAGGCTTCTAAAAAAATAAAAAATAGAATAACTTACTTCCTATAGAAGGAGAAGCTTGAAAAAACTTATGAACATACCATAGCTTGGAATATGGATAAATATGTGCTTGAATACATGACAAAAACGTAATCTTTGATCTTGCCTCTTGATCATGCATCAAGCGACTCTAATACCATGATAAAACAAATAATACGATTGCATACAAACACTGGATCTAGATGTGAGACTAATAACAAAGACATTTACCATGAAATAATGAGATAAAAGTTGAACACACTATAACATAAATATGCCATGGGAAAACCTCATGAAGAGGTAATAAACCCACCAAGATTATTCATTATTTTAGAAATAAAATGTACCCAATACAAGCTTTCTCTTCTTTCTCTTCTCTCTTTTTTCATTGTATTTTACAATATGAAATATTTTTTTATATAGACAAGGTAATCTTCCCATTATAAATGATCTTTTCCAACCACCACATTAATGGGTCCAACCTTTCCAAAGATGATTTTAAAATTTTTATTATTTATTTACATGAGGATAAACTCATGATAAATAATAAAATATATTATTATTTAACCAATGTAATTTAATGTATTAAGGGTACATAAATAACACCACTTAACCATTAATTGTTATAATAATTTTGAGTAGCGTAACGATGTTATCATGCTTTAAAGATATGATCAATGCTTATTTTAAGACTTAAAGGCACATGATTTAAAATGAATTGGGTAGCATAATGATAAGCTTTTCAATCAAGTGACACACACAAAGGTTGATAAAAAGACTAAGGCACATGTATAATATCAAATAAGCAATAAAATACCTCCTCAAACAAAGGAGTGATGTATAAACAAGACTCATTTTCAATGTGGTAAGACAAACAAATAGTTTAGACTCAAGACCATGTAATAAAATGATAAAATGACATAAACATCTAAGTGTAATGTCTTAAATCCTAAAATTGACAAGGTTATATAATACTGTCAAATTTTATCAATATATTCATTCTTGAGAGGATTTTAATTGTTAATCCAAAAAGTAAAAGTACATTAAAAGTAAGATTTTTAGGACCCCTCTATTCTTAAGATTTTATATTGTAGACCCCTAAAATTAGCCAAAACTGGCCTTCGACTAGACTTCAGACTGATTCCTATTAACCATTGCAAATTAAGCCTAAAAATCACTTAACATTATAAATTTACTTGCACATCATTCATCAAAACTTAGAATCATGTTGAGACATCCATAATTAGGGTATTTCATCATATGAGACAATAACCTCTCACAAATTCATGCCTAATCACCTTGTGGTACAATAATAGTCAATTTAATGTATGGACCTATTAAGTGTGGTACTTGCACACTTAAATCAAATCTTAAAAGATCTAAAATGCTAATTAAATTTAATTAATAAGTTAAACTAGATTAAGTGTCTAGTTGAATTATCCATTTGAAATTAATGAATATCTAAAAAATAAAATTCAAAAATTCAAAATAACCTATCCTTTTATCATTGCTTTTATGAGTTGTCAAGCTCTTTGAAAATACCCTAAAATATTTAATTTTAGAGTCATGCCTAGTAATTGAAAATATTAATTACTTAAAAAATATTAACTCTACTAGAGTTAGATTTGACTCTCCTAGGTTTAGTTTGAACCTATTCCAAGACTAAACTCAACATTGACTCACCTTAGGTGAGAGTTAATTCTTAAAGTTATAAATACAAGGCCATACCCCTTCATTTCTAAGCTTGGATATTGTAGAGTTATTATGTAGGATTTACTCCATGAGACTCATACCAATAGTGTTATAATGCCAAAATATTAAGCCAAACCACATCAAAATCCAAATTTTCAAGGAGAGAAGGATCCAATTAACTCCATTTATAGAGATTTATTGAAGCACAATCTGAGCAATCAACTCAAAAAAGCATTTGGAACTCCCAAGGAAGTTAAAAGATTTATTATCTTCTATGGTTTTATTGTGATTTCATTTAGAATTTTGTTACTAAGATCTCCCTAGTATTTAGGCTAAGAGTGTAAGTGTTAGTGTGTTTTTATTTGGGTTTTATTGCTTAAACTAACATACTATTAACCTCCCTTCTTGGATTCATATGATCACATAATGGCACACCTGATGGGACATTAAATAATCCCATATAAGCAAGGAGATTAATATTAGGCTATTAATTTTGATGATGAATGCTTAAGAATATTCAAAATTTGAGTTTTAACTTTGATTTTTATGTAATTATATTTTTTTTATGAACACATAGGTTATATAGAGACCAATATAAGTCTTGCCAAAAATGACATCGATCCTACCAGAATCAACATCAACCCCTATGTGAAGAATAGAGCATGCCATAAACATGATTAACATGAGTTTTTGATAAGTTTTCTATTTCTTGTTTTGCATTTTTAAACCTTTATGTTGTTTGTTTCACCATTTTCTTGTAGGATCCAAAGGGATACTTGAATTTTAGGCTTGTTTTGATAATAATCTTTTTGCCAAACCATATTGTGTTTTTTGTGTTTTTTTTAGGATCTAATGTTGATCCCTATCGATCAATAATGGTTCCTATGGATTGATTGGCATCAATTTTGGTGGACTAGCATCGATCCTTATGTGGATTAATGTCGATATCTAAGACTGAAAAATAAAGAAACCTAAGAGCTCATTTCAAAACATTGTTTTCTCATTCAATTTTGGGATTCTAAGTATGAAAAAAACCTCTAAAAATTATAGGTCCTAAGATGGAAAAAGACAAATTTGAACATGGTTAAATCTTGCACACTTCATTTTGGTGTTTAAAATGAACTTAGTTCTTTTTCATCCCTTATTTTTTTTTGAAAGTTTTTTAAACCAACAAATGCCAAGGGGCCAAAATTTCACAACACATCTCATTTTGGTACAATAAAATTAGCTTTCAAATTTTAGTTACATAGTCGTCAGAGTTGTTTATTTTATGCCTATTTATTTGAAGTTGTTTGTTTGAGCAAACCAAATAATGTATGTATATTCTCCCCCCATCCCCTTTAGGAAACTCAAGTGACTAAAAATGTTCATTATATGCCTTTTAAACTTTATTCTAAAGTGTGAAAATAATGTTGATAAGGCCCTTCCCAAATCTATATGGTTTGGGTTATTCAAATGCAACCCTAAATTCTTTTCGCTTGTCTTTATCTTTTATGCATTTTGGCTTATGAAAATGAGTTCATCACCTCTTCATGGGTTATTTAGGGAAGCATTGACCTGAGAATTCATCTTCCAACATCATTTCAACCCTAATCCATGGTGAGGTATATAAATTAAGGGTGACTCACTAAGATGCTTATTTTGAGATATTAAAACAAGCTCTGTTAGTGGTACTCCATCTCAAACTATAAAGAAAAACTGAGCAAACAACAAATGTAGTGGTTATGAAAAGGATAAGACCTTTTCAAAAAAATCCACTCAATGCATATCTAATTGATGTGATTGCATTTATAGTATTAGCCACACTTGAGACCATCTAGAAACACATGAAAATCGATAGTTTAGAATAACCCCACTTACCATGGACATACTGTTGATGCAGGACAAGAACCCTAAAGATCTATGTCATAGTACAAACTCTTAAGAGAAGAGGGGCCCTAAAAATCCTACTTTTCATGTGCTTTTATTTTTGGATTAACACTTAAAATCCTACTAAGAGGGAGTATATTTATATAATTTGATAGTATTATGTAACCTTGTCAGTTTTAGGATATATGACATTACACTTAGGTTTTTTATGTCATTTTATCATTTCTTACATGGTTTTGAGTCTAAACTATCTATTTTGTTTATCATACCATGTCAAAATGAGTCTGGTTTATACCTTACTCTTTTATTTGAGGATGTGTTACACCACCCATTTGACACCATGCCTTTGCCTTACTCTATTAACAAATCTTGTTTGTGTGTGTCATTTGATTAAAAAGGGTGCATTATGTTGCCCAATTCATTTTTAACCATTGTGACTTTTAGTATTGAAACCAAACAATTATCATACCTTTAGAGCATCATAATGTTGTTATGCTACTCAAACAATTTCAAATTCTTGTTTTATTTATGCCAAATTCTATTTTCAAAACCAAATCCATGCATGCCTTTTGAGATTTATACCTAGTGCCGTTATACTATTTGTTATTATCTACCTTGTATTTTGCTTAAAGAAGCCTAGTTTTCTAAATTAAGTTTTTAATTAACTTTGATAAGTTCAATCCCATACATTAATTGATTTTTTTATGCTTTGTGTAATTTTGGCCTAGATATCGATCTTTCTCTTTTGGGTTGTGTAACTTGGGTTAATTATTTATTCAATTTAAAAACTATTATTTGTGCCTAGATTTGGGAGAAATAACCTATCTTCCATGTGCCTTTTATTTCATGCCTTATACCAATTAACCAATTTCATGTTTAAATTTGAGTGCCTAGTTTATGCCAAAGTATTTTAAATTTGTTAGATTAAATCTCATACCTTGTTTTGTTCTAAAGTCTAGATTTTGTGCCTTTGCTAAAAGACTTAGTGTATGCCTATTTTGAGCCTAGGTTTTATGCCTTGTTTTTCCAAAAGACCTAGCAACTTTTGTTTTCTTTAGATTAGACTTATCTAGAACAATTTATACCTAGAGTTTGAAATGTTGGTTTTTATTCATCCACTTGACCATTTGTTTAAGACATTTGATGTTAGACATTTGACATTGGACTATTTTATACCAAGTTTTAGCACAAACCATTTTAGAGATACAACTCTACCTTTTGACCAAGTTAGACTATGTTTGGACCATTTATCCTTTGGACTATTATTTTTAAGAGTTTTTAGAACTCTAAGACTTTCAAAAAATAAAATAAAATTGATGTGGTTATGTCTTGTTACACTCATAATTGAGCCATGTAAAGTCAAGATTATGATGTTATGGTTACACAAATTGACTTTTCTCAAGACCCCTATAGTGAAGAAATGGTTTGTGAGATGAATCCTTATCCTCATTACAATACCAAATATAGGGAGTAAAGCCAATATCCTCAAGAGAAGTATGTAGTGATACCTTCTTCAGGTTGGTTAGTGTATAATGTTCACCCTCTCACTACTTATGGCATCTAATCTCCCACCTATACCATTAACCCTCCTTTAGATTATGTGAGCCACCAAGATCCATAACATCCAAGGATTACCATACCATGAGCTCATCCTTTGGCTTGTGAAAGTAACCAAGCTTCACAATTCCTTACCATTTCTATACCAAGACCTCATCCTTTGACTTGTGTGAGAAACCAAGCTTTGTAATGACCAACCATTACCATTTTAGGACCTCGTTTGGATTGTGTGAGAAACCAATATTCACAATGCCCTACCATTACCATTATAGGCCCTTCCAAATATGGTAGCTTGTTATACCACAAGGTTATGCAATCATGACTAAATGGGTCACAATTACCATCCTAGGCCGATACCTAGATTTTGTTAAGCTTATCATAGATAATCCTATCAGTATCCAACCACCAACCATTCTTCATCCATTTCCAACCATACCCCACTTTATAAAATCCAATCATCCAACCAAACTTAAACCAATCAATACCTCTCTAACTAAGCCAATCATTCAAAGACCAAAATATATTCAAAATTGGTATTTTATAACTACTTGTAAACCAAGGCCAAGAAAACCAACCAATATATGATTTTTTCATTGAAACACCTATTTATGACAAGTCAACCTATGATGAATCACCTTTTGATCTTATTCCCATTGTCAAGGAGTCTCACTCTGATAAGCCAGTTGTTGCTGAGTCACTTCTTAATGATTATAACTGCCTTTAGGCAAATCATTATTTCGACCATTGTCCTATTTTTGAAGATCCTCCCTTTGAAAACCTAGTCTCTATGGAGTTATATATTGACCTTTTCCCCCTTATTAAGGAGTCTTAATTTGAAAAACCAATCTCTATGGAGCTGAATATGCCATCATAGGCCATTACTTGTCTAATACCAAACATTCAACAAGACACATTTGTAGCAACATCCACACTAGATGAAAAATCAACATTAAAGTTAGGTTCTATTTTTGAATCGACATTAGATTTAACATCAAAATTAGAATCAAAGTCAGTCTCAACATTAGATTCAAAGTCCCTTGAATCATACTTAGCTTCAAAATTAGAATACATTCATGGTTGTTACAACATTGGTTACACATGCCTTGCAAATCAATTTGAATATATTTTTGATCTTTCCACAATTTTTGAGGATGAGTACTTCAATGTCAACACAAGTTCTCCTAGTATCTTTTATAAAGATTATGCTACCTCTATCCATTCCATTATCATTTCATATGCCATTACCACCAACCAACCTAGCCATTATATTGATCTTCCACCTCCCACAAATTTTGATTAGGACTAATAAAATCCCACCTTGTTGAAGTGCATCCATGTTAACATATTAGTTATATAATATCAGGGGGGTCAAGACCAAATTCATGTATAAGAAGAATAATCTCCCAGTGAAACCTTTTCAAAGGTGCTAAGGGGAAATCAAAGTCTAAACTCAACATCTTCTAGTGAAACCTTGTTTGAGGTGCTAGAAGACAATCAAAGTCAAAATTCAACATTATTTAGTGAAACCTTTTTAGAGGCACTATGGGACAATCAAGATAAATTCATTGGTAAAAACATCATTGAGGTGCTAATAACTGAGAAAAATAGTTATTCAATGTTTGATGAAGAAATTATCAAAGATAACATCAATACAATTTCTAATCTATAGCATAATCAGATGGTAGTTACTCTTAGGCCCAAGCAACAAAAAATATAGTGGTCCTATCGAGAGCATATTTAAAATTCTTTGGACCTACCACAACCAAAATTATGCCAAATCTAGAATCAACAACATTATGTGTGCCTAAAAATATTGATCTTAATTTGTTTCCTAACCATTATACATTCCATTATTATCTACCTTTACACTACCAAATTAGACCTATCATCCAATATTTATCTGTATTTACCATCCCCGGTTATACTTTCCTTTGTAGAGGCTATAAAGACATCTTATCTTGATGTTTAGAGTAAATAGAATTAATGACCAATGAGGATCACAACAACATTTTTGGAGACCAAATCTATAGTAGGTTCTTGGTAGAGTAACTATTTAGAAGAGGTGTGGGATAATAATTTACAAAATTTGACTCTTTTGGTTGTATCATATGCTGATCAGGATGTACATCTCCACATCATTAGGAACAACAAAAGCTATTACCTAGTCAATTTTTTTATCATACCTTTAACAAATCATATAGCTTGCCATTTTCATTTGCCACTTACCTTATCATTTTCATTTTCCATTCCTCTTTCCATTTTTTCATACCCTGCCCTTTACCTTACCTTATCACTTGGGGGAAACCCTCTTCCCATTGTATCTAATTTCCATCTTATCATCTTCCTTGTGTCATACCATATACCATTCTACCATGCCTTCACTATTGACCAAAGCCTATTTTTATTTTCCCTACCCAACCCTTTTTTGATCTTGGTTCCTTTGGTTCTTTCCTCACCTTCTGTGAGGGGATTCTGATCTTGTTTCAATAGTTTTAAAATTCCATGTTTAAATGACAGTCTATGAAAGTAGTGTGATAGTGGATCTAACAAGTTATATTTCATTTACATTTGACTGGTGCCACTAATTATAACTACCTATGGGAAAATCAATATTCTGCCTTGTGTTACTAATTATAACTACCTATGGGCAAATTAGTAGCACATACCTCTGCCATTATTTCCTAATTATAATAACTTATGGGAAAATTAGGAACAACACCTCTACCATGCATTATCACATCACATTACTATTACCATTCTCATTTGACTGGTCATTTGCCTCAATTTTAGAACTTTTTGTGACCTAGTTAGTTCTCACTACCTTTTGTGTGGGTGGAACTACTATGACTTGAGGTTCTAATGGGACTATGTAGGCCATGCTTGATTCACATTGAGGTCAACTTAGTCCCTCTTTTCCATACAATCTCACCATTTTATGAGTAACATAAGCCAATGCTCTCACCATTTTGTGAGTGGTACCTTGTCAATCTTTAACAAGTTAAGATAACTCAGAATTCCAAAAACATGTAAAAATTTCAAAATCCAAAAACATGTGTCCTATTTAAACCTAGTCAATCATCTTCAATCTACCTACTAGGGTAAATCCATTATTGGTTTCAGTCCATTCCACTACCATTAGGGGTGTGACCTTCCCTTTACATGTATCCTTACTTGGGGGTACCACTTGTTTATCCTTCTAATGAGCCATCAAGTGTAGATATTGACTTGGTGGATGACATGATGTTTTTTATTGATTTTAATTTCAAGTATTTTATGTGTGTTTATTTAATTTTTATGTTTTATGTTTATTTTTTTGATTTCATTATTATGCCTTGAATTAGTATATATGTGTTCATTAGGTGGTTCTTTGTGCATCATTCTTGAGTCTATCTATATTCATACATCAACATTATCATCATGGTTTTTATTATTGGTGCATTATTTTCAATTATTTATTGGATCGGTAGTTAATCCTTCTACACATTTTAGATATGTTATCATGGTGTTTTATATCATGATGCATACCATCACATGTTACAATAAAAATTAGCTTAAAAAATCTTACCATTAATGGAGCAACATAAAGTTCTCCTTGGTAACTTGGCAAATCTTCCCACCCTCTTTGATCAAATCAATCCATTGACCATTCTTATTGTATCAATGTTAATATAGACAAGTATATCTACATTGGTAGATACAATGGAATCATTCACATTGGTCAATCCTTATTCTTCTAATCATCTCTTTCATCACTTTACACATCCTTGTCTGCTTGATTATTTGTGGCTTCTTCAGTTATTAGAATATCACATCTATGTTTATGCCTGCTCATCTTTAATCTTTATGATAGGTCATATCCTTGAGTTATGTTTGCCAATCTATTATACTTAACAATAATTACATATCATTTTAAATATAGGTCATCTTAATGACTATAACTACTTATTGGAAAATCATTATTTTGACTCATCTGCCCTAAGGTATATTCTTGTGTCACTAATTATAACTACCTTTGGGAATATTAGTGTCTCAACCTTTGTTACTGATTATAACCACCTTTGGGTAAATCAATACTTATTTTTAAATTAATGCATGTAAGCATTATATTTATTGGATTAATCTCACTCATAGGTTAATTTCATTTTTCTTTTATCCAACCCATGTCACTGATTATAACCTCCTATAGGAAAATTAGTCTCTTTTACCCATTTTATCTTTCTAATCCAATCATTTTCCTTATTTTGAGGGACTGATCACCGACCCTTTTTGTCAATCACTCCCTTTATGGGGAATTTATAGTTCAACTATTGATGTTGAATTCTTAGGCATACAAGACCTTTTCATTCTTTGAGAAGATGCTACTGTGCCTATAACTTACAATATCTTCCCAAATAGGGGAAAAACATAGTCACCTAAAACTAGCCATAAATGACCTTCGGTTGATTCCTACCAACCATTGTAAATTAAGCCCAAGAATCATTGAACATACCAAATTTACTTGCACATCATTCATCAAAGCTCAAAATAATGTTGATACATCCCTAATTGGGGTATTTCATTATATTCAATAATAACATCTCATAGATTCATTCCTAATCACCTTACAACATAATAACAGTTAATTTGGCCTATAGACCTATTAAGTGGGGCACTTGCACACTTAAATAAAATCTTGAAAGAGCTAAAATGCTAATTAAATTAATTAACAAGTTAAACTAGATTAAATACCTAGTTGAATTATCCATTTGAAATTAATGAATATGTAAAAAAAGACGTTCAAAAATTCAAAATATCCTAGCCTTTCATCATTGCCTTTATGAATTGTCAAGCTCTTTGAAAATATCCTAAAATATTTAATTTGAAATCTATGCCTAGTAATTAAAAATCATAATTACTTGACAACTATTAACTCTACTGGAGCTAGATTTGACTCTCCTAGGTTTAGTTTGAACCCATTTCAAGCTTAAACTCAACCTTGACTCACATTGGATGAGAGTTAATTCCTAAGGCTATAAATACAAGGCCATACCCATTTATTTCTAAGCTTGGATATTGTAGAGTTATTATGTAGGATTTGTTCTATGAGACTCATACCAATAGTGTTATAATGCCAAAATATTAATCCAAGCCACATCAAAAGCCAAAGTACCAAGGAGATAAGGAGCCAAGAAAATCCATTTCCAAAGACTTCTTGAAGCACAAGATGAGAAATCCACTCAAAAAAACATTTATAGCTTCCAAGGAAGGTAAAAGAGTTTTTGTCTTTTATATTTTTGTTTTGCTTTCATTTAGCATTTTATTACTAGGCTCTCCCTAGTATTTAGGCTAGGAGTGTAAGTGTTAGTGTATTTTTATTTGAGTTTTATTAATTGAAATAACATAATAATAACCTCCATTATTAGATTACTATGATCACATTTACTATGACATGGAACTTTAGGCTACTCACCCTGCATCAATAGTATGTCCGTGAGAAGGGGATTGTTATAAACTATCAATTTTTGATCATTTTTATATGGTTCTAAGTGTGGCTAATACTAGAGATGATCTTGTCAATTATATCTACTTCAATTAATTTTTTGTGAAAAGGTATTATACTTTTCATAGCCATTACATCTACCACTTTCTTAATGTAGTATGATGTTTGAGTTGATCATGTGGTTCGAGGGAAGCAATTGCTAATGAAGGTAGTTCAATCACTTAAACTGCCATGCTAGCGATTCACTATCTCAATTTATATACCCCAACATGATTGGGGTTGAAATTATGCTAGGATATGAATTCCTATGTCAGTGCTTTCATAAATAACTTATGAGGAGGTGATGAACTCTTGATCATAAGCCAAAATTCATGAAAATAAAGACAAGTGAAAAGACTTTATCATAATTTTGTGGTCACCCACACCATATGGATTTGGGGAGGGCATTAAAAACTTTATTTTCATGCTTTAAAATTAACAAAGGTAAATAATGAGTGCTTTTGGTCACCTGAGTTCCCTAAAGCGGATGGGGGGAGAGAGCATACATGTATCACTCGATTTGCTAGAAATAAACAACTTTCAACAAATAAGCAATAAAATGAATAACTCTTAAGGGTATGTAAATAAATATGAAAGTTAATTTTAGTGCACCAAAATGAAATATGTTGTGAATTTTGAGCCCCTTAGCATTCATTGGTTAATAAACTTTACAAAACTTCAAAAATAACTAAGACATGAAAATAACTAAGACATGAAAATAACTAAGTTCATTTTAAACACCAAAGATAAATTGTATAAGATTTAATCATGTTCAAACTTTGCTTTTTCCAGCTTAGGACATATAATTTTTTAGAGGGTTTGCCTACTTAGAATCCCAAAATTGAGTAAGAAAAATATTATTAAGATTTAACTCTCGAGTTTCCTATTTTTTATCTCAGAGAGATCGATGCTGATCCATATAGGGATTAACATCAGTTGATAAAGATCGATGCTAATTCTTGAAAAAACAAATAAAAACACAATATGGTTTTCATAAAATTACCATTAGTAAAATGATCTTAAAACCAATAATTCTCACTAGATCCTAAAATAAAAGGGTTAGATAAACAAATATTCAGATCCTCAAATATAAAATGATTAGTAAGAGAAAATAAGAAAATCCTCTATTAGCAAAGTATTTTTCATACTTTGATTTTCACATAGGGATCAATCTCAATTCTAGGAGAATAGATGTTAGTCAAGGAGAATTGACATTGGTCTCTGTTAAATTTTGAAATAAACCAAGATTGGTCACCTGTAATCTGTATGTTGCTAAAAATAGAAATACATGAAAAATAAACTAAAAAATCAAATTTTGAATATTTTAAATAATCCATTAGCAAAAATAAGAGTAGCATATTAATATCCTTGATTATAAGGGATGATATTGCTCCCATTGAGTATACCAACATGTGAACTAGGAATTTGACATAGAGGGGATTAGTCTTGTGTTAGTATCATAAAACCAATGAAATAAACACACTAAATTCCTAACACCTCTAGCCTAAACAATAAGGAGAGATTAGGTAGAAAAAACTAAATGAAAACATAACAAAAAAATAAAAAGACAACTCTTTTACCTTCTTTAGATCTCCAAATGGCTTTGTTGAATGGATTTCTTGGCTTGTGCTTCTAGAAGTCTTCATCAACAGAGGTTGCTTGGCTCCTTCTCTCCTTGGAACCTTGGCTTGTGATCTTACTTGGCTTAAGATTTGGGCATGGTAACATTAATTTTATGAGAATTATGGATAAAATATTACATAATAAATCTACAATATCCAAGCTTAGAAATTAAGAGGTATGGCCTTATATTTATAGCCTCAGGAATTAACTCTCACCCAAAGTGAGTTAAGGTTGAGTTTAGGCTTGGAATGGGTTCAAATTAAACCTAGGTGAGCTAAAAATAAATAGAATTGAGTTAATAGTTGTTAAGTAATTATGATATGTGATTAATATGAATGGCTCTCAAATTATATATTCTAAGATATTTTCAAAGAGCTTGACAACTCATAAAGGCAATGATCAAAGGATAAGATATTTTGATTTTTGAATTTATTTTAAAGATATTAATTAATTTAAAATGGATAATTTAATTATGAATTTAATATTATTTAGTTTGTTTATTAATTTTGATTAGCTTTTTATCTATTTCAAGATTTTATTTAAGTGTGGAAGTGCCCCACTTAATAGATCCATAGGCTAAATTGATAGTTGTGAAGCTGTAAGGTCATTAGGGATGAATCTATGAGAGGTTATTATTGCATATAATAGATTACCCTAATTAGGGATGTATCAAGATGATTTAAAGCTTTGATAAATTATGCACAAGAAAATTTGGGACATTTAGTGATTCTTAAGTTAAATTTACAAAGGTTGGTATGAATTAGTCTAAAGTCTAGTCAAGAAGCTAATTGTGGCCAGTTCTAGGTGTCTACACTATCTACCCAAGTAGGATCAAAATCTAAATTAGGGTTAAAAATTTGGTGAAATTTATCTTTGAACATAAAACTCTAGGTTACTTAAGGTTTTTTGATTGTTGTACTTTGTTGCAAATTTTAAACTTTTCATTTGTGAAGCAATGGAAAATGTTAGTGCAAAAAGTTGATTCCAAATGGAAGATCAAGATCATTGATTACTCATATAAATAGTAACAAGGGATTTATATATGCATTTTTTCATGTTAAAAAATATGAAATAAGTAAATAAGATAAAACCAAGACTATCTCACGTAGTAATGATGAATCCTTAGAAGGTACTATAACTCAACCCACACTTATCAATCCACCTCCATATAATGGGGGCGCAAATTATGTGTTTTAACCTTTGTTACTTGAAACTAATATGGACACATCTATTATGAACTTATCATTTGTTTCAACATAAATACCAATTTGAATGCCTATTACTACTCAAAACATGTTTTCATCCCCTTTGGTGACTACTAAATTGGATAATCTAAATCCCAATGTTTCTAGAGTTCAAACACTCTTTCAAGTCATAAAGACCTTAAAGGACAAGGATAGAAACATTAAAAAAAAGGATTCAAGGTCTTCACATGATTTAGATTCACAAGATGTGTTTCATAACCCTATTTCACTTGAGATATCTTTACACCCTTTGCCAGCTAGATTTGTTGCACCTAAGTTCAAATTTTATGATGGCAAGGGTGATTATGAACAAAATATTCTAACCTTGTATCTAGCATGCCTTAATAATGCCTCTAGTGATAAAATTTTGACCAAATTATTTCTAAGGGGGCCTCGTCAAGGACTAGGCTTTGAGGTGGTTTTATGACTTACCTCTCCAATCCGTGAAAGCATTCAAACCTCTTGAAGAATAGTTTTTGGCATAATTTTCTATTAACATTATTTAAAAGGTTTCTTATTCTAAAATGGTAAAGATAAGACAATGAACCAATGAACTAATTAATGAATATGTCTTGAGATATAAGACAATGCTAGCCAAAATGACCAATCGTATGGTAGACAAAGAATTTTAAGATATATTCAAGCAAAGTTTACTTTTTCCTTTACACGAGTCCATTGTTTTCAAGAAGTTTTAATATTTTGATGACTTATGCCATGTTGTATGAGATCATAAAATGAAGCTTATGTCATTGAATAATCTCAAGTATGTAGTAAACACACCAGTTGCATCTACATCTAGTATAAAATTTATGATCAAACCATGTTACAAGGTAAAACCTCTTGAGCCTAAAAAGTAAACAACTAACATAGTTAACACAAATGTATAATAACCTAATTATCTTATCCTATATAATGAACCAAGGAGATAATTTATACATTTAATTGACCCTCCTACTTCATTACTACCATGATAATGTCATATTATATCTCTCCCTCCTATAAAGGTTGATGTAAATAGACCTCTACCCAAAATATATGATGCAAATACTTATTATGACCATCACCAAGGCCTTGGGAATTATATGGAAAGATGTTTTAACTTTAATCATAAGATATAAAACCTCATATGTGATGAACATATTACATTTGATTATCCTATAAAGGAATCAGGTTCACAACCTGGTGATCACCATAAGCAAAAAATATTTAACAATCCTTTTCAATACCATGTCATATACATCCTCATTAAAGGAGGGGGTAAATGTACATGATAGTTTATGATTATTTAGCACCTTAGTCTTGTCCACTTGGAAAACTTAGACCTTGGCTATTCCTCTTAGTTTTACACATACATTACTTTTGTCAGCCTCACATTTACTCTATCTTGTGCCCTTTGGTCTATCTCTTATTCCAAATAGCCTTAGATCGATGACATACATCATATATTACCTTAAATTCTTAAAATATACTTAACTTACACCTCTACAAGTTTTGAGCCTATACTTGTTCTTATTCTCCCTAGACACTATTTTAGAAAAGGGGATTAAATATAATGTCAAGTGCTCATTTAGATATCCAAGTTAGTTTTAGACTTATTAAAAATAGGAAAAAACATGGTATATTATATCTCTACACTCAAAATTTAACACCTAGCTTTGTTATCATCAATTCATATAAACCAAAATCCTTACGTGCTCACCCAAAGTTCAATAAAAAAAGAATTAGGGCATATGTTGGGCTAGTTGTTTCATGGTATAAGACATAACTTTGTATAATTTGTTCATTCCAAAATAATTTTGGTAGATTCATTGGCATATGCCTTTTCTTGGATAAGCTTGATGGTATATAGATGTAAGCCCACTTTGAGGTGGTTCTATAGCCTTAAGGGTGAAAGCCCTTGTTTCACTAAGCTTAACATCATTAAGTCACTTTTAAAGGGTTAAGGGGTTACTTCAGTTCAATTGTTCATAGTTAGGTTAGCACTTATAGCAAGGGAATACTTGGTTCATGATCCTTTTTACACTTGATATATCCCTACAAGATATGTTGACATCATCAATTAACATAGAGATGCCATTAATGACATAGAATAGAAGCTTGAAAATAACAATCTTAACATTATTATACTAAAATTACCATATTATAACCAATACATTCATTGCATATTTAAATAACAAAGTGAAAGACATTCAAACTAGAAACATCATGTATTACTACAAACATTCTTCTTCATTAATCAAAGCTCAAATAAATAGAGTATATAGTTAATGGCAATAAGAATAAAATAAATCCTATCTTAAGCTACTTAATGACCTAGAGGCTCATAGGTGAGTTTGGGCATATACAAGTGGAGCCTTAATGTTTTAAAGCTATTCCTAACACTAATGATAGCCTTATTATGTAGAACCATTTATTTCAAGCTTTGTTGCATTAAATTCACATCCTTGCTTTATTGGTTTGAGATTTATTTTATAGGCTACAAGAACATCTTCCAGGTTGGAGCTACACATGTTGGGTGTCAAGTTAGATCCTTTATTGATCATTATATCTACTCCTTCACCTTTCACCCTTTGTACTATGACCACCATATATTACCACTAATAGAATATGCCCTAAAGATTTGAGTGCTAGTTAACCACCTATCAGTTGGTATGAGATGTGCATTGATTCCTCTAGATGTTGATAAGATACCAAAATAACAATCATACCAAGTGATTTACTCATGTTGAGATGTTTTCCATGCTATCATGGATCCCATACTTAATGAATTATGGGCCCAACATTACCCCATATAAAATTTCTAGTCTACCCTAAAACTAGTCTATCAAAGCTTTTGACATTCATAATTTGGGCACACTCTCCTTAAGATGGGTATTGAAGTCTTCAAATACCTTGATAGCAATCTTGATCTCTTCAGTGGCACTATCTATTTATGTGGAGGTATTACTAAACAAAATCACATCTAGATTCTCCAATTCCTTCTTGAAGGCCTCTAGACTTTCCTTAACTTTTGTCATTCCTCCATCCAGGATTGATCCTTGTTCATAAGCCTTAATATGCAAGGTGTGGAAGAGTGCTTATAGGTTATATTATTGGTCTTTTATTTGAATTTTTAGTGCATTAAACTTCCCCATTATCTATGCATTCTTAGACATACTCATAGATTACACCTACATAATCATTTCCTCCTTTTCCCCTTTTGCCTCATTGAGGTGCACATCTATGACTGATGCTTGGTTGGAAAATTTGTATAAGATGGCATTGGCTGAATCTATGACCTCTTGATGTTTTTTAAGAGGTCATCCACATATTTGAGCTTAACAACTATCTCTCTTTATGACATGATGTATGGATATTCTTTTTCTTCTTCTTGTGATAGCTCTAATTTCATCCTTTAGAGCATCTATTCTACTAGCACACAAATTTTATCAACCTCAAAGAGGTTGGATGTATCGATGCCAAATAGGAAGGATGGTTTAGTCATTTATATATGCTTGCATAGCTACTGTAGTTTAAATTTCATGTCTTTCACTTCATCTTCAACATCCTTACAAAGTTTCTTCTATTTATTTACCCTACCATCATTGATGATGTTTTTGCATGTGACTTTTGTGGCCATCTAGCTAAGCATATTCCTAGACTAGATTAGGTTCATATCATGGGGTTTATGATGAGGGAGTCATTCCCTTCTTTAGGTTCATCTATGACCAATATGGCCTTCTAATGTGCCTCAAAGTGAGGCTCATCCATGTAGCCTTCAAACATAAATGCAAGCTATTTACATGTCTTGATTGTGGTGGGTTCAGGTGGTATAAATTCAAACATATAAAAGTATTCATCCATCCACCCCTTATGTAATTTATCTCTAATTCTCAATTTTTCACCTTCTTCCTCGGTGATGGCTAGCTCTATTTTCTCTTCTTCATCCTTACTAGTTCTATTGTTCTCTTTGGCACTTTCCTCTGAAGACTCATCTTATCATTATACAAGGGGTTCTTCAAAATTTACACCTTTTTATGCTTCCTCTTCTTGGGGTTTCTTAGTGCTAACCTTGAAGTGTATTATGTTGGCACTAGCTTTTCCTTGTTCCTATTCCTATTGGGGTTCTTTGACACTCTCCATTTTATTTTCCAAGGTACTAGTATTACCTTCTTTTTCCTCAGGTACCCCTTCACTACTTGAGCACACCTATTGTGCAGCTTCACCTTATTTGATGGTGGGGGTGCTAGGCACCTTCTTGGATTTCTTAAGAGTTTGTTCCATGCTTGTGGGAACCTTCTTCATCTTATCATTTATCTTTGCCTTCTCTTCCTTGGCCTTGACCTTCTCAATCTCTATGCGACTCATGCCCATTTCCTTCCAAGCCTTCCTCCTTTCTCTAAAATTAGTGTCATCATGATTTCTTCCTCATTGTGGGCCATTTTATTCCACAACCTTCTCTAATTATGGAGGCTATGTGGAGGGTTATCTAGATGAGGCACTGGTTGACTTTTTTGATTCTTTAAACATAGAAGTTGTGCCACCTTATAGGGCCTTCTGAGCATCCTCAATGTTGCTATCCTCTCCCATTTATTTTTCTTACATAATGTAATTTTTTGTTCCTTTTTATTCCTTTATCTCTTCCTCTTTTCTATACACGAAGGCTACTTTTGCCTCTATTTCCATCATATTTATCATAGGGAGTGCAATGGGTGCCTTGGACTTATTTTTTTCTTCTTACTAGAGGAAGAAGTTTCAATCATGAAGGTAACATGATTCTTGGGGGTTAGGGGAGTGGATTGTTTGCCAAAGGTGATCTTCAACCTTATTCACTCCTCAATCTCCTCACGAGTCTCTCCCCACTTCTTATGAGGAGACTTCTATAGTGAATTTGGCATTGGATTTCCTTCATCACCGATCTATAGGGGTTGATCATCATCTTTTCTAGGGTCAGTTCCCTTCTTTTGTGGCTTCATCTCATAGTATAATATGAAGATGCACCCATTTATAACTTTGCTTTAGAGGGGATGGAGGTCTATGTGGTCAGAGTCATCCTCCTTATCTTTTGTAGCTTTTTCTCCTAGATACACATACTAACACCTCATCCTACTCATTTATCCATCCATGGTCTTCACCAAGATATCTAACTACTATGCATTGGGAATCCTCCTTAACACCTTCCTAAAATATTTTATGGAAAATACATAAGGAAGTTTGAGCTAACTAGATGGGTTACCATCTATGAGTGCTAAGTGCACTACAAAGAAATGTTGCATGATGATGGTCACTATTTTAAACATATGCTAGGGGATATATTTTAAGATGTGCCATTTTATCTTGAATGCCTCTATGTATTGATCACACCATCTAAGTACTCTTGTCCTCTATTTTTGGGAGGAGGGTGGGTATGTGAATTATTGGTATTTCAACCCCAAGGAGTTATTGTGCATTGGGAAGACCCAAAGGTTGTCTTTATTATGATTAGGTATGTTGATCTCCTCCATCACCATCAATATCAACATCGACCCCTACTTGAAGGTCTCTTACACCTTGTGGCACTCAAACATGTTATTCACCATCTCTTCAATAATGAATTTATTAATGTTAAACTTGACCTCTTATGTCATGTGGTGGGCGATGTACAAGTATGTCTTGTTGATGTTCATCCACCATCCATCAGGGCATAGTTTAGAGCTCATGAGGTGTGATATAGACCTTTTTCCAAGGTCCTTTATGTCCTTGATCAGGAATGTGAATGCTACTTTTTAATAACTAAGGATTTTTTCAATCCTCTCCACTTTTATGTCATTCTCTATCATTAGGAAAATGTCTATGCCTGAGCCTAAGAGCTTCATGATTTTGTTGATGCATCATGCTAAGATTCACATGTGCCTCCCTACAAAGTAGATGTGATCCCCATACATGCATGAGAAGAGGTATTAAAATAATTATTTTAGCTTTGAAAAACTTAGCAACTCATATAGCTGGGTCACATTGGTGGTTACAAACCTATCTCGAATGGAGATGTCAAACATCATCATGCCTACCTCTATCTTTGATATTTTGGAAACTACCTAATTTTGGTTGAGTTCTTGTGAATTGATAAACATGTAGTGTTTTAATTCCTTTAACATATATGCATGTGAAAAAGATACCCAAGTTTCCCCATTATGACCTTAGGGGGAAATTACATTTCCCTATACAAAAGATTTGCACTGGCTTTTAGGTCTATACCTAAAATGCTAAAACCTTTAACCCACTATGATCTCTTCTTTGTAGTGGATATTTATTATACTATCTATGCCTTCTTTACATCCTTATACACTTGGGATAGACCAAAACTTAACCATTTCTTTCCCATTCTAAATTGGCTAGTGTTGAAGCATGATCTATTGATCTTGCTAAATCATGTAATATTTCTTCATGCTTCTTCACAATCATGGGGTCTATGGTTATGAATTCATATCTAAAACTTTTGATTCTATTAATGGTAGCCTTAGTGTCACTCAAAATTTCTCCTCCTTGGTTGTCTTATAATTCTCTCTCCACATGCTTTCTTTTCAATATCACATGGAACACAATTTCTTTCTCTTTACAACCATGTTTGTTTGGTGGCTATGGGTGCTTAGGTTTTCACTTGGTATCATTTTATTTATTTAGTTCTAGTTCTACTCTGTATTTGGGTTCTAATTCTCTTAAAGTTTTTAACCTAGTACAATGCACCGTCTACCTCTTTATACCTTAACTTTAGCTACCCTATTAATGGATGGTGAGTAATAGCATGACAATACATGAATTTATTGAAATTTGCTAAACCTATGAAATATATTAAGATACACCACCATGTTCAAATTTATTGTAGAAATTTTTCCTCTATCATCATAGTCATTAAATTATCTTAAAAACTTATTCAGTGAAGTGACAAGTGATTCAAATGGTCATTTCTTGCTAATCATTAGGTGGATGTCAGCTTGTCTTGACAATATTCCTCCTACACTTCATTCATATTGGCATGAACTTCACCCTTATTATGGTAACCTACATGTAATGCTTCACATGATCATGATTCAACCTCCTTAGTTTTATCTCTTCTTCCACCCTTGATTTATTTCAATTACACTTCTATTCCTTGGTCGATTTCTCTTCACTTTTTATCTCTTGCCTTGACCTATCCTACCCCATATAAATTCCTATGTTGGTCCTCTAATGCTTCATTTATTCTCTTTATCTCTTGTGCATGAGCATATTGTGAACCTTATTTTATCACTTGGTACTCACATTTTTTTAAGCTTAGAAAACTCCACGTGCCCAACAACTTAGGTGTCTGGCATTAGGTGCTTAGAAGGCATCTATGCTCAACTCACCTGACTAGAGTTATGTGTGTAAGTTATAGAAGAGGTATCCTATGGGCCTAAAGCATCTCTCTTATTCTCGCAATATAAACAACAACACAAAACATAAAAAAATATTTGGATTATGTAAAAATTTATTCTGGTCGACACATAGTAGCTAACTTATGGACAAAAAATTGATGCCTAATGGTGTAAGTGCCATCCTAATGTCTATAGGGATTCAATTAGTTGTTGTTGAAATGACTAGGGAACATCTCACCCATCAACATGCATAGATTACATTCACTAGTCTCCAATATGTTGTGGATGATATAAGGGCCAATCTACCTAATATGTAGCTTGCTCAGGTGATTAAGGTACTTATAATCATGGAGTAAGACTAGTGCTCCTTTAAGTACCTTGCACTTAGTATGCTTATCATGCTAGAGCTTTTAGTATGCCTTCTCTACTTGATAGATCCATCTTACTAGAGTGCATGTCTCATCTAAGCATTCCAAGTATTCCAGTCATGTGCTTAATGACTTTGGGTCATCCAACTAACCAATATACATAATGCATAATGATGTCACTAGAAATTCCATTGATAAAATGGCATTTTTTCCAAACACCAATTAGAATGGTGTAACCTTGTTTAGGCACTTATAGGTAGTATAATAGGCCCACAATAATAATGATACCTAAACATCCCAATATTTTTGACCAACATCACATATATTTGTTAGGCAAATTCCTAATATCTTAATGAATGCTTCAATCATGCCATTTTATTTTGGATGATAATGCATTATCTTATGGTGCACCACCAGGTATTTAACTAGTAAGATTTACATAATTTCATTGAGGAAGTGCATGCCTTTGTCATTAGTCAAATTAAGTGGGCACCCATAGCGACTGATAATGTTCTCCCAAATGAACCTTACTATAGTGGTATCTATGTAGTATTTTTTAACATGACCTCAGCCCACTTGTTGAAGTAATCAATGATCACCAAATTATATCATGTGCTTATATGCCACACAATGAGAGTGATTTGCCCAATAAAATCAATGACCCATTTTTTGAATGGCACCTAGGAAAGAATGGGAGTGAAAGGAATCACATCCCAGTGGTTGGGATTTCATGTGTGCTGGCATATATCACATTCGTTAGCATAATTTTTTGAATCTTGGGTTAGGCTTGGCCACCACAAGCTTAATTGCATCATCTTGTGCATCATAAAATCTCCAACATAATGGCTTCCTACTATCCTCTCATGTGCCTCTTGTAAGATAGAGTCTATTCAATATTCCAAGACACATCAACATAAGACTTCATCAAGACTCAATTTTTACATTTCCACACTAATGATCTAAAAGGGAGTAATATGAAATATGAGCTGCTTCTTCTCTTTGGTTGTCATAGTTTGGGGTGTAGATCTAGATGCTAAGAAAGTGGTGATCTCCATTAAGTCCTCAAGGATGTAATAAACCCTATAAAGTTACACATCTAGAATATCATCCTCAATAGGTGCTATCTTATCACCAAAGTAAATGCAAGATAAATGGTTTGTGCTTGAGTTCTATTTTCCAAGATTCACCACAATCAAGAACTAGAATTATTGAAACAAAATTATCCATCTAAAAATGCACCCATGGAGAATGGGCTTGTTCACAAGGTACTTAAGCACCTCATGATCACTGAAGAAGATGAAGGGGGTTACCAAAAAGTATTATCTAAACTTATAAAAGGCATAGACCATAGAAAGTACCTCATGCTCAATTGTTTTATAGTTCTACTCTACCTGGGTCAGTTTCCTTCTTATAAAAGAAATGAGATTATCCATTTTACCTTCACCTAGCAGTGCTAAAATGATGCCAATTACAAAGCCAAATGTGTCTATGTGCACATGAAATGGAGTCATCTAGTCAATAAATTTTAATATTGGTGTGATATCTAATTTGAGCTTCAAATTTTCAAAAGCATCTTCTTGTATTACACCCCAATAAAATGGGTCATCCTTGTACAAGAGCTCCTCTAGTGGTTCCAAAATCTTTTCATAGCTTATTATGAACTTTATATAGTATCCATAATGGCCAATAAAGGCAAAAACATCTTTCTATGTCAATGGGGTCTGGAGCTAAAGAATAATTGCAATATACATGGGGTTGATGAGTAGACCATATTTGTAGATGATGTGCTCGAGGAAGGTGCCAAATGTTATTATGAAGATGCACTTATTAAGGTTTGAGGATATCTAAAACTACCTATTCCTTTAAAACATGAGGTGAAAGTTTTCATAATGGTCCTTCAATATCCCATACATAGTCTAATCATCTAAGTACACTTTCTAATAATCTAATTACACTTAGAGGAACTTGTGAATAAAGTCCTTAAGCATGGTGATCACCACTTTAGAGAATATAGATAGTACATTATTGAGTCTAAAATGCATCATGTTTTATGTGAAATAACCCCATTATATTCCAAATTTCATTTTATAATTGTCCTCCTCCTCAATTTGGACTTGATGGTATCCTAAGAACCCATTAGTGAACATATATATCTTGTAACTTGCAATGCCATCCAAGACTTTGTTGGCAAACATAGTTGGGAAGGGGTCAATAACATAGGTGGCATTAAAAAATCTATAATCGATGCCAATATGGATGTACCCTTCCTTTTTGATGCTAATAAACATGGGGATCACCCATTTAGATTATTATATAGTGTGGATGATGCCTACATCTAGCATATCATTAATCCCAGTTTTGACCTTGGTGCAAAGATTGGGGTTCATCCTGTAAGGTCACTTCTTAACAAGTCTTGCACTGTCAACTAGATTTATACTCATATTCCCAAGGGATGAGTGTGTACCCTTCATATAATGGTAATTATAAGGGAATAAGTCTTATAACTCCTTTAAGATATCCATAATGCATGCCAGTTTTATGTCAAACCAATAGGCACCTAAAGTAATAATCTTTGGTTCCCCTTTTGAGCTAATGTCTACCTTTGTCATTTTTAGTGGTGCATGATAGGGATAATGATTATCTTGATGAAATTCATTTAATTTCACTACCCTCAATTTTATATATGTGAATGTGGGTAGGGTTTTCTTCCTTGAGAGTGCTATCCTCAACTTGGCACACCAGATTCTTTTTTCTTATTAGGTTTGTCTAGTTACATGCCTCTTATGTTTCATCATCCTCAACACTAGAGTCACTATTGAGGGATTTATCTTCAAATAATTTTGGGAGTGCCAACCTATTTTCATTAAACATGTCTTTCAAGTAATCCTCCAAGATTACAGTGCCCTCAAATACTTCCCTTTAAATTACTTATAATGGCTCGATCAATTCTAGGTTTTGTGAAGAAAAGAAGGTGTGCATGAAGATTTCCTTAAAGACATCCTAATTGGATATATTATGGTGCATATCATTGAAAATGTACCATATTTGTGCCCAAATCTTCAAGGTCCTATATGAAGTGTACACCCATAGGTTCTTTGGGGAATTCTCACTGTAGACAATTCATGTTTCTTTACATAAGCACACATGTGCTATAGGGTATAAGTCCTTAGAATAGGTAGAGATGTCCAGGTCCTCATTAATTTTACCAAATATACTATAAATGGTTGATTTCACATCTTTATAAGTTAGCAAGCTAGGCCTTTTCACTTCCCACCAATGAGCAGTAGTATTCCTTAATGTATACACTAGTGCACCCATTTTGTCTACTTCTTTTGGGATGCATGATTCAAGGTTATGAACATAATTTTCCACAAGATTTCTCCCCTATATATATTTGGAGCACCATAAGTTTACCTTTACTTAGGTGAAACAATCTCTTTCCATTCTTCATGGTGAAAGGGACCCATATTTTCATAGTGTGATCAATCTAGACCCAACCTATTTTTATTGGTTTTGGCACTTTTACTCACACTAAGTGGTATCTTTGACCAGTGGTCTCATAAGCTTCCTCAACTCATAGATCATATGCAACATAATTGGTGTTATATGTTGATTATCCATCTTCCCAAGAAATTAATCCTTGATCATTAGGGTTTAGCATCTTGGCACTTTGGGTCATAATGTTATATATCTGGTTGATCTCATCCTCAAGGTCAACACTCTATATAGAAGGGGTCCTTGGTCTCTTGAGAGGGGGATAACAACCATATCCTTGCCATTTTTAAGGTCATGTAACACCTCTTGAAGCATATGTTGGAATTTCTCACATAACACCCTGGACTTCCCAAAAGCACTGGATAATTTTCTTGTTTTGCTAACTTGATCACCTTGAAGTTAATGCAAAGCTTGGTGCCCATGATATCTATAATGGTGTTTTTCATAATTATAATTGGTTGTGTTTAGGTCTTATTAGCCATGAAAAAGACATGGGGGGATGGCATTAAGGATGGTCTACCCATCTTCTCCTATGTGTTCTTGGTCAAGATATTGACCTCAATACCTATGTTCACAAGGACATCACATACATACCATGCATAAATGGTGGAATTCAAAGGAGTTCTTGATCATACTCCATATTATATGAGTGCTAAAATTCTTGTGCCCACTCCATGTGTGGCACAATGACTTCAAATAGATTCTACCTAACATGATCCAAGAGCAAGTTATTCAATAAGGACAATATTCTTTCTATTTGTAAGAGGTACATGACCTTTGTTAGCTCTTGTATCTCAGCCTCCTAGTTATCTTACTTCTTGTGGGAGGTAGCATCCTATGATTTAAGATCTCACACTAGATAGAGCTCCCTTGATAGGTTTTGAATGAAATTCATGGCCTATTATAAAACATCTTTATGGCATGTAGGGTTTGGGCAAGGCACATCCTTGGGTTTGGTCCATATTATGCACTAAGTTTATATTTTATTGCCATATTTTAAGTGTAACTCAGGGATTGGTGTAATTGACAGTTAAGTGGTAAATCCATTATGAGTAGTCACTTGTACCTTGACTATTTTTGTGTAGATTAGTTGTACCATCAAAGTCTAATTATCTATTTTTGGCTCACACTTGATCATACCTACACTCTTGTCTATGTCAGGACTGCTTTGGGTCAATTTCTTGTACAAGTCAAGGCATTCTTCAACCTTATAGGCCCCTCAATAACACCCACACATTAGATGTGTAGGGAAATTACATTGATAGTGTATGTAATCAGAAATGCATCATGTCTATAAATCAATCTTGGCTCAGAGAAGATAGAGCATACCTACACTTTCGATTGGGAATAAATTTGTTAAGTGGGATCATGATCAATATGGGGATCCACTAGACCTAATTAGGGTATCACTTATCAGAATACACCATTATAGGAAGGGTTCCAAAGATACAGTCTAATAGAATCACACAACAACCCTAGAAGAGTCTTAGGTTAATTCTCACTCTATTTTAATAAATAAGAAAGTAAATCTAATCTAGTGCACACTGAAGATTATGGCCCAAATTTGGGATTATAAATAAAATAAACTAAACTAAACATGTATAGAAGACATACTTACATCGATGCATAAAAAATTACAATACATGGAAGAGAATCAAAACCAAATTATATATCTACTCTTATAAAGGATATATAAAGTTAAGAATAATTACCTTGAAGATGAACCCACTGAACCTCAATCTATCCCTTGGCCAAGGTGCTTTACAAGAGATTATTATAGTATGTAAGGATAACAAAGAAAAATCAGATCTAGGATACAAAACCTATCTATACATCCAAAATACTTCTCCATAAGACAAGATCCATATCTCAAAAGAAAGTATGGAACCCTAAGATTTATTCCTCAAGTAGAATGGTTAATAGGCAAATGTTTGTTCATACTTATTCTTCTTCACTTCTCTATTCTCAAATGGTTGGAAATAAACTTTTATATATAGACATATTTTTCCCTAAATAATTTAGAATATGTTAGCTATACAAGGTTGAACTAGTCAACCCTATATGTTTTTGAGAGATAAATCACTAGGTCTCAAGCTAGGTCAGTTGAAGGGCTAACAAAACTCTAAGTGAAAAATATCCCTAAATAGTACAGGGTCGACCCAGTCAACCCTATATGTTTTAGGGAGATAAATCACTAGGTCCTAAGATATGTAAATCAAAGGGATAAGAAAAATCCAAGTGAAAAATATCCCTAAATAGTATAAGGTCAACTTAGTCAACCTTGTATAGTAATTAGATACTAAAAACTATATGGGGTCGACCCAATCAACCTAGTACAATCAACTAGTGAAAGGGGATTAAGGAAAACAAAATGAGGATAAAGCATGATAGATGTTTGAAATGGGTAAAAATGAGAAGAATAATTTTAGGGTAAATGGTTTTAGGAGACAAGTGTGTATATGGCAAGTGGAAAAAGGGATAATAATCTTATGAAGCACCAATGGTCTGCGCACCCCTTAAGGTGTGCACTTAGGGAGATTTAGACTCTATGGGTTTTTTCAAGATACAAAGTGTTAATAATTGATAAAAGTTTGAAAATATTGTGTATACATATGCCCCACTTAAAGATCATCACGTGTCACATAAGTGCAACATCGGATGGTGCTTCAAGATAGAACATGATAACACATAATGATGATGCTAAGTAAAGTGTAATAAGTAATAAATAAGATAAAAGAAAGGACAAAATTGAAAAACACATACCTTTACTTA